>CM033024.1:25334252-25558199 GCA_019207045.1 Branchiostoma floridae x Branchiostoma belcheri | reverse complement strand
AGTAACCATGGGTAACATATACTGTGGTGACATCTATGGTTTCCACGTTGATATGTGAATTGTGTTTCCTTTATCAAATGTGACATGGTGTTAAGTATGGTTTGAACAGTATGTATGAAAACTTGAACTATGCGGCTCCAGATGTCTTTCTGAGGAACGACTGCAGTGTCGAGGTGTCGGTTGCTTGAGGGATGAATCTACTCTACTAATATATGATACAATGAGTTTGTTACCAAACCTTTCTAACACGATTTTTGGGAATTTTTTGTACCACGCGGCTACATGGCCCAATACCATATCCGTTTGCTTGTAGAGACAGGCTTCCCTCTCCAGCACACGTACGGGCGCCGGGTCTCTGTCACAGTTAGCCGTCGTTATCGAGCGTTTTCAGTACACCGCGGCCTTTAACAGGCCATAACAGATAACGGCGACTAACATCGTGTTAGAAACATCTCCCATGTACGTGTGTTAGGAAGGGAGGCCTTAAAACTCGACAAGCACACGGATATTTAGGCTAAAACTTGATGTTGTGCTTACCGGACGTGCGATACGCCGCCTTTTAAACACTGAAAAAAAGTGATGGTCTGCCGCGCGGGCGGCTTCATTTCCAACATGCCTCAATTTTTAATAAAAAAAACTATCATTACCTTGCCAGCTGAGATGTTTGTCGAGAGCACTGGGGGGTTAAAGTTTTGGATGCTGTGATTTAGATGAACTAGAAAGGGATTTGTCGGGTGAGCAGCCGATTCCACAAGTCGGCAGGGGTGTCCCCTTTCCCCGATAACCATACCATTTCCGGAGGAGCGTCCCCTAATAAAGGGAGGCACATCCCCTTTCCAAGAGGAGCGTCCCCTTGAAAGTCGAGTAGTGTCCTCTTTTCTAGAGGAGTGTGCACATTCGCGAGGGATGTCCCCATTCGATTGGTCAGGGTGCTGGTGTGTCGTCAGGAAGGCAACAGCTGTTATATTCGTTACACGAAGTCGCTAGTCACATCCATCATCTGCTTGATCTTCTTGATGTGTTGTCAGACAGGAGAGAAATCTGATCTGGACCACAGTACCAATTACGTAGGGGTGATTTCTGCAATTATTACATTGCTTATACAAACAGCTACCATAAAATAAAAAAACATCATGTGCATCATGATGCAAATATGTGCAGACAACAAACCAAACTAAATAAGAATGCAGCAAAAGGAACATAAAGATACAGCTGCAAACAGTTGTTACATTTGACAAATACAATACTGTCGTCAAAGAGTAACAACACTGTACATATTCTATCCCTTGTATTCCAACTCATACATGTGTTCAATCCCAGGTATGCTAACATTCCGGCCAACCATGCCGCAATTGAGATAGTGGGCGACGGGAACTGTCTCTTCAATGCGGTCAGCACGCTGCTGACCGGAAGCGACGACCACGCAGCAGTGCTGCGCCTGGGTGCCACAATATACGGGGCTATCCATGCAGAACACATTGTTGATCAGGTACACTTAGTATCATCACATTGGCAGAGCAATACATGGAAATCACTACTAACAGCAAATGAAGTACATGTAGATAACTTAAAAGGAATGACAGGGTTTGAAATACACAGGAAAACAGTTGGAGTTGGACTATATTTTGTTTTAGATACTATTTGCATCTCTATTTTACAAGAAATAGTATACAGAAAATTTATAATGTATAATTTGCACATCTTTTTTTCTGCATCATTTTCAACATACAGTATATCAGCGCTGGTGTGGACAATGTGGGAGCAGCAGAGATGCTCATGGGCACTGTGTCAACTGATGCTGTAGTAGCGTCGTGCACTGCTACAGACACCAGGGGAATTCTAAGGCACACAATCCAAGAAGAGGCAAGATCGACTGCAAAGCTCGGGGCATTCTCTGGTATGTATAACCTTATTGATAAAAGAGATAAAAGAGGGAGATAACAAAGTGTTATGACAGAAATAGATATATAGACAGCATAAGAATAGGACAGGTGGGCACACACAAGCACACACACACACACACAGAGAGAGAGAGAGAGAGAGAGAAAGAGAGAGAGAGAGAGAGACAGACAGAGACAGACAGACAGACTCTAGAGTTAGTGAGTGAGTGAGAGAAATAGTAAAACAAGAAAGATACAAGATACAAGATGACTTTATTGGGTATCGCAGTGTTGCCACTGAATTTAAAACCAATTTACAATGTTTAAAAACCTCTGATTTGACAGGCGCACATCACATATGACTTAGCGATACTAACAACAATGCTTTACGTTTGCACTTAAAATGATAAGGGCAGACGATCAATAAAATAACTAACATATTGACATGAGGAATAGAGCCGATCACAGTCCATTCTTATTCATTAGTCGGGTCAGGTACGGTATGGTAGAGTTCAGGTACCGGTTCGTTTTTGCTCTAGGACAGTTCAGTTTGTGACTGTTGCGAGTTGCTCTGCCAGTGATGTGACCTCTTAGGGGTGGTAGCCAGTCTCTAAAGTCAGAGTCCATGAGCGAACTGGCAAACTTAAGACACAACTGTTCCCGTCTCGTGGCAAGTGAGCACAGTCCAAGCTGCTCCAGCGCAAGCGAATACCCGGGGTAGTCTCTGCCCATGATGGTGCGACACGCCCTTTTCTGGAGCTGTTCAAGTTGATCAGACTGGCGCTTGGTCAGGCCAGGGTGCCAGACAGGAACGGCATACTCTAATATTGGTCTGATGTAGCCAATATAGATCGATACTAAGTCACATTGAGGCAGATTGAACTTCTTCAGCCGTTTCAGAAGGTAGAGTTTTCTTCCTACTTTCGCTGCCATGTTGTTGACCTGTTTGTCCCAGTGGAGGTCACTCTGTATGTGAAGACCGAGCACTTTGAGGCTTGGGACTACAGCCAGTTCTGTACCGTTGATTTGGAGAGGGGGTGGTAGGGACGGATTCCTGGCAAAAGTCACGTGCATACTCAGGCATTTGCCACCATTCAGGAGCATGTAGAAACTGCTTTTGCCTCGCATTCTGCACACATGATGAAATTATAGAATTCAAAAGTAATGTGTTTAAAATAGTAACAAGCAGTGTGTACTGTTTTGAGCTTGATTTTTTAAGAGACTGGTAACCAGTGCTGTTTATTTTGCAAGAAAATACTGATATTTCCCAGCCTTTTTTTCTAAGCCAGTCCAATAAATTGTGGTACCTTGCAGATTATAAAAGCAATGTTCTTAGTAACGAATTCCAAAACAAGATCGTATTGGCAATTTGACACTGAGCCTGGACAATCATCCTATTGAAACCCATACGCAAGATCTGAGAAAAGAGCCCTCATAAGAATGGGGGGCTCCTGGGAAGTCAAGGCCTGACCTTTCAAAAGAATGTTTGTTTTATGTGTAAAAATACTGTAGTTGTTACAATTAGCAACTTAATCCTTCAATTGCTTTGACCCAAATTGACCTGGAACTTTATCACGTATCCCATAGGAACCAATACTTAAGGCAATACAAAATACAAAACTTTCCATCATGTATCAGTACTGGATTATAAATGTTTCATTTATTTGGTCATCTGGGATCAATTTTGTAATCATAAAGATCTTTTAGAATGTAGCTCTCTCCTCTGGAGCTGAGTGTGCCTTTAAATGATTCATTAATCTTGCATTCTGTCTAAGCCATTGATTGGTTTCATTCTTTTATTCCCAGGAATTCTGCAGTTGTCATTTTTATCTGGCTTCTGTGGTTATGCCCTTACTCTTTACTGCGAGGAAAAGGCAATGTTAGGGTACAACAACCAAACTATGGCACCATGCGGGTGTGACGAGCAAGAGAATGTCATGAAAGGGGAGCTCAAGTTGATGCTGGTACGCACAAGTACAAGGTCACTAAACCACTTTGTGGGTCTAGTGAAGTCCAGCGGTGAGTTATTAAAAAACTGAACCTTTGCATTATACAGCAAACGCCATTTCATTGCACACTCCAATTGCCAGCATATTTTATGCAATTATCCAGGTGGTGCAGCAAAGCAAAGTTATCCAGCCGGAATTCGGGATTTGGGGATTCCGTGCAATTAACAGAAGTGGGCAGTAATCCATTGTGCAATTAAGTAGCTTCTACTGTAGTACTGTTGTACCTAGTTTAACATATACCAGGGCTCAAAATACTTTTTTCTGCATACCTGCACTGGTGTCGGTAAGATTGAAAATTAACTGCACCAGACAAATTTCCCCTGCACCACTCTGAATTTAGGAAGTATGGATCATATTAACGAAATTGTTCAGGATTTTTTGCTATTTTTTTTTCTTTCATACTGTATAGGTGGCAACAGTCAATGCAGCTAATAACAATCCACATACACCTAAATCATAGGACATTTATGTATAAAACCCTGGGTACATGGACCAGTGCAGGTTAGGTGCAGGTAGACACCAAAAATACCTGCACAGCAACAGTTTTACCTGCATCAACCTGCATATGCAGGTGGTATTTCAAGCCCTGTATATGAATGATTTGAAGTTTAAAATTGCTAGACAGAGGAAACAATGACACTGCATATTGAATTTATGTAGGATTCACCAAAATTTTGGTAGCCTTCACTATTCCACAGTACAGAATTGTTACTTCTGTCTACTGCACCGTTTGATGCGCAGGGAGGATTACAAGACAGGAGACTGCCAAGCCTGAGGGTACTTCTGCTGCTGCTCACCTTCCTGGCATGGAGGCAGCTGAAAAGTGTGCAGCCACTCTGACACTGGGATGTGCATACGAGGAAGGGGCCATGACTGGTGCACGCAAGGAAGGGGCCATGACTGACATGATCCAGTGTATGTCATGTCAGTCATGGTACCACTTCAAGTGTGTACCAATCCCAGCACCGAACAAGTGGAAAACACTGGAGTTTCACTGTTGTGCCCGAAACAGGACCCTGGTCTTTGAGACGGTTCCCAACATCACGTTAGTATGGACCAAAAAACAGATACTAAAGCAAGTAGATAGATTTCAGAAACGGTCTGACATTCGGACAGCATCTGTTGTCTTTCATTATGGAGTTTCTATCATCTGTCCAATTGCTTGATTAACTGTTTGGAGGCATATCTTATTACCTACTATGTGGAACATTCATTGATGTACTGTTAGTATTACAACGGAGAATGCAAATATTTATAGTCAATCTTATATTGGTAAGATAACCTTCTTGGGAAAGGACACTGAAATAATTTTTTTTATTTCAGGCTGCTGAAAAATCTCACGTTCGAACAGAACAGCCGATGGAAGGTTAATGTCACATTGGCTGATGTTGTAAGCCTACGACCAAACTACTGGGTGACCAGCGGGATAGTAGACTTCTATGGCAGGTTAGTTCATTTTGCAAGACATTACCAATCAAGTCCATTTACCTCCGTAAATAGCTCATCAGGTTGTAGATCAATTAAAACATAAAAAATGACTTGCACCTGCCTGATAGGTTGCCTGATAGGTTGCATTATGACAAATATTGACATACAACTTACACGCTCAATTAAAGCTTCCAACAGTCTGCTGGTCTTAAAGTTAAAACATTGTTACCTGGTTTAAATGTACATTGTTACATGGTTTTTTTTTTCTAAAACAGAAAAATGCATTGAAATATGCTATTTTGGTCCTGGGAAAAATTGGTTGGTCAAGTGGAAGTGACCATGTACTTGAATAGTAGGGCCAGTAAATGTTCTGCAATCTCAGAATAAACTTTTAAATGAGCTACCCCTCTCTGGATCATTTATTTTCTTTATTTAAGTTTATCACAGGAAGTGAAGGGGAGTGCAAAACAGGTACAAAAGCAAATTTGCAAGTTGCCCTCCCCACATTTATACATAAGGCCACAGCAAGTAAATTTTAAGGATGACATCCTCTGCAGACTGCAAAAATAGTGCGATAGGGCGAAAAAAATACAAGATGGGTACATTTTCAAAAATAGGCACCATAAAGTTGTGATGAATGTTGTGACAAGAATCAAAGGGAGAAAACATGGTATTAGAGCCAACAAGGCATTCATTCTTGTATTCAAGACATGTACTGGTGTGGTAATAGTGACACTAGTGTGGTAGACTGGCATCACAAACAAAGTTGGTAACCACACTCATAGCTTCTATATTGGTGTCACTTTTACAACTATCCAATAAGTTTCATTTCTACAACTACAGTCCTGGGTACCTCACATGTGTCACTTCTACAAGTACTACAAGTACAATTATTAGACTACAATACAACATATTTGCTCATTTTGGTACTTTATCGTCATGTTGACCATCCCTGCAAAAGAAAAAAATTCTTGTTTTTTTTCTGAACTCAGGCGAAAATTAATGGGCGCACTGATGTCATCCATAAAATTTACTTGCTGTGGCCTAATATGCAATTTGGAATCTTCATCACAGGCAACTTTCATACGGAATGTCTGAAAGAGTACAGACCAACATCCAGATATTTGAGTCCACCTTCACCCAAGAGCTGAAGCGTGGACGCTATGCAGCACAGGGGCACGCCATGGAAGGACTACAATTCATGTTAATTCCAGTTTGCAGGTAACTTGAAGGGATATATTGTTAGAAATAAAGTCACTTTACTACCGGATACGACTTTATTGTGTCATGAGGACACCTTGAAATATGTGCATATTCTGATGAACCACTCTAGAACGCGTTCTGTGGTTTGCTCAAATCAAATTGGTATCAATAGGTCTTGAGTGAAGTTAACATTTGTAGATTAGTGCCACAAGTAGGCTTGAGTCAGTAGTTGGTAAAAAGTTGGTAGGTTTGCATTAATTTTACTATTATCGAAATCATGGTTTATCAAAAAAAGTATTGCTGTTCTTATATCTTAGAACCATTTGAGACTGGATCGGAGTTGGTCCTAGGACAGATCCCGATTGCAATCTGTACTTAGTCTAGTAGAATAGCAGATTGTCCTAGGACAGATCCCGATCGCAGTCTGTTTCCTATATCTTAGCAGAATTTGAGTTTGGATCGGAGTTGGTCCTAGGACAGATCCCGATCGCAATCCATACTAGTAGAATCGCTGATTGACCTGGGAGAGATCGTGATCACAGTCTGCCCTAGGACCAACTCCGATCTCGATCTCTCCTAGGACAATAGCGATTCTACTGGATTGTAATCTCTACACATGTAGAAATGTCATTTTGATCCCCGTGAAAAGTCCAAGTCAAAAAAGACCTGGTACATACATGTAAAAACAAATTACACATGTAAGTCTGCTGTTACCATTTCAGTTATCAGATAAAGATCTCTTTTCCCTATTATCCTACAGCCAAAACCACTGGAAGGTTCTGTGTGTACATGTAGCTGTATCAAACAACCCTAAAAGGTAAGAAAAACATGAAATGTATATCTTATTCTTACAAATATTTCTTGATGCTTTCACACACTTTAATATGTAAATGCTGAAAATATTTGATTATGATCGCACAAGTCTTAGGGACAATAAAAATTCGAATGTCATAGATTCGGACATAAAAAATCTGACAATTTGGGGGGGGGGGGAAAGACCACTAATCTAAATGCTGACCATTGACCAATTTGTATATCCCACACTTAACAAATTAAGGTGTATGTCCCATGCTTAACAAATTGCCAAGGTATATGTCCCACACTTAACAAGGTATCTGAATCTTGATATCATAATTAGAACTGTTAGATGAATAGTGATTTGACCCATTAGATGTATAAATACAATTAGGCCATGTTGATTTGATTATATGGATGACATCCTCTGGGAACTCCAAAACTGATGTGAGCGAGCGAATAAAAAAAAAGGTTGGCCAAAAAAAAGTTGCCTTCAGTATGAAATCAAAGTGGCCAGGAAGGTTGAACATAGGACTAAACACAAATAGTATGGTATACCAACGGTTAGGTGTAGGCACCAGTACATCATACGGGTGCAAAACATTTTCTTCTTCTTGGACTGAACCGAAAAAACAGACCTGAAAAAAATCAGAGGAGCAGGTTTTGCCAATTACAAAATGGACACACTATGTCGGCAGGCATTGGGGTCTTACCAGGGGCTAAGAAAACATAAAAATAGAGTTTAGACTATTATAGTCAATTGTACCAAGTTTCTACAGTCAAAGGTACAGAGACAGTTAAGTCTTTATTACATGGAGATGGGATTTTAAAATGCCAGTGGGAGTCCAATAATCCACCAAACAGATTCCTTTGTAGCAAAATTGAGCAATTACCATTGTTTTGAGTATTGCCAGTTCTCAAGTTGCAACAGACAATCAGGTCCAGGTTCAGGTCCGGACCTGGAAATGATCCTCTGGACCTGAATGCCCCCCCCCCCCCCCCCCAACCAACAATAGATTTCTTTCTTTCTGTCCTTTCACATCTTATTCTTTGCCTTTAGATTTATTTTGGCATTCTATGGCATTAGTTATCTGTTTTCTGATACTTTTTTTCAATCTACTCTACAGAATATTTGTGCTCATTTTACAGCCTCTTTGCCCAATTTATTGTGTGGTCGAAAACTTTTTTTTTGAAACAGCCAAAAATTGGTGCGAGCGCGGATGTCATCCATATAATCAAATCAACATGGCCTTATATAAAATTAAATAGAATATAATATTAAAGTTGCTATTTATTTCATACTATAGGAGTCAGCTGTTAGTGCTGGACAGTCTTGGACATGGAAAAGCAAATGGAGATGATGTAACTGCTATCAAGAGGTGAAATATTTGTTTCAGGTTTCAATCTGCAACTTAAGTAGCATCAATGCTTGATGATTTTTAGCACATGTAAGTGTAAGGTGTAGTAGTTTAAGAAGGTACAATTGCTTGAGATTTGGCATCATATCCTACAGAGCTATCATACTTATTGCTGTACTTTTTGTAACGTTTACACAGTCAAACCTGTATTAGCAGTCACCTTTGCATATCAATCACCTGGCCATTGCAGTCACTTTCTGTCGGTCCTTTGAATTTTTCCCATTGACATTATTATATTAAAGCATTGAGAAATAATCTATAGCGGCCACCTGTCCAACGCGCTCCTGGTCAATTGATCAGCATTTTCTCTATAGTGGCCACCTGTCTATAGTGGCCATATTTCTCCTGTCCCTTGAGTGGCCGCTATAGAGAGGTTTGACTGTATCAGTGAAAGGTGCAAGTTGATGAGTAGACAAAAAACGCAAACAAAATTTAATAATATGAATATCATTTGAACTTCTGCATCAGTTCACCATGACCTTTAGAGAAGTGTAATATATAATGTTATATGAGAAAAACTCAAGACAAGTATCTTACTACAGGTATCTGTCTGGTGCATCTGGACAGGAATGTGATGAGCTACAGATCACAAGTGTGAAGGTGAGTTGAATTACCGTATATTCTCGAATAAAGTACGCACTTTTTTAACTTTTCATAATTGAAAAGGTGCTACAAGTTGTTGCCAAAGTTGGGGTGCGTACTTTATTTGAGGTCATTGCACAGAGAGATGGTAAAAAAGCCTAAAATAAAGCAAGGTGGAGGGAGCTACACTTCTAGTAATGTTTCAAAACATACACATTGTTGTTGTCTTGTAGTTGTCTAAACATGAAACAAAGAAATTGTCTAAACATGATTTACATAAGATTGGTATTTGCATACAATCCTTTTGAGTTAGTGACTTTGACTTGTACAACTGGTTTTCCCTGATTTCTTCTACCAGTTCTCAGTGATTTTTATAATTTGCAGTAGGCAATTCACAAGTTTATAGAGACAATGACAGTGTAAATGCAGGTTATTTCATGCAAAATAACCTGGGGAAAACATCATAAATTTGAATTTATCCAGTTAAAGGTCTGTTCAAAATTGGTGGAGAAGGGGTGCGTACTTTATTTGAGTTTTTCCATTTTACCTTTCAGTCCCAAAGATCTGTCTAAGACTTGTCCAAAATCAGGAGTGCGTACTTTAATTGGGGTGCGTACTTTATTCGAGAATATACGGTAGTACAAGATATGATTACAAGTTATGATTCATTTTGCTTCATTAAAATTGGAATAATGAATCAGTACTTAACAATGGTGACATGGAGATATATATCTGTGACTTTAAAATGACAGTTTTGGAAGGACCTGCAAAATTGTAGTCAGTGTACTAACTATGCTATCCTGGGCTTTATGCCCCTTCCTGGATGAAGGCCAGTCGGATGTTGGGCAGGCTGCTATGATATAGTATAAGCGAAATTTAATCAGGCTAGCAGATTGAATTGAAGCAGAAGTTGGACCAAAAAAGTCACCTTTATTATGTTTATAGGCCAAGAGGGTTTTACAAAAGACTAATTCAACTTATAAGTTATAGACCACTACATGTACCAAACATAACCCTGAGGCTGATTAAAGTATTACCTAAAGCTTGGTATTATCTGACAGGATCTACATTTGTAAGTCTAACAAGATTCTACATTCCAATTTATAACATGTACAGTCCCATGTAAATCTTGTATGTTTTGGGATTAGCTTTAAACATCTCTACTCTCAATACAATTATTAATATGTGACACAGACATCGATTATTCTGCATTCAAAACATAATTTCAGCTAATAAGGTAGACTATTCAGGACTCCCTGCTCAATCAGCTTCAGATTACATGTAATATATTTTCTGATACTTCATTCAAGGTACCTCTTCAAAGAAATGGCAGTGACTGTGGTGCACATACCATCTACAATATGGCATGGATTGTTGACGTAAGTTCAATCTTTGTCTTCTCGATACCAAACTTTCACTGTCTATTGTTCTCAGAACTCAAAATGTTCATGGTGAACAAAGTATTTGTTATTGTCACTATGACAAATTATTTGTTATCATTAATGATAAGTTCATGTTACAGTCCTCACCGTGAAAACTGTGAACATAAAAGTACATTGAAAAAATCATGTATTACAGTAAGTGTTAATTTAGTACAAGAAATGAATAAAAATCTAGAGTTCCATGACCCAATACCTTCAACATATGATGCTGATGATAAAACTAATAGCAATTTTCTGTGTTTACAACTTCAGAACTACAAAGAGTTTGCTGTGACCAGGACAATCCCGGACAGGCCACAGAAGGATGTAGGGCCATACATGCGCAAGAAGATCAGGAATGATCTTTACCACTGTATGGATTTAAACATGGCTGAACCAACCTCTTCTTGTTAATAGCTTCACTCAAGCTTCTATAGTATATATAATTCTGGATATGTCAAGTATATCGAAAGTGTAGTACGGGTATCACAATGTACAATTAGAATAGTGAAGGCTGTATTTACATACCCGTGGTAAGGCTGAAATATAAAAAGCTGTTCAATAAGACATTGTTTTTTATCCAAGTTCCTCATGTACTATACTGCATGGACTGAAGTTATCTGTTGGATGAAGTGTCCATACATCTTCATGGAAGTACTTTTCAGAAGTTCTTAAGGACACGCCAAATTTAATTTGTTTGTTTGTTTGTTTGTTTGTTCTCAAAAAGGCTGGGGCAAAGGACTAGTTAATACAAAACATCAAGAACGATATGTTTCTGGCTTGAAGCAAACAAACACTAGTACTGTAGTACTACACTACTAGTAGCTGTATCTGTTTGTTTCAAAGTACATGTACCATAAGTACAAGTCTTATGTTGTACTTGCATACTTCAGGAATGAAACCTTTGCTGCATTGATAAAAGAACCCACATTGTAAGGAGCTTACTAGTATATATAGAGGCACTAAGGTCAATTTTCTGTACTGAAAAGTTGTTGAGTGGCTTTATTTCTAATGGTAAAAAACTTACAACATGGAAGGTGTGAAATTTTTTTCTTGATTTTGGAAAATATAGATGCAGTTAATTCTTACTGTGGCCTATTAAAGGTCATGTTAATTCAATTATCTGCATGATATCCTCTGGGAAATGAAACTGATGGGCCCGAATAATAAAAGGGTTGCCAAAAAAGGTTGTCTACATTATGAAATCTACATGTATGTGGTCAGGTAGGTAGAACACGACAGAGTATGGTACACTGAACAACAAATCATTTTTGTGCTTTCCAACATCCTCCTCTGACTTAATTGACATTTGTATTCATTTTCTGATGTTTTGGCAATCTATGGGCCATTCTTCAGCTGCTGAACAGTTACATTTTTTTTTAGATTAAATGTGTGCACAGATGTCATGCATATAATAAGATCATCATTTAACGTATCTTTTAACTATCATTGTATAAAAATTGTAGGTAATTGTGTAATACTGTAAATACAAAAATGTTCTTGGTGGTTTTATGTACACGGTTTTCGCGGTGACCGCTTTATCGCAAACTCAAAACCACCATGTTTTTGTATTGTCCACACCTACCCTGTCCTAGAGCTACATGTGATACTATACATTATACAGTATTATGATGTGTTGGAGATGCCTGCTATGGTGAAGACGCATGAATATATGCAAAGTACAATTTGAACACAGACCCAGTCTTAGAACATTGAATACAAATTCAAAAGGTGCTAGGTATCCAGAGGATCGCTCAGTAATATTTAGCTCAGTGACAGTTGATGATCACACCAGCACTGCCAAAAGGGACTGTTATGACCGCCTGAAGCAGTCTTGCCTATCGCAATAAAGTAGTTGCTGCATGACTGGCTGTCCATAAAAGTCTGTTAATCAGGCACTAGGGTTCCATTACCATATATTATGTGAAATTAGTGCTATTGCAAACTCAAACCGACCACGAACAAAATTCCCATGAAAAGAGTATTTACAGTAAAGTGTGAGTAGAGAGATGATTCTGTATTCCATTTTCTTGCTGACAGAAAGGAATATGATAGGATGAGAATACATACTTTTACCATGTACATTGCCTTTTGCGACTTAATAGTAATTAAAGGTTAAGGTTTAAGTAACGAGAAACAATAGAATTCTGTATATTGTTGGCAAGTTTAACTGCTTTGATCTGATGTAAAGACCCATGCTGGTGTTCTTTTTGTGGTAATGATGACAGGTCCTCCACGTTTTTACCAGAACAGCATTTTTCTGTGACCATTCAGATACAATTTTTTTAAAATTCGACATACACCTGTCAGCTCATATTCGCTGTCTTGTTACTTTTATCATGTTTTAAGGCCAGTATGCCATATGCAAATATCAGGTTTATGGCATAAATTTGATTATGCAATTAGTGAAAGGGAAATAGCTTGTGTTTTGGAGTTCTGATGTAGTTCTTGCACATTGATAAGAAATGTACATGTAAGTGTCAGGCATTAACTAAGTCATGTTTTGATGCCCTGCTGAGTGATCAGGAACAGTATATTTTACTTTTGAATAAAGACTTTAGCTGGCATACCTCCAGGCTATACCATGATTCAATTTTTGTTTAACAAAAAAAACACCTAGTAATATTTAACTGTACACCGGTATTTCGCAGTATAGTCTTCAAATAGTTCCCCAGAGCTAAAAGCCAACACAAATATTACCTAGAGTAGAGTAGAGTAGAGTAGACCTGTACGGTGTGTTAAGGTGGGGTCACACATACGTAACGGCTGAGTTCACCTTTATCCGCACAGTAACCTATATACGTTGTATTGAAAAAAAGGGTATCAAGTCTACGAACGTTGGTATCAAACTGAAATATTTGAAAATATTACAATCTGAAACTACCTTCTGTCGTCTTTATGTCCCTAAATACACTGCTTTTCCATACATATTGGACAAATATAGATACACAACATGCCAGATGAGTTAGTATGAAGAAGTATGGTAAGCAACCCAGCTAACTTGCTGACATGTTACCATTTACGTTTGTCCAATTTCTATTATTTTTCCAACGACCTGTGGAGCCTGGTGGAGGTAAATGCTCCCATGCGCGCCTCATACAGACTTAAATATATACGCAGGTGTGACACTCTGACCCCACCTTTACCTGGTCCCCAGTAAAAATTACCTGTAACGTTATTGTGCTTTACCTGGTCCCCAAAGCTATTAGCAAGCGATTTCCGGCATGCGGCAAGTTTTGGATACATATATATGGGCCAGTTTTGATTAATATAGTTTCACTAAATCATGTAGAGTATGACCTACCTGGAATATGCAAGAGAAGACCGTCTTATTTTCGCTCCTCAAATGTTGATATCACACGAAATCTACATTTCTAGGCGAAACTGTTGTATCCCGTCGCTGTATTTCCCGACCAATGGGATTGCACCATCGGATAGCAGTGAGATAGCAACGACCAATAGAAACGTGGCGCTTCTAGCCTGGCGCACCGCCTTATAGAGCTGCCTGTAATACCTCCGCCGACTGGTTAGTATGGGGGAGGGGGGCGCATCATGATATGGCGGAAACACAGCTTTTTAGCCGTGACGTTGCATAAGGTCTCAGAACACAGTTTTTCGCCTATGGGGATTTACATGGTTAAGGACCCCAAAGTGAGGTGGTTCGACGACTCAAAACCTATAGAAAGGTGCAGATACAATTTACAAGAATTTAGTATATTGAAGTCGAGGGTACGACCTACAACATATCTGAAAATGAGCATAGATTTGCCTGCTCGTTTCTCTATAAAAGACACTTTGATTTGACCCCCAGCGGAGGTCATGGAACTGCAGGCGACGACCAGGAAGTGCCGGTAACAGTATCAATGCGCAAATTCCCGCCGGCCGAAGAAGCAACGTAATCCAATTTATACAGTGTCAACAACGATATATTCCTCTACCATTTACCACAGTTTCCACCTCGCTGTTGTGCACGGAAGAATAACTACGGCCTTTGCAAGTACAGCGGTGCACTATTTTAACCCGAACTACTTTTGGGGACGGGGGTCGCGTATAAATACTGTGTTCTGAGACCTTGAACCAACTTGACCTTGGATTTCTTTTCGCTCATGCAATAAAACTAGTCAAGATATAAAACCGTACCAAGTTTTAGAACAGAAATCCAAATGGTTCCTGAGATATGGCCAACTTTGCACTTCGGCGCCTAGCACAGGTGTCGGCCCTGTACAAGGACTATCTGAGGGGCCGCTAATTGGTCTCATTATCTCAACAAATTTAATATTCTGGTTGACTTTTTCTTCTGCGAGATGCTTGCCAGACCACATTCTACCGTTCTGAGTGATTTTGATTGGGGGTTAGTCACTTTTAGGGCGGAAAAGGGGGGGGGGGGGTCGAGCGGGCTTTAGACCGCACTAAGTCCTATACTTAAGCATAGGGAGCGGTCTTGGCGGCCGTTGCCATGGTAGCGGCGGTTCTGACGGTAACAAAAAGTTACAGTTCAAGTCATCCGAGGTCAATTCCTAACATATCAGTCGAATTCAATGTTATTACCCGTCCCTGGGGAATTAACGCTGTGATTCAAGGTCTCAGAACACAGTTTTTCGCCTATGGGGATTTACATGGTTAAGGACCCCAAAGTGAGGTGGTTCGACGACTCAAAACCTATAGAAAGGTGCAGATACAATTTACAAGAATTTAGTATATTGAAGTCGAGGGTACGACCTACAACATATCTGAAAATGAGCATAGATTTGCCTGCTCGTTTCTCTATAAAAGACACTTTGATTTGACCCCCAGCGGAGGTCATGGAACTGCAGGCGACGACCAGGAAGTGCCGGTAACAGTATCAATGCGCAAATTCCCGCCGGCCGAAGAAGCAACGTAATCCAATTTATACAGTGTCAACAACGATATATTCCTCTACCATTTACCACAGTTTCCACCTCGCTGTTGTGCACGGAAGAATAACTACGGCCTTTGCAAGTACAGCGGTGCACTATTTTAACCCGAACTACTTTTGGGGACGGGGGTCGCGTATAAATACTGTGTTCTGAGACCTTGAACCAACTTGACCTTGGATTTCTTTTCGCTCATGCAATAAAACTAGTCAAGATATAAAACCGTACCAAGTTTTAGAACAGAAATCCAAATGGTTCCTGAGATATGGCCAACTTTGCACTTCGGCGCCTAGCACAGGTGTCGGCCCTGTACAAGGACTATCTGAGGGGCCGCTAATTGGTCTCATTATCTCAACAAATTTAATATTCTGGTTGACTTTTTCTTCTGCGAGATGCTTGCCAGACCACATTCTACCGTTCTGAGTGATTTTGATTGGGGGTTAGTCACTTTTAGGGCGGAAAAGGGGGGGGGGGGTCGAGCGGGCTTTAGACCGCACTAAGTCCTATACTTAAGCATAGGGAGCGGTCTTGGCGGCCGTTGCCATGGTAGCGGCGGTTCTGACGGTAACAAAAAGTTACAGTTCAAGTCATCCGAGGTCAATTCCTAACATATCAGTCGAATTCAATGTTATTACCCGTCCCTGGGGAATTAACGCTGTGATTCAAGGTCTCAGAACACAGTTTTTCGCCTATGGGGATTTACATGGTTAAGGACCCCAAAGTGAGGTGGTTCGACGACTCAAAACCTATAGAAAGGTGCAGATACAATTTACAAGAATTTAGTATATTGAAGTCGAGGGTACGACCTACAACATATCTGAAAATGAGCATAGATTTGCCTGCTCGTTTCTCTATAAAAGACACTTTGATTTGACCCCCAGCGGAGGTCATGGAACTGCAGGCGACGACCAGGAAGTGCCGGTAACAGTATCAATGCGCAAATTCCCGCCGGCCGAAGAAGCAACGTAATCCAATTTATACAGTGTCAACAACGATATATTCCTCTACCATTTACCACAGTTTCCACCTCGCTGTTGTGCACGGAAGAATAACTACGGCCTTTGCAAGTACAGCGGTGCACTATTTTAACCCGAACTACTTTTGGGGACGGGGGTCGCGTATAAATACTGTGTTCTGAGACCTTGAACCAACTTGACCTTGGATTTCTTTTCGCTCATGCAATAAAACTAGTCAAGATATAAAACCGTACCAAGTTTTAGAACAGAAATCCAAATGGTTCCTGAGATATGGCCAACTTTGCACTTCGGCGCCTAGCACAGGTGTCGGCCCTGTACAAGGACTATCTGAGGGGCCGCTAATTGGTCTCATTATCTCAACAAATTTAATATTCTGGTTGACTTTTTCTTCTGCGAGATGCTTGCCAGACCACATTCTACCGTTCTGAGTGATTTTGATTGGGGGTTAGTCACTTTTAGGGCGGAAAAGGGGGGGGGGGTCGAGCGGGCTTTAGACCGCACTAAGTCCTATACTTAAGCATAGGGAGCGGTCTTGGCGGCCGTTGCCATGGTAGCGGCGGTTCTGACGGTAACAAAAAGTTACAGTTCAAGTCATCCGAGGTCAATTCCTAACATATCAGTCGAATTCAATGTTATTACCCGTCCCTGGGGAATTAACGCTGTGATTCAAGGTCTCAGAACACAGTTTTTCGCCTATGGGGATTTACATGGTTAAGGACCCCAAAGTGAGGTGGTTCGACGACTCAAAACCTATAGAAAGGTGCAGATACAATTTACAAGAATTTAGTATATTGAAGTCGAGGGTACGACCTACAACATATCTGAAAATGAGCATAGATTTGCCTGCTCGTTTCTCTATAAAAGACACTTTGATTTGACCCCCAGCGGAGGTCATGGAACTGCAGGCGACGACCAGGAAGTGCCGGTAACAGTATCAATGCGCAAATTCCCGCCGGCCGAAGAAGCAACGTAATCCAATTTATACAGTGTCAACAACGATATATTCCTCTACCATTTACCACAGTTTCCACCTCGCTGTTGTGCACGGAAGAATAACTACGGCCTTTGCAAGTACAGCGGTGCACTATTTTAACCCGAACTACTTTTGGGGACGGGGGTCGCGTATAAATACTGTGTTCTGAGACCATAAATTGTTTCAAGAATCATCCTTTGCTGTATACACTCATATCTCATATCGCTATTTCTTTTGTTACACACATTGGTCTGTTTGCCATTCAATGTGGATCTGAAAATACCTTTTATAGTTTTTTTTCAAGAGGAAAACAATGATTTTACATAACATTCATTGATGTAAACTTACACACACACACACATAAAAAATTCTTTTAGATCAGTAGATTAGAAGTCTTGTACTTACTAGTAACCAGATAGGGCATGTTCACATTGTGAAAAATAATATTTTTGAATTGAATTAAAATCATTTTTTTACAATGTGACCAATAGAACCAGCCAATCATGAATCAGAGTAAAGAAGATCTCTAAAGGAATGTTTTAAGAACAAAATCTTGTCATCATTTTTAAATCCATATATTATACTGCTGTTTTTACTCAAGAGAAAGATTCTTATAAGTCTCAAGCTAAGTAATTTAAAGGCACACTGTACTCAAGAGGAGAGTATTACTAAAAGACCATATCTTTAGGTACACAAAACTGACAAAATTTTAGCCTGGGTACCATACCATCGAGGCGCTCGGCGGTGTAGGGGTTGCCGCCCGTACAGTTAATCGGTACAGGCCGGGGGAGTTCTTACGGGGTTAGATTAATTTAGTCGCCAGAGTACAGTAATGCTTTAAGTGCCAGGTAATGGAGCACGTACCATTGTTTTTAGCACACGGTTGAAACAATGTGGTAGGTGGGAAAGCAGTAAAAATATTCTTATAGTATTGAAATTTTGCCGTGAAGAGTTTGTCACAAAAGCACAATATCAAACTGCTTAAGTTTCTATATACAAATTGTACAGGACTTGTGGATGCTTCGAATGACATCTATCGGTCTTCATTAGCATCACTGGAATGTACTGGCAAAACACATCAATACATTGTACAAAATGTACTAGTAAATGAGCTGTCAAATTAAAAACTCTTTGTTTCATCTTATGTACTGGTATTGACTAGGTTTGCCAGTGTATATCATGTAGCACCACAGTCCTGTCATTCATTTGTTTTAGCATAACAAGTCACAGACTTAAGTTAAGCCTTAAGGGATGGGTTAGATCTGGTCTGAAAATGTTGTTTTACTGTATATCTGTACAGGTGTGGTCCCTGCCAGAGGATCGCTCCGTTCTTTAACCAGCTCAGCCTGCGCTACCCGACAGTTGTGTTTGTGAAGGTGAACGTGGACCAGTGTCAGGTGAGTATAGAGGAAGCCCTTTTTTGTTGTTGTTCTTTTAAGTAACAGGTAAACTTCTCCTAGCTTTAGCACAGCATGCTAGTTTTGTACAATGCTAGTATTGTAAGCTACCTTACAGTTACATGTACAACAGACCAAAATGCTTCATCCACACTGTGACTCTTTTGATAGGCGTGAGGTGTTGTGCTCCTCAAACACAAGACTTCACTGTCTTTCAGGGGTTCCGTTTTTTAATGTCCTACATGTATCTATGTCCTACATATATCAATACCTGAAGCTAGGTACTAATTTTTACCTGAGTGAGGAAAGCCATGTGAAGTGCCTTCTGCAGGGAAACAAGATGGGTGGGATATCAATGAAACCCAGGCCCTCTTGGTTAACTTTTAGTTATAGGCCAAACATCCTCCACCTCCAGTTAAACCACCCCCACCCCCACACACACACACACTTACACATAGAAACACACACACAGGCATACATGAACACACACACACACACATGCGCACACACACTGTACACACCTACACACATATCAAACAATACCTCCTTCATCATGATGATCAAAAATTTTCACTCTAATACTAAGATGGTTTACTTTTTCACTCCATACCCGTAGCAAACTGCATCGTCCAATAGTGTGCGAGCAATGCCCACGTTCCTGTTCTTCCGTAACAAGACAAAGGTTGACCAGCTGCAGGGTGCAGACCAGAACAAGCTGGAGGAGAAGGTGAAGAAGTGGATGGGAGATGAGGAGGAGGATGGGGAGGAAGGGTCAGGTGGGGTCGGAGTACCTGGACAGGTCAGTACCTCTTCTCTTGTGCAAACCGGGCTTCTAGCCAGGCATGCGTCATGGCATCATTTGGACACGCTTTTCTTAAAACAAGAAATTGGACACACTACAAATTCTAGCCCTTACACTGGGTAGCAGATCCTCTGACAATCATGAAATTATGATTGGCGAGGGATGCCACTAGGTCATTTGTGGTCACAGCCTTCTACTGTGACCTCTGACAGTAATTTTGGTGCTCATAATACCTTAGAATGCACAATTTTAACTTACTGTGACTCAACAAGAAATTTGGACCCCCTATAATAAAATCCTACCTAAAACCCTAATGCAAACGTTTGGTAAAATACAGACTCTAAAGGGGTAGATGGGGAAAGAAGTCAGGGTAAGGGATGTTAATTTATTTGTTCTGCCAGTAGTTCTGCAGATATTTCCAAATGTTTTTAAAGGCAATGTTGTTTGGAAGTGCAACACCTATTGTTCTTTTCATTCCTCTATAACCCAGATGAACTTGAACTCTATGATCATGAAGTCTGGCTGCGAGTGTCTGAACGACAGCGATGACCACCCCTTCAGCCACTGTCTGGACAAGGGTGGACAGTACCTGGAGTCGGACTGTGACGAACAGCTCATCATGACCGTCTCCTTCAACCAGCCGGTCAAACTGCACTCACTCAAGATCCAGGGGCCTGATAATGGTGTGTATGACTAGCCTGCTGTAAATGCAGAAATGTTGGTAGTTTTATGTTTGCATTTTTCACAGGCATCACAGCATTGTCAAACGGCAAACTCAAAACATTGCACCGCAAGAAATTTGGGGACAACTTTTCCCATTTTCTAAGCTCTACATGTTGTTTAGTATGACTGTCTTTGTCACCAAAAATGGAATAGTTTCTTGTGTTGGATTGAAAAAATATTAAACTCACAAGTTGCAGATATGCTGTTCAACTGCTGTTAAAACTTTCAGTTTGTACTTCCAGTCCTTTTTCTGATAATGACATGGTCACTTTTTTTCTTCCCAAAAAGGTCAGGCAGCAAAAACAGTGAAGATCTTTATCAACCAGCCAGCCACACCAGACTTTGATGCAGCAGAGAGGAATGACCCTGTTCAACAGTTCGAGTGGGTATTCACTCTTTGAGCCAATATAGTCATAGAACGTTAAGCAAAACTTCTGATCTAATGTTACTGTTCCTAAACACCACATTAGGTACTTAGGTACATGTCTGTAAATGAACAGTTTGAAAAAAGGCACCTATGTTGTTTAATGATGACAGAAACATTGATGGATTGCTGACAATGTGATAGAATATCTATTTAAACATAGCATAATTGAACTAGGCGGGCTTATGCCTGTATTTTAGACCAGAATGCTAGATATGTAACTAAGCTCTCCCTTTTGCAACACCTTGCAAAAAGGATTTCAAGTCATAGAAGTCACTGATGACAAAGCCACATTTTTTGTCATTTTTACCAGTGCTAAATATTTATTTTTATTTAGCATTTACAAGTCTTTGTGGTATTTTTAACATGTACCAAAATGATTTTTGTGATACAGTACCAGTACATGGAACCGTCATTAAGCACTATTCTGATCCCTCTAAATCTAAGAAAATTTGTCTCTTTTTCTTTGATGTAACCTTTAATTTGTTTTGATCTTGAAATTTTTATGCTATATTTCCATTAGGTTAACGGCTGATGATGTGAAGGAAGATGCGGTTATCAACCTGCGATATGTGAAGTTCCAGAACATCCAAAATGTCACTGTAAGTCAATTACATGTATCTCTTTGACTTTCACCATTTGTCCTTCCATTGAGAGACACTCAGCATACCATTAGGTTCTTCTGAAGCTCATATCATTACACTGTCTAATACATGTACTAAAATCCTTCTACAGCACCAACTTCTTTCTCAGACTGTAAAAATTATGGAGCTCTCTCTGACATGTACTTAGTTTTTCACTCCTAAATACAACCCTCAAGCCTTGTTATCATCGTTAACTCTGAGCAAAGTCAACATTCTGTTTAAGCAACTTAGTTCATCGCCCTGAAGTGGTCTTTTGGACTGAGCAATAAACATTTTGTACAATCAGGGTTCTCCCCAGAATCTTTTAGTATAGTGGAGGGGCTGGCAAAAATAACCCGAACCAACGTGCTACGCTTTCATGAAAATGTGTTCATTTTGCATGACAGAGGGTGTCAGATACTAAGTATAATATAGTGTTGTGATTCCTTTGTTGTGAAGTGTCAAAACCACTATTGTTTTGACCATCGCCCATTCACAAGTTTTTGCAAACAATGCCAACTGGAAAAGTGATGCCACTTGGCACAAAAATCTGTGAATTTTCTTTAATTTTAGCAAAACTAACCAGGAAAATAGGGAAGAAACACACTAGATTTCAAAAGTAGTATAGTGGAGCACTCTGACAATGTACAAGGCAAAATGTCTTCCAACAACAAAGATATACACGGATCAAAATTTTCAGCGACCACTGTTGCCAATACAGATGAGCTTCCATGATATTATTGAACATTTTTTTATCAATCTTGAAATTAATATGTTTTCTATTGTTTGCCCACAGATATTTGTAAAAGACAACCAGGGAGAGGAGGAGACTACAATAGTCAACTACCTAGGCTTTATCGGAACACCTGTATCAGCTACCAACATGACAGAGTTCAAAAGGGTTGGTACCTGTCTTTGAATGGTATAACAAGTGCTAGAGTACTGCTTTATACATTGTACTAGGACTACACACTAGTATACACACTAGTCCTGTACTCAAGATTGGACTTTGCTTTAGGCTCAGCTCAGTCTTATTGGTGGCTTTTGAGAAATGTACTTGTAGTTGGTCAACAGACAATTGTTGTTATGACTGTTAGACATCCAGACAATAAGATATGCCAAATAGCAGTTACTCAAGCAACTGGATATGATTTTGGAAACCATCAGACATTTCAGATAGCATCCACTATCTTTCATTAGAGACACTGAGGAGATTTTGTTGAACAACAGGATTTATACCCTTTAATACTATGAGTTGATATGTGGAGGAGTTGAAAACAGAATTTAGATATGCGTTTATAGTTGGAAGTGCTAACACTGTAACAGGCACAACAATGCATTTTCTCTCACCACAAAATTAAATCCCCATTGAATGCATTTACAGTATCTTTCACAGTAGACAACGAGAAATGTCATTTAATGTTGTTCTGTACTTTTTCCAGGTTGCGGGCAAGAAAGGGGAGAGCCATTGACAATGCTGGGATAGATATGTTCACGAATTTCACAGAAAGAATGGGAGAATCTAGCTGCTCTAACTATAAGTTATAGGTCTTTCTAGAACAAATTTTAAGGGGAGTTCTGGTGCATGTTTCATATGGCCATGTTGGTTTGTTTCTTTGGATGACATCATGTGGGAACTCCAATACTGATGTAGGCTTGCAAATAAAAATAAAAGTTTGGCCCCAAAAAGTTGGCTTCATAATGAAATCTAAGTGGTTGGGAGGGTTGACAAAAGGACTTAACACACCGGGTATTAGATGATGCAATTTTTGTTCTTTCCCATCTTGCAATCAATTATGGCACTCTATGTCATACATATTCAATTTCCAGTACTTTGTTTTTGCAATTTATGGATCATTTTGCAACTACATTTTGAAATGCCCAATATCGTCAACAACCTTTTTGGAAATGGATGAAACTTGAATCACGCAAAAATGTCATCCATATCATCAAATCAACATGGCCTAATACTGACATCAAGACTTTGATATAAACATCTAGTGATTCTGAGACAATACTTGTTTTGGCTATTTTACAGTATTTTAAAGCTCCAAAAACTGAAATAGACTAATTGAAATGTCAACAACAATTTAGCTCTGAAGCAAAATGTATAGTTACAACAAAAGTATTCATACCACTCATAACTTTGGGCACTGGTATGGATATTTTGTTGTTATCTGTATATAGAATTTTAGAGGTTTACACATCCTTTGCAGCCATTTAGATACAGTACATATAATTCATCTGAAATATATAGTACTACAAAATACATTAGACGTAACCTTTGTTGGAGGTTTATATTGGTATAGACATATCTGCTATGGATCAATAAGAATTGTTTTGTCTTCATCATATATTGATATCAGCGATGTAAGTTTAAGTAAACAATTCTCTGCAAAAACCCGGGGTCACTGTAAGCATTATACATGATAGTTTATGTGTTTGTGTTTATTTTTGTCAAGTGTTTGCAAGGATGACACTCTGCAACATGCATGTACTGAGACTATCTCTGGTTACCTGACCAACCCTAGCAAAAAACTGCTAAGATTTGAATATGTGTCAATATCTTCATTGTTAAGTACATCTGTATGTAGACTACACACTATACTGTATGTTGCTAGGTACGTTGTAGCACTTGTTATATTAATAAGTACTTTGAAAATTCATCACAAAATAACCTGTATGTTAAAGGAAAGGGGAATAATTGATTCTGCTACTTTTTCTCGTGGTTGAGTTTCTTATAGGTCTAATGACCAGGCTTGTGCTTTTAAACCACCCAATAATGTAAACTAACTGCTCAGTCTTCTGTTGTCTATAGTGGAGCTCACATTGGTGTAATCTCCAAGCAGATCCTACGGTGCCATAAGATAGTATCAAAGCTGGCCAAGGAGTGTAGCCGGCTAAGGGAGTCAAACAGGCAACAACGGGAAGTTTGATACTATACATATGCACCGTGGATCTGGTTGGAGAATAACATTGGTGTAGCCCTGGCCAAGACAGCAAGTTTCAATTCACTTTTGAAATTAGGGGATAGAGTCCATTCCGAGACACCATGAGGGTTTTTAGGCGATATTTATAATTAGTCTGAATTATTTTGAATAAAAGAATATCTGAGCCACAATAATTAAATTCTTTTCAAAAAATTGACTAAGAAAATACTCATTTATTTGAATTTCTTTGAATATTTTAGAAACATTTTGAAAGTAACTGTACAAAAATATCTTTATTTAGAATAATTGTGAAACCTCTCTGTGATTATTTCACATTTACAAATATTTACAAAAAATGGTAAACCTGGCCAAATGGTGAAATTAGTTTATTGCCCCCATAAAAATAAGCCCTATTGTTGCATCTGTATATTTTTAGATTTCACTGCTGGGCACTGGTGGATCCTTTGTGGTGGGCCATTGTTGCATGGCACCCAACCATACTTTGCAAGGATATGTGAATTGCTATCTTCCCAGCCCACCGAACCATTTACAAAAAATGGTAGAAAATGGTAAATAATGGTAGAATGCTGTTATCATTATTTAGAAACCATTAGAAGTATCCAATTCCACACCATGAATATTTCCAAAGTTTTACAGGACCAGGGAAATATTTATAAAGTTGAAACAGTGTTAAAAATATTTCTGAAGTATCAGATGTCCTAGACATATAATTACAAAACTTTAAAATCAATTCTAAACAATGGCAACAAACATCCGAATGGTGTCTTGGAATGGACTCTAACAGGAGAAACGGAAGTATGCACATAGCTATACATAAAGAAGTTAGCTTTACCTAACCCAGAATATAAAGCAATGACAATGCTTTTTTTGCCTTGCTTTGGTAGTATGAGACACATGACTAGCAGTTACAAAACGTACAGTTCTGCTTAGCTTCTTTTCTTGTTTTGCATATGTATTTTACCCATATTTGTACATTCAAGACATTTACCTTGACAAGATCAACACACAAACCCATAGAATCTGAAAAAAAATCACAAAAATGCAGAAAACACCACGTCACAAATTGACAAAATCAGTTTGAAAATCACAGAAGTTGATGATTAACTGGTTTAAGTGACGTGTACTGCCCAGGTCATCCTTGTGCCCACCCCTACATGCCCCGATCACATGCTCGTTTTTTCTACAACCCATGGCCGCCATCTTGGTCAGGTGAAAAAAGCTCCTCCCAACTGCGCAACACATCAAGAAACGTGCAATAACGGTATGTTCGTTCTCTTCTTTAGTATTATAAGCGTTTTGTAGCAACAGGGGCTTTTAAATGACTTTTATTTGAGCAATTGTTCCCCCGACGCTTTGCAAATTTACACCGCTTGCTTGCTAGTTGATTTAAACAAACACAACGGTCAACATTTTAAGACAATGTAAAGACACGGGTATCAAAAAGTCTTTGAAAACAGGTACATTGTTGCAAGCTTTAAGTGTTTAAAAAACATCATATTGGCTCAAGAACGTCTAGAAATACACAGTGGAGTCCCTCACAGATTGTATATTTGCAGTTGAGACCGAAATGCACGATTTCGGTATCCATAATTTAGGCATATATATGACACTGTTCGCAACTATTGTACACCTAAAGATGATTCAGCTTTAGATATTCTTTCTCTGTATCACGTATGCATAATTTACGGTTTTATTGCTGCTCAGAGAGGTCACTCCAATGTATTAAGACTCCCCTTAACTTGTTTGCGTTTACCCAACAACTAGTATTGCTAAACCAAAGAACAACAGAACAAGATATTGCATTGAATACTACCTAGAAATCTTACCGATGCCACCAGTGTAAGAAACAAGAAATTGTGTAAACTTCCCCTGAACTGTTTTAACGGAAAACTAGACAGACCGTAATGCCTTTATTCATTCGTAATCTTGAACGTTCGTAAGGCGGCAATGACCACATGCGAGCTTAAGGTTTGACATTAGTAGACAAGATTTCTTTAAGTACTAAAAATAGCATTTTCCAACTAGAGGTCAGGCTCTAACTGGTGTTGGTCGTCTTTTTTAAAGGTTTTTATCAGGCTTTCTAATTCTGTTTGTGTTTTAGGCCGCCATACAAAGAAAAAGAAAACCCTACAAAACAGAAAGCCCGATAAGAATGCCTAAAAAATGTCCAAAACCAGCCGGAGCCTATCCTATGCTTACAAGTTGTTACAGAAGGATATTTTATTTCGTAAAGGGACGGGCGCCGCCATTTTGTGGTCCGAGTCCTCCGGACCGAGGTCCAAAGTTTGTATTTGTCGTACCGTTTGGTCCCCCCGCCGTGAGGAATTACTGATAAGGGCGTTTATATAACCACTGACCCTGACACTTTTATCGGCTACCTCAGAATTAAAATATTACAAAACAGCGTTTCCATTAAAAGAATTGGCGTTCAATGTTGGGATTGAATGTGTCGTGTAATGTTTGCTTTGAATGTATATTTATGACTTATATGTATTATATGTATATTATTAGGCCATGTTGATTCGATCGTCTGCGATCCCAATAACTGATGCGAGCGTGCGAATAAAAAAGAACGTTTAAAAAAAAAGTTGCATTCATTATGAAATCTAAGTGCTGTGAACTGTTGAACAAATGACTGAACACATGTTATGTATGTATATAATACCGAACTATAGATCCTTCATTTCTGTTCGTTCACTTAGTCAACCTCTTTGTTATTGACTTTGACATCCGTTTCCCGATATAGTAGGTATGTTTGTTGCAATTTCTGGTCTATATTTCCTCATTGCGCAGCTAATTTGTACGGTTTGTAGTACAAAACGTCTCTTTTCGTTGGAAGGGGGGGTGGGCAGACACAAAACTGAAGCACACATGGACGTTACCTACATGTATATCATCGAATGAACATTAAAAAAGAGGGGTTTGATCTTATTTCGACATAAATTGTTGAACATAGTGGTTACACATGAAAAAAAGGGCTGTCATGCTGGTGATTTTGATCACTTGACAAGTCGTTGGCCTGTACATCGATATCGCAATACGATATTATCAAGAATGTTAATCTAAACTTAACTACTTTTATAATACACCTCCGAATGTGACGCAAAACTTAAAGCAAGGCTTTTCTTTGAGAACCACACCACGAGTACGTTAAAGAACCCACCTCACTTTTTGAAAAGTAGTAAGGGTCCTTTCCGGTGTGAGTGAATCAAATTTTACCGTCTGATTTTAAGCAGATTGTGCTCAATGTACTAGGGAGTATAGCGTTTAGGCGTAATTAACAAACAAACAAAGAACAGGCACTATTGTAATAGAGTGCAGTATGTGCATGTACACTCATGTCTAGAAGATACCAAACTTGTAAGTCACTCTCACTTAGTTCTGAGATGGCATAAGGAGCACTGTGAGCAATGACCCCAGGAGAGGCTTAATCACCGTTCCTCCGGTGGGGGAACAGGGCTCTATGGTCAACCAGCACGACTCTGTGGTCAATGTACAAGGTCATCACCATATTTGGGACATAGTCCTGTGGCTTTCTATCAACTGCCCAGGATGTAAGTCATCATGAGTAAGACACAGAAAAATGTAACTTTCACTAATAGATAAGGAAACATATAAATAGTAGAGCAGCACTTCTGTACTCAGTTAGAGTTCAGTCATGAGATTGGAGTAAGATCAGAGAGGGAGAGAGAGTCAACAAAGAAGTACCGACGTAGCACCGACTCCTCGTGTTTTTCTTGGGTTTTGCGTGTACAATTAACATCGGGCAGCTAATCGCACGAACTCCATGTAAGGGACGCCATCGAAACCAGCTACCACACTACCACTACCCTTACACTATCATTTAAAAACGCTGGGAAATATAGAGAACAAA
The DNA here is from genome assembly GCA_019207045.1 of Branchiostoma floridae x Branchiostoma belcheri. Lineage (NCBI taxonomy): Eukaryota > Metazoa > Chordata > Leptocardii > Amphioxiformes > Branchiostomatidae > Branchiostoma > Branchiostoma floridae x Branchiostoma belcheri. Next base: position 25,529,824 of record CM033024.1, on the reverse strand, counting down.
CCATTTGCATATTATGCGCAGTGTATAGTGCAGTGAAACAAGTTTAAATAAAACTGTATCCGAATGTCAAACGATCAAATATTCTATTTGCGTTAAGCTTTCTGAATAACATTATTGTTGCGCCCTTGGTACAACGTAACACTGTTGGTATCTAAAATATTTTCTCTACTTCTTTGAGCGACTTGACCGAAGTTGAATTTTCTGGACATTCGCATTTCGCTATCATCATAATAAGATAGTCGAGTCACCATACATCCCTCCCTCATCGCAAATACACGTGTAAGTGTTCAAAGTTCATGCACTTTGCCGTCCTAGCTAGAGAATGTGCCTGGTGTGTTTACCAATTGATGCTATCCTGAAGGAGGCGTGAATGTTTGTTTTTCGCTTAACGATTGCGCTATCAGCAAATAACATCGATACATACGTGAATAGTTTTATCATGTTTGTTAATCACTGCAACAAGGGTCGCTACAAAGAGTCTACAAAGCTTTTTTACAATGTTTTTCATCTGACAACGTTTTGGTGGACCGCCTGTCTTTATCTAATGGGCAATACTGACTGGTTCTGCTAGGCGTCGCTACCCTACAGTGAAACAGGTAGTCCAAAGAAGTTTGCATCCACCCTTTATAGTTCGTGATAGCACTGCCTTGAACAACTACTAAGGATAGTTTACTTCTCTCTCAACAAATGCTGAAATGCAAGGATTTTATATTAGGCGGGGCTAAATCGCAAGGGTCTGGAGCGAGCTGCCATTCGGCGCTATCTCAGTTGACCCGAATACAACAGTAATTGCCCAGGTGCGGCCATAGGTAGGTCTTGATCCACTCACACTTTTTGATAAGTGTGGTGGGTTCTTTGACGTGCTTGAGGTGTGGGCCTACATTATATTAAAGTCCGAGGGGCGTCCCTAACCCAAGCTTGGTAAAGTGCCCGGATGATACACGATCGGCGGCATATCAACGGATTCGCACCCTAAACCTCTGGGCTATGGGCCAAATACCCTAACATTACGCAACATGACCCTACGAAAGATTATTGACGGTCTTCGTAAACGTGATTGTGTGTAAATAATTGTGTTACCCATCATTACATCATAATCCAAATACTAGGTGTAACTCTTTGCTGTTAACGTATAAACTACACAGTTATTAATTGATATTTTCCAGCTAGTGCAACACATTTCTTTTCCTACGTTTCCAAGAATATTCTGGATATATGCATAACTGTTGCTACTGAAACAATTCGGGCGAAAACAGCTACAGTGTGTTTTATTAGAGTTAATCAATTACTAGCAGTATGAACCGGTGCCAGGACATATTTGGATACATGGAAGTTGCCGCGTTTTGATTCACATACAATGGTTGCAAATATTGAAAACAGAACAGTCCCCAAAAATAACAAAGAGTATACAGGGGTTACAAGGAGTTATGCAGAAACATTGGTACCTAAACTACAACTAATACAGGGTTCGAAGGTCTCACCACCGTGAAACATTCAAGTGTCCGGTATGTCTTGTTTAATTAGGATATATCAAAGTTATATTAGTTCTTACATCATTATGTCCATTTATAACTTCCTTTTATCCTACGGTGAGAGGATGATATTATAATGAAAATATGTAACTGTATAAATGTAGACAGCCAGACTAAATCAACAACCCCCGGGAATTAGTATTCCCTTCCATTGACCTCATGACCTGGAATGTCTCTTTCGATGACCTAGAATGTCTTCTTACTGTAAGATGAGGTTGATGAATAACTCATTCTAGCAACTATGAACCGCATTTCCTGTCTGCCAATACCGTATCTCTTATTGTGTGACGAAACGTGCCTTTATTGGTGTATCTCTGTCGAAAAATGAAGAAAAAAATCAGTACTTGTTAAAAAAAAGCATTGTACACTTATTATAAATACCAACACAGATGAGTTTCCATGATACAAATTCACTACTTCAATTTCACAGGTACACAAGATGAGAAGAACGTTGCTCTTCCTCGCGGCTGCCGTCCAGTGCGCCTGCGTATTTGGCCAGCTCCAGGGATGGCCGGACGCTAATATCTGCTCTCCTGGTCCCAACACCACCGTGCCCCTCCCCGCCATACCCAGCAACTTCGAGACCAGAATGGAGATCACGATAGAAGCTGTGGATGGACAACCGAAGAAGACCATAGAAGTAAACTTTTCGTCTTATTCTGTGATGACTTTTTTGACCTGTAAAATAAAATAAAATAAAATGTACAATAAAGGTATTAATTTGAATAGGACAATTAGTTTTCATTTACCGTATACATGTATAGATGAAATGTGACACCACTCCATTTTTTTGCCAGGGCTTTCATACTTGCTCTTTCATGAATATCGTTTGAGGGGGAGATTTTATGAGCCCAGGTAGAAATTATAATGGCAGGTAGGCTAGTAAGTCGTTAGTTGGTCCAAGTATGTATGTGTGTATGTGTGTGTGTTTGTTTCTCTGTGCGCGTGTGTGTGTTAGTGTTTGTGTGTGTGCGTGCGTGTGCGTGCATGTGTGTTTGTATGAGTGAGTATGTCAGTATCTTGTATTGAGTAATTAATAAATGAGCTCCTAACTTAGCAATACAATGTGCAACTATTCAACGGTACAGAAAACAGCAACTTAAAAGAAAAAAACAACTTTTAATCACTAATGTGCACTGATAACTACATATAATTGCCAACGTCTGTATTTGATAACATTCTTAATATGCTATTTTAAAAGTCACGACCTATCACGTATAAAAGTTAATAACTAACTTTTGATTAATTTCTAACTATCGTATGTGACCTTTAGATGTGGGAGTTCTTTGACTCTACGAACAATCGCGGCCTTATCGGCATCATGGCGGGCGGTAACTATGGTTACCAGATCTACAACTACAGGACGAACGAGATCTACGATATCCAGGGTACGAGATCTAGAACAGAAAATACTTTGATACACCTTTGTCACTCAGCGGCGTTGTTACATGTTGATCCAAAACGAGGACAATGAGGCAAACAAAAGACTGTCCATCATAATTAGTAGTTCAACCAATGATAGTATGGAAGTCAGAAAATAGACCAATAAGAGAACGGCTGCATGCCCGTCAAATATTTGCATTATTATGTATTTATATTGCATCTCTAATGAACTATGGGATCAGTCTACTCTAAATTGCTATGTCTGTCTGTATATAACACTAGTTATGATATGTATTATTTGATGTCCTGTGATTTTTGGGAAAGCTAAATGGGAGCCGATCTTAGAACTACATTTGTCTGTTTGCCTCATTGACCTCGTCTTTGATCTATCATGGCCGCCGCGTGAGAAAGGTGTCAGAGCAATAATGTGGTTTTTACTTGTTTTAAACCAAACTATTTCTATGTTTACTTATTGCATTTTACTTGTCTATAAATTTTTTTGGTATATCATATAGTTTGCTTTTTGCATCTTGTGATTTTGTGATAAAGACGTAATTTCATACTCTCCTATCTTGACCAGGTGTTGCCTGTGTGCAGCAACAGACTGTGAATGGCCAGCAGGTGACTATGCCTGGACCGTGTTTGAGTAAGTACTGTTTCTTTTACATTTTTTTGCCTGCGTAAATGCACTTTTATCTATGACTTATATGTTCGAGTGTTTGCTTGCGTGTCCGCAATATCTTTATACAGTGTAACAGGAAGTGAAGTGGAAAATAGTGTAGCCGCACACTGACAGAAAGCGAAGGCCAAAGTTGAGGTCATGATTCTCCCTCAAGTTGGGTTCCACGTGCGTGCAAAGCACTTTGGGGATACTGACATGAAAATAAGGTCGAAGGTCTATCTCTTTTCCCGTCTTCAATTTCTTGCAGGAAATTTCAGCAAGATATTCACAATTGACAAAAAAATCTACAGTACATTTCATACATACTAGTAAGTGAAATGGGATATTCGATTTTTAAAACATTGTTGCCTTGTGCTCAATCATTTTGAAGGTTGCAGGGGTTGCATTTGATATCAAGAGATGATACATCAAGTTGAGGATTTGGGAGGTTAAATGGCCATGTTTGTTTGTTTGTTTATCTGTTTATTCCTCCACCAGACACGCTGTGTGTGACTGAGTCCATGGGTGACGACAACACCTTCCTGGTTGGTCACAAACTGGAGAACGGCACGCTTCACATGTTCTCTACTGCGCAGGCGCTCTGGTTCGACGCCAGTCGGTAAGTCTGGCCGCCATCTTGGTGTCCGTATTTGCATATTGCTTTTTTATTGAGTTGTAGGTCCTGCTTGTATCGAAATGATACTATTGAAAGAAATGAACAGTTTCTAACTGTAGAAAATTTATTGACCGTTTTTTGACCGTTTTTTGACCGATCGTCTTCAGTCATCTTACCTGAGTGATGTAGACACGTGATTTTTATGTGTGACGTCAGCACAAGATCAAAGTTTGTCGGACGTTGGTATCGCCTGACTAAAAGAAAGAAAACAGTTAGTCTTTCGGATTATGTAATTTACCAACTCAGATGTAACAATCTTTTCATCACAAGAAACGTATGTTAGAAGCTTCTTTCCTTCGTGTGCAATACAGAAAATAATATTTTTCCCTCACTGAAGTTCTTGATTTTTTTTCAGACTTCCCATCACGTACGTTGGAGAAGACGAAATCCGCGGGATTCCCGTACAACACTGGAGACAGTGTAACTTCATCAACAAGTGGTCTTCTACATTCACGTAAGTACACAGCGCTGGATTTGTTAATCCACAACATTGTCAACGATGCTTTTCTATCAATTGTCACCTCTTTGTTGGAGCTCAGTGATCCAAAACGTTAACGGGGTATGTTTATAACTGCATGTATGTCCTAGTAACTATATAGCTAGTGATAACTTTACCTTTTTCATACTATTTGTTAGACGTTTTGGATGTTGTTAACGTCCTGGAAAATTCTTTAAATTCTTACCATTAGAACTAGGTAGACAATGCCTGGTGGCCAAATGCAAGAAACACATACACCTATTAGTTGCTGATGAAATTTTCCTTTTCTTGGTTTTGACGACAGGGTGGATTACTACTGGAGTAAGCCAGTCGCATGGGTATCAGCCAGCGGTCCTGCAGCGCCCTCTGTCCCCGTGCGTGTGGTAGTGCAGGGCCAAGGATGTAGCCCTACTGCAGCCACCTGTTCCCGCCGACGTGCCTTCAGAAGGCAGTACGAGTTCGTCTTCTTCAGACCTACACTGACCGTGGACGGGAAAATATTCCAGGTAAATTTCAACCATACAAACATTTTGAAATTGATGATTTTGTTTAAAGTAATTAAAACGTATTGTATTTTCATGTATGATTATCAATGAAATCTTTTATACATTATGATCATTATATGCAAATAACATATAAAAATTGATTTCGATCAAACCTGAATATATTTTCAAGATGAACAGAACTAAAGTTGAGCCGAATCTCTTTTTCACGATGACTTAAACGCTTTTATGGCCGGACGGGGGAAGCTATAGGCTTCCAGCCACATTAAATGCTTACTCTAGACACTTATCTCAATTCGTGATGTAGTTGGTGATATATTTTATCAATTCCTTCTAGCCGGCCGATAATTCAATGATTCTGTATTATGCCTACTTGTCCAACTAAAAAACAAAGATATAATATTTCTAGGGGGGTGGGTGACAGTTTATTCACCTTTTGGTCCCTGCTGTTCCAGCCCCCAGAGAACGTGCTGTGCCTGAATGAGAAGCTGTCCCTGTCCCTCCCTCCCCTACCGGACCGGTACGCCGTCAGGACGGAGTACCTCACGAACATACCCAGCGCTGGGGGATACCAGACGGTCATCGCTTACTATGATGTAAGTGGGGGATTTGTAACTTTTATGTTGAATTTCACTTAAGACATTACGAATGCCAGAAAGCAAAATGATTCGATTTATTCAAAGGTTGTAGCTAAGAGAGAGAGAGAGAAAAATATTCTAGGTCGCATACCGTTAAGGCGGATACAGTATAACAACGAAGCTGCGATACGTTCGTGGCGTCGCTGCGATCTCGGTGTTTGACAGAACGCTCAACGAATTTCATACTTAAAAACGATGGCTGGTTTGGCTGTTTTTTTAATACCATTTGTGTTTGCCTTGTTAGAATAAGTACTAAACATGTTGTTTCTTGCAGACATGGTACGACTACGGCTACAAGCTATCCCGGATGGACTTCCTTGTCAACTTTGAGATTCCGGTTCGAACCATCCAGGACTTCAACACAGGTTCGTGAGTAATTATTACTTTTTGGTAACGCCTAAGGGGGAAGGCCATATGATACAGTTCATTACGATGCCATTCGCTACTTGTTTCTTTGTTGTTGTTTTTTTTTATTTGTCTTTTCGTGCTGAAAATAACAAGCGATAGAATTATAGTATGTAACACTTGCTGTGACATATGGCATGGCAATATGGCCAAGGCAGTCAACGTCTACCCAAAACCTACAGCACCCTCCTATCACGTGACCTCTTGACTCCTCGAGGACCACGTGGTGATAAAGAATTGTTGTCAAAGAATTGTAGGGCCACTCGAAAATATCTCAAGCTTACCTCGTTTGTTTCGAGAATTTCAGTTTGGATCCCTGACTTTGAATCATAATTTACATCTGCTGTCCAGGTATTGAGTACCAGATTCTCCCCACCACCGGAAACTGCAGTGTGACACCCATCACCAACCAGACCTGGGACACCGTCTTCACAGACCCCAACCACGTGCGCATGCGCAACCCGTTCGAGTGGTTCATGACGGACAAGTACCCGCCCTTCTATCAGGGAAAGGTGAATAAAACCCCTTAAAAAATACATCATAGAAGTAAGTGTATCTGTAGCTGGCAACTATCAATTGATTCGTTAAATGCAAATTACTATTATACGAATTGATATTAACTAGAAGTCTTCAGGCTTTTGTTCCAAGAAGTCTGACTCAGGTTCACAGAATTTCACAGAATTCTTGCTCATGATCCCAGGATGAAATCTCCAGAATACTGGCTCTGGTTCCTAAAATTTCACATAAGTCTGGGTTATGTTCGTAGTATTTCACAGAATTCTGGCTCATGACTCCAGAATGCTCCAGAACCCTGGCTCTGGTCCCAGAATTCTGAAGAATTGACTTTCTCACTGAAGACTGTTTCCCTCATATTCATTTTCCTTTTTCATGCATCATACTTGCAATATTAATTGATTTGGTTGGTCTTCATTGCAAAAGAATGGGGTTTGCCGGAATTAAGTTGGATGTCTGGAATTAGACTTGCACCTTCGTCTTGTTATCGATGGTTGATATTGACGTTTTGTTACAGCAAATGACCCGAGGCATGCGCACAGACGTGTGGCTGGCAGCCCGCGCAGACTGGCCCCCGAGTAACCCCATGCAGAGCGAGTTCACATACTACTACTCATCGGTTCGTTTCCTTTCTTAAAGTCCATTTTATATAAACTTAATGTCTGTTACTTAACGGTGCTAATGATTAAGATGTTAACAATTCTATTTCCATCCGCGAATAGTTAAATCAGGTTGGTAACGGATAGGTCCCTGAAAAAGGGACTCTTATTTGTGTAACCGTTCCTTTATTCACACCAACATTTTGGTTACTGTCTGTCACTTTTTGAGGTTTAGACTCGCTCATATTGTACTGCAGCTATAGGTGTCGCTGCTTACAGATGTGCTCCCAAACGTAAAGTATTTGCATATGTACAGAGATGGCTTTATGCATTGTTTGCAGTGCGTTCCCAAACGTATATAAAGGTGTAATGAAATCATGCAGTTGCGGTGAATTATGAACCAGTCAGAATTTGCCATGAGAAAAGTGACGGTCACTGAAACGTCGTTGGAAGTAATGCAACAGTAGTTGTAAAACGAGTCTTGTTATTTAATTCTAGGTCCAGGAGTGTCTTCTTCTTGCAACTCATGTTACCATATCGTTTCCCAGGCGGAATACCAGCACTACATGGGTTCACTGGAGCAGAGACGAGTTCCCATCAAGCTGCAGATTAGGGTCAATGTAAGTATGGGTGGTCTGCAAGAGGACGTTCACTTAAATATAAGAACACCTTTTCGCACAATCGTTACCATTCCACAACTTTTTGGAGACATTAAACGATCACTGCGATTAAGATGAGTACATGCTGAAATAAAGATTATATGGCGAAATTGTAATGTTTAGCCTGGGTGCCACCCCCCGTTTTCACCACAGACTGAAACCACTCGATAAACATTACCGTGTAGCGGGAACACTGACGGGAAGTTAGGCCAAAGGTGTCAGAAAGATTCCTGTTATCAATGATTATCAAAGGTTATCCCATTTCATGTCTTTTATCACCTATATCCAAGTTTATTTCCTGATGGGGCCTTAGGTAATGTAACCATTAGACATACAGATGTACCATGATAACCCGAAAGGAATTCTTTTAAAAATCTGTATTTGTTGAAAGCTCTTTGTTTATTCCGCCAGCCCATCAACTCAGCGTCTGCAGACAAGGCGAACATCTTCACCTGGAACTACTTCAAGTTTGTGGAGGAACATCCCTACATCTGGGTGTTCGACACTACACAGTGTTTCCCCGAGTCCAACAAAGTCAACATCATGTTCACTGTACCAGGTAACAACTACCAAATATAAACCAGACTGTGTGTAAGGGAGTAGTTTGTGTAACTTTTGAGTTCCTTTCCTTCTTTTGGCAACTGAAACGAATAGACCCATTTTCAATTCTGGTGGCCATTTTGAAAGTTGTTCTCGCGAGAGTTGAAGTGATCTTGCACGAAAGCGAGGCATGGTGTGAACATCAGGTTTTACACACTATCTGCTAGCCCTCGGAACGCCGTCTGGCAAGTTGCTGTGACAACTTATTATGCATGACCTCGCAGTATCTATCAATAACTCTTCAAGCAGAGGTTGATTGGTCTCATAGGAAGGTTGCGTGACCTTCTAATCTATTTTTGCCCTCCTAGTTTTCTGGCAGCGGCATTCTAATTGGGACGTCTGTCAGAACATTGGGCGCATGAAATTGTCAATAACGTCCCAGTCAGCTTCTTATTGGAGAATAACTCGTTATGAATGATTTAGACAAGTTGCGGTCAAGTCTAGACAAACTTGGGGATTCTTTTGTGCGGCAAGACGTAAACTTGAAGAAATGACCATAACATTTTTCAACCAAATCATTTTATACATCATTTGGACAAACAACATTTTATTCAAGATCAACATTTCGGTGAACGTCTGTCACCATGCTCAGGGATGGTTCACAATGCATGCACTGCAGCATAGAGGTCGCTGCTGACAGAAGCACTCCCAAACGTAAAGTGTCTATGTATACAAAAATGAATTTGTGATAACATCTGTTAGCAGCGACACCTAGCTGCAGTGCGTAATAGAACCAATTAGAAATTGCCGGTAGGTGACTTACGGTCACCGAAACTGCGGTCTTGCAAACACACTTGAATGTACATATGTACTGAGAGTTATCCGTTGTCAACTCAAAGGTTTACCATCGTCTCTTCTTTTCTCCCTAGCCGACTACAAGGCGGCGTTCCAGCTGAGTGAGACTCTGGCCCGTGACGTGTTCCTGTACGAGCTGGCTCGGGTCATGACGGTCTCTCCTCTCCGCATCCAGAACCTAGGGGTAAAAGATTTATTACACTTACGTTTTCATCTTTTGTTTTATTTTATCTATGATCTCGGAAAATAAGAAGACAAAATGAAGTGCCCAATCTCAACAATTTCCCGTGACGTCAGAAACGCAAAACGATACAAACACGAATAGGCTAGGCACATAGTTAGGTGGGGCTGGCCTAAAAACGTTAGTGGCAAGATGCCTTAAAGAGGACAATTCAAAAATAAAAAAATTAAAAAAATGAAAATGAAAAAAAAAAAAAAAAATATATATATATATATATATCAAGCGTTGATTTTAAAACTGGCATCTGTTAAGTTAAATATTGTCCTGAATCTGCCATCATCTCTGCTTGCAATGTTATCCTGCAGTGTAAACTTTAATATCGTCCCGTCTGCAGTTTACTTACACCAGTACAAGTGACGTCACTGTCAAGTTCACGTTGCTGGGCGTTCCCCCCGTCACTGGCAACGTCGCCGTCGTCAAGCCGCAGACGTCATTGGACGTCGCCAGGACTCTGCTGAAGAACGCCATCGACACCAACAGCTTCCGGGTCACCATCCAACTGCAGAATGTGGTATGTCAACCTTTCTGACCAATGATCGCAATTCAAAACGAAATTCTAGCCTCTGATTGGCTGCTAATGATGATACTCCTTTACGACCAACAATTGCACTGCGTAAACCTGATCTTTTAGCACCTTGATTGGTTAGAAGCCATTCCTCTGTAGCCAATCGTCTTATTGGAACTTTGGTCTGGCTGATTTGCTCCTCATGTGATTATTTTGTATCAGCGGAGAATTGAAGTATCCTGGTTGGTCAGAAATGAATCATTCACGTAGGCCTAATCTACAACTAAATCTAACCTTTAATGTGAACTGCACTGGCCATGATTTGGCCATGATTTGTTCGATATCGGCTATTCCTTTTGCATTACCTTGCAAAGATGTATTAATATTAACTACTAAATACTATATTGACTAGTATATATTTTGTGGATATTGAATGTCGTCACTTCCGTTTCCCAGCTGACCGTGGTTGTGCCTGCCTCCCCCGGCACCATCGTGGAAAACGCCATCTTTGATAACCAGTCATCCACCCTGATAGGATTCTCCGGCGGTAAGGATGGTTCTTTTATTCATAAATATTGTAGAAAATTATTAGAATATATATTATTAGCCTAAACTGCTATGCCAAAACATATTATGACAGCCGTGAAATATAAACTTACACCGTTACATATTGTCTTTTCATGGTCCCTGAATGTATGTAGACGGTATGTGGTTTGTTGGTAGGTGTTGTTAATACAATGGTGTTGGTGAACATTTGGCCTCCTGGTGGTTGCTCTTGTACTGCAGCAGAACATCTTGTTTTGTTCTGATTGTGGTCACGACGTTTTGGTAGCACATAGCTTTTGAAGTCAAGGAGACGTCGTGCGGGTTTGGGCTACCTAGCAGCTTGTTCTCAAATTGCAGGGGCATTTATGTAAAAAAATCAAAGAAGATAACCTGGTAAGGAGAGATTGTAACTGTATGACTGTACAATGATAGGAAAATGATTTTGTTTTTCGTAGGTGCCATGACTGGTTTGGCTATCGGGCTGCTAATGGATGTTTTACGGATGCTTTACTAGTACATAGTGACCATCTAAAATGTTTGTGTACTTTCCGTAGGACGCATGACTGGATTGGCTATCGGTTTGCTGATCATGACCATCTAAAATGTTTGTGTGTTTTCCGTAGGTGCTATGGCTGGTTTGGCTTTCTAAAATGTCTGACAGGTTTATTTTCCTTAGGAGCCATGGCTGGTTTGGCTATCGGCCTGCTGATTGTGACCATCTGAAATGTCTGTTTTCCGTAGGTGCCATGGCGGGATTGGCTATCGGCCTGTTGATCGTGACCATTGCCCTGGGGCTCGGCCTGATGTTCCTGCTGCAGCGCGGGTTCGATGGGGGGTCCAAGGCTCCTGCCGTGGCGCGCAGCGGGGGAGGCAACTCCGCACCTACCGAGGAGAAGGTCCCGGGAGGCCTGCCCACACAGATGGAAACCATCGAGGTCCCCACGGATAGTACCAGTGCATAGTACTAGTGTATATTTGCAGTAGATGATAATGATTTGCGGTAGGACAACAACAAAATATTCAGAAACGTAAACTGACAGATAGTAGACTGTTGGTAAAAAAGCGACACATTGAAACATTTGTAAAATGATCATGAATGATTTTAAATGATCTGTTGATAAGAATAATATTCAAGACGATTTAAGTAGTGCCTATTTTATGAATCCGTAATTGTACTACTTTTTATAACATTAGGGGATATGATCAAGTCAGGGCTACAATACAAAAATATACACTTTCTTGTTATATAGGAAATGTACGTTTTTACTCTTAACAGGTTGATTTTTAAGATGATCACTCTTTTCAACTTTAGTGCTAACCAAACCATGTATATCTTGCATTGTAAAAAGATATGGACTTGCTTATATTAATATCTGAACACGATTAAAAGCAAAGTTTACCTTACATGTGCTGAAGAACATTTTTTCTTCAGTGTCAACCTCAAAAGGTATTTTATTTTGAAAGTTCTGGTTATTGTAATGATTTATTTTCTTTTTTCTTTGTACAATAATCTACTTAAGTTGTCCGAAGTTAGGTAATCCTACTTAAAACAATCTGTAACCATTACAAAATGTGTCGATATAAGTAATAATGATTATTTGAATATTTTCATTGGTAACTCTTTGGAATCGTCTCAATGTATATCAGCGTTACTCTTTGTCATACTTTTCTTTAAAAATGTAATGCAGATTTCATGTAAACTAGATAATCTGGCCGTACATGTAGTTTCTAAAAATAGGGTTCTATACAATTTAACACGTGTACACGTGTACAATATAATTTCAAAGTTGAATAAATGTTGAAAAACAGATATTATGTTTTTTCTAGTTTGTCTATAGAAATTGTTGATTGTTAAAGTTCTTTTCCTCCCAAACATTTTTGAATTAACCCTTATCTCTAAAACAACGCCCAACTAAGAAAAAACACAAATGTATGCCTTCAACAATTCTTAAATTATTTTTCATGTCTTACCCTTTCTATGTCTTGAAACGTTGATTTTTCACGAAGACAACGTATACTCTAACAAACTCAGCTCACTATCACCACAAAATAAAATAAAACATGACGATTACGAAAGGTCTTTGATAAGGTCACAAATTGATTACATTCATGTGTCTGATACACTTCTTACGTTTGGCACCGCATTGCAAACACTGCATTTACGTTACTATCTACGAATAGGACCGCAAATGTGAGAAGCGACACCTATGCTGCAGTACAATGTGCACCAGTCAGAATTGCTCTGAGGAAGGTGACAGTCGTGAATAAAAACAGTTGGTGGTGTCCAAAACTTCGTTATCTCGCTGACTTTTCAGGTAGGTCAAAAGCCACAACCGTTGAAGATTTGTAGAGGGACGGACTTTGGTCTTTGGTCACCGTTCTACACCCCATGGTCGCCATATTGGTATGGTAGCTTCTCCTACCAACTTCGCAACATTACACAAAGGGAAGTGCAATAACGGTGAGTATTGTTGTCTCATTTAAAGTACATGTATACGTTAACCCTCTGAGCTAATTATGTGTATTCTATGAGTGTGTCTGTATGTACTCAATATCAGCTAAGTTGCCTGTGTTTGCCATGCATTGCATTGTCTGCAATCTCAATATTAACTAAATAAAAATGAAAAATAACAGTGAGTCTAAATTTGCTCTCCAATTACATCCTCTTATTACATAAATAAGCATACGTTTCGGGCAACGTTTCTTTTTCTTTTGGTCACCAAATCCCCTGAATAGTTAAAGGTCCCGTTCCCGGTTGGGATGATTATGGAAAGGAAAAACAAAAGTTGTTTAATCAAGGAATATTATGCAAATTATGATCATGACATTTTTCACATTATGTGTGTTTTATTCTCTGTCATTTTAAACTTTCGTATTCAAAAGCTAGTGGCCCAGACAGGTCCAGATTTTGAAATATGTGACCATAGCATACGTGTATAGCATGGTTTATCTACATTTTGTGTTTGTAGGGTGTAAACAACAGGAAATGATTAGATTCACAGATTTTTCCCGAGTGTCTTCCCCCATTCTGCAATGTAACTTCTAGTTATGATATTTCAAGTTTTTTAAAACATGTGTATTCGTATTTTTTTTTTAATTGCAGGTAGATATTGGACTCTTAAAATAATGGAGTACCTGTTTCTGGAACAGGTGGCTGCAACTGCATTAATGTGTTATATATGTTATGATAATTTCATAGAATTGATTTAAAAATTCGCTACTTTCTGGTCACAGGGAACCAAAATGAGAAGATTGTTGCTCTACCTCGCGGCTGTCGTGCAGTGCGCCTGCGTACTTGGCCAGCTCCAGGGATGGCCGGACTCTAGCGTTTGTTCTCCCGGCCCCAACACCACCGTGCCCCTCCCCACCATACCAACCTCCTTCCAAACCATCATCGAGATCACCATTGATGCTGTAGATGGACAACCCAAGAAGACAATAGAGGTAATTTTCTTTTGTTTGTTTGTTTGTTCGTTTCTTAACACTGTCTGAGCAAGATTTCTTGATCGACGCCATCTTTCTTCATTGACCTTTTACACCTGACCTTTGGAGAGTCACGACTACCGTGTTTTAACCTGTATTTGACGGTGACCTTTCACCTTTGACCTTTAGATGTGGGAGTTTTTCGACTCGACATACAACCGTGGCGTAATCGGCATCATGGCGGGCGGTAACTATGGTTACCAGATCTACAACTACCAGACGAACGAGATCTACGATATCCAGGGTACGAGATCTGACCTTTGGCAATACCATAGTGAAATCATGTTGTTGTTTTTTTTTTAATTCATGTTGTAATGGTTTTGCTATGTATATTGATTGACTGTTTGTTATTAGTTTTCACTTCTTACCTTGTGATTTTGTCATAAAGACGTTTTTTTCTTCTTCTTTTTTCTTGACCAGGTTTGGCTTGTGTGCAACAACAGACTGTGAATGGTCAGACGGTCACCATGCCTGGACCGTGTATGAGTAAGTCTGTTCTTCTTCTACTTCTTCATCGTTATTTCCTCTAGCTTTAGGACAGCATAAGTAACACCACATAAGATGGACTCTTTCTTTCTCTTATCTTTCATTCCTTCTTTTTTCCTTTATTCTTTCTTTTTTGTCTCTCTTTCTTTTTTTTAATTTTCCTAAAATAGTTACCTTAAACAAAGGGGTTTTCAATGAATGCGGGATCTAAAATAGAGCCTTTAAAAGAACATATATTGAGTCAGTACGATTATGAAAACTTGAGATATTCTGGCTATACAACCTTATTAAATTGTCTAATTGTTTGTTAGTTAGTTTGCTTGTTTATTTGTTTGTTTGTTCCCTAGACATGGTGTGTATCACGGAGACTATGAGTGACGACAACACCTTCCTGGTTGGACACAAACTGGAGAACGGCACGCTCCACATGTTCTCTACTGCGCAGGCGCTCTGGTTCGACGCCAGTCGGTAAGGAACTGTGATGTCATCAGCACGTTTGTCGCCACCTTGCTGTCAATACCTGCATTGCAGCGATTAATTTTGTAGATCATGCAGAATGAATAAGTACTCATGGATATTCAAGAAAGCATTTTAATCTCGTTTTCTCTCACCAATAGTTTTGACTAATTTTCGAACTGTTATCGGTATTGTTTCCTTACAAAAGAATTTTGCCAAATTTCGTAGAAAAATAATGAGAGAAAAATAACTAGACGTGCCCCTCGTCACTAGTTACGCTCCAGTAAATGTTGCAATTCTGATAGTCGTCAAAAAGCAGTTACTCAAGCAACTGGATATGATTTTGGAGACGTGATTGACCTAGTGTCCAGTTGCTTGAGTAACTGATTTTTGGCGTATCTTATTACCTGAATGTCTAACTTTCATCGAATTCTAATAGTCGTACAAGTCCTTAAACGTTAGCAGGTTTGACTTTTTTGGCGTAAAAAAAAAAGATACATCGATACATCTTCCAGATGAAATGATTCATGCCTATGTTTCAGGTTGCCCATCATGTACGTT
This sequence comes from Branchiostoma floridae x Branchiostoma belcheri, assembly GCA_019207045.1. Lineage (NCBI taxonomy): Eukaryota > Metazoa > Chordata > Leptocardii > Amphioxiformes > Branchiostomatidae > Branchiostoma > Branchiostoma floridae x Branchiostoma belcheri. Next base: position 25,514,104 of record CM033024.1, on the reverse strand, counting down.
GGAGAAGACGAAATTCGCGGGATTCCCGTACAACACTGGCGACAGTGTAACTTCATAAACAAGTGGTCATCTACATTCACGTGAGTACATCACCGTTTGCTTGGTTTTTGTTTTCTTTTTGCAATTTAATAATCATCTTTTTTGTGTATGCATGCCCAGAGACATAAATACACACATGACAACAAGTGGTCTTGGCTAGGTTAGATGAAAAAAAAATGAGAAAGCATGGAGCACCCGTATATTCAATTTTAACCCTATTCAGACCGGGGGGGGGGGGCTTTTGAGGCCCGCGCTAACTTCGATGTCCTATAACGCAAGAACGACTTACGCTAGAGCCACCAAATTTGGTGAGTTTTCCTAAAATATTGTTGGCAACAATTCTACGAAGTTTGAAAAATTTTCCATTTTTTCTTGTTGCCATGGCAACCGTTTGTTGACAGGCAGTTTTGCCAAAAATCACTATTTTTGGTTCTAACTATGTATTTTTCACATTTATTTGCTATATTACTGCGATTTTGTTACATAAATAAAATCTTATATTATTCAGCATATCTTTCATAATTATATATGCATAAATTATGCTAATTTGATGACGTCATCAGCCCAAAATCCAAGATGGCGGACCGAATGGCCAGATCAATAATAACAAGCTAATTATCCCTTAGAATTTGTAACTACCTGGTATTTTTTCATCAAAAACCATCTAAATGAATGAATTTCGTCTATTTCCATTGCCCTTTCGGATTATTTGTTGCAAAAAAAGTATTTTTGAAAATTCAAGGTGGTGGATATAATATGGCGGAGCCCAACTCGTATCTTAGATGTGCATGACGTCATTTTATGACGTCATATTGACGTCATTGATGTTGCTATTGGCAACGCAAGTCGTAATAAACATTATTATTCTGTTATCTGCACTTGTTGTTACAATTTTGTAGCATAACTTGAAGTTTTCTGAGAATACCCATTTTTCTTGAGTTTTGCCAATGTAATCAAATTGATGACGTCATAATTACGTCATGTTACGTTGACGTAACGTCAAACGTCACATACTTGTCAGATATTATGTCGAAATTATGTCCTAAAAATCTGGTGGCCTTACGGCACGTCGTTTTAGAGTTATAGGACTTAGAAGTGGAGGGCCTCAAAAGCCCCCCCCCGGTCCATGGATGACCAAAAAAGCCCGGTCTGAATAGGGTTAATGCTTAATTCAACTAATAACTATATTTTGTTGTTGACCTGCATGAAATCACATGATAGTTTTTTTTTCTCGTTTTAAAACACATAGAAATCTAACTACATGTACTTTGTCCGTTTTCGTTCGTTTATGACATTAGGTATTTGAAAGTTTTCTGTTTTGACAATATCAATACACCTTGTACTCTCATACTTGAAGTTTCAGAGAGTGTTTACGTTTCTTGTTTCTTTTTTGTCATTTTTCATTTTCTGACGGATATTGCATATATAGAAGTTCTTACTGTCAGAAAACAAGTATTAACGGTAGATGTGCTGGTAGGGAAAGGATTCAAACAATTTTAGGAAGCATGTGAAAAAAAAAAACATATTCCTTACATTTTATGAGCTAATTTTTCTTCGGTTGATATAAACGACAGGGTGGATTACTACTGGAGTAAGCCAGTCGCATGGGTATCAGCCAGCGGTCCTGCAGCGCCCTCTGTCCCCGTGCGTGTGGTAGTGCAGGGCCAAGGATGTAGCCCCACTGCAGCCACCTGTTCCCGGCGACGTCCCTTCAAAAGACAGTACGAGTTCGTCTTCTTTAGACCCAAGGTGCTCGTGGATGGAAAGATGTTTCAGGTAATGAACTAAAATAATACATCCATTTTCTACGAAATTTGATGTTTTTGTTCTACTCCATGCGAAAGTTTATTTTCATTTTAATAGCCAGGTTAAAACAAGGAGGCTGATGACGTTAACACACGGTATCTCTCCGCCTCCTACAACACCAAGTTTTCTGGAATGCGTCCCGCTGAAATACATCCTTGATAACCCAAAACGCCTAAGTCTGCTTCCGACGTATTCTGTATATACACTTTCTATATTTATTCATTACTGTGGTCACGTAGTGACGTAATAATTGGAGGTTTCTGAAAAGACATTGAGTCGACTGAAAATCATTTTACATTCTTCTTTCATTCTGGATTTCTGCAGTCATCTGGTTTTAGTCTGCAGTGATCTGAACAAAATATATTGAAGTCAAAATACTAGACACTGAACAGGGCTACTTTTTCAGAGTCCAAATACATCAGGGCACTCCACCCAACCCTAAACAAAGACAGAACCATTATAAACTTATTGGCACGTTTGACCAATTACTGACCTCACGTGCTTTGTATAACTGTTGCGAGTTTACTTTCTGAAGTGAATGGTCACTATTGGTCCTGAAGAAGGTGACAGTGGTTGTAGAAAATTTGATCCGCTATAGTGTTGGGAAAATGCCAGGCTTAGCATTGTACTGAATTGAATTAACATTGTTCGATCCTGTTCCAGCCCCCAGAAAATGTGCTGTGCCTGAATGAGAGTATTTGATTTTTGCCTGCTGTTTCAGGCCCCAAAGAACGTGCTGTGCCTGAATGAGATTATTTACTTTCTTCTCTGCTGTTCTAGCCCCCAGAGAACGTGCTGTGCCTGAATGAGAAGCTGTCCCTGTCCCTCCCTCCCCTACCGGACCGGTACGCCGTCAGGACAGAATATCTCACCAACATACCCAGCGCTGAGGGATACGAGACAGTTATCGCGTACTATGATGTAAGTTTAGATTTCCAACTTTTTATTATAAAGTGTAGATTAAAATAAAAATTTTACAAAATAATTAAGAATACAAAAAATCATTACCTCTTAAAATTGATTCAAGACAAAAATATTTTCGTTGAAGAGGATAATCCGTCACGTATGAATACAGACGATATACGCAACTCTCGGGCCAAGTCTCGTGCTCTCGCGAGAGTAGTCCGTGAACAAGATATCCTGTAAGACATTGCAAATTTAAAAGTATGTACCTATTCCTTTAAAAACTGCCACTGTTGGATGAATATTGTTGTAATTAAAACTATTTTCATTAGTATATTACACGTGGCCGGGTATGTATACCCTGGCAAAATGGTCCCTATGGTAACCGGCCCAGCAGTTTTCGGGAGTGACTTGTCACCCATGATTATGTGTAACGTTAAGTACATAAACTAACACCCATCCTAGATGTCTACAGGCTATGTAAAACAAAGACAGGGACTGATACTGGTAAAAAGAGTCGACTTTTATTACCCAGTTTTCAAAAGAACATTATAAAACATGTATATGCAGGGCAGTTATAACAAAGTTACATAATCAAGGCAAAGCTATCTGCAACTTTTAGTTTTGAAAACAAAACCTTGTGCTCAACTTAAAATTTTCAAATCAGCAACGTCAATGTGGTATTCAATTCAGTGTTGTATTCTAGGGTTGATTTAGCTTTTTCCCATGTCAAAATGTATTGCTTTCATACAATGGGACTTTGTTCTAAAATGATACGAGAACTGATCAATAGTTTTCATTCATTTATTTTTCCAGACGTGGTACGACTACGGCTACAAACTGTCCCGGATGGATTTCCTCGTCAACTTTGAGATTCCGGTTCAAACTATTCAGGACTTCAATACAGGTCTGGTGATTGCTCTTTTTGGCAACGCCTTAGACACGGAGTCATTAGTATCGTTTACAAATCTTTTATCGGAATACAAATGATAATTAAGAATGTGAGAAAATAATACAATAATTAATTTTATTAGATGGAATACTTATTTTACATGGTTGTTTATTCACTATTATAACATTAGATGCTATGGTGACCGCATGTTTCTATCACAAACTGCTGCTAAATTTATATGCTAAAAGCCTTTTAAATATTTGGCGTTAATGCGTTTGTGACCGCATCTGTGACATCTATTTACGATTAGAATCGCATTGTTAGCAGCGACACCTAGGTACTGTGTTAGATATTGCCATTCCATATAATGTCCTGAGGAAAACTGATCATCAAAACGTAATTCTATGTCTCGATTGACAAGATGTTCACGCTACGTCGTGCGTTTTTTTTTACTGTCCAGGTATTGAGTACCAGATCCTCCCCACCACCGGAAACTGCAGTGTGACACCCATCACCAACCAGACCTGGGACACCGTCTTCACAGACCCCAACCACGTGCGCATGCGCAACCCGTTCGAGTGGTTCATGACGGACAAGTATCCGCCCTTCTATCAGGGAAAGGTAGAGTCAAATGTTCTTTGAAAATGCAATATCAAACTAGAAATGCAGCAATATTTTATACATAGCTTTGCGTGCGATTAAAACATAAATATGTTAACAGGTTTTTGGACCCAGTTAAGTTATTAACATAACTACCAGAGAGCCTTGTCCGCGAGAAAAAAATATGAGATAGGTTTTTCTATTGTAGACTTGTAAAAAATGGCTCGTATTAACACGAAGAGGTGTTCCGGACCGTGTGATAACTTCCGTATCACACAGGTTCGAAAGTTGTATCACACAGGCTTCCTTCGATTAAATCAAACTATTTCGAACGGGCCGAATACGGCACGGTTAAAAATTGCCGGATTCGGACGTTACAATTGCTGCTGTTACAATCTTTTGCTTGAGTATACAACATTTTCTCAACTCCTGGTGCAGTTTGCATCGAAATATGTGCTTTCTCAGGTGGGTATGACATAAATAAAATACAACACGGTGTATTCCGCATCACCTCGGTCCCAGCCCTCCCGCGGGTCGGATCACCCTCCGGCCTTCGGCCGTCGGGCGATCCTTCCCGCGGTCGGGCTGGCACCTTGCAATTGGGTGATACAGAATGCACCGTGTTGTATTCTGTATTAATCATTGAATGTATTTGATGTTGATGTTTTATTTGTCACAGCAAATGACCCGAGGCATGCGCACTGACGTGTGGCTGGCAGCCCGCGCAGACTGGCCCCCGAGTAACCCCATGCAGAGCGAGTTCACATACTACTACTCATCGGTTGGTTATCTGTACAGGACGGACATGTGTCAGTCATTGAGATCATTCATCAGACCAGCATTGAAAGACAAATGGTAGAAATGATAGACACAGAACATAATTGACAGAGATGATTAAAGGATATTTGTAATGTCCTGAAGGTCGTGAAATATTAAATCGGTTCATTGTGGGACCCTAAGAATACGTCTTGGCTTTCACTGCTTGACAGTGGTCTTGCATTCTCTTATGGTTCTCGGAATTGAGAAAAAAACGTTGCTGTCAAAGTTAAAATTATCTAGCCTGGTATCCAGCCGTATTAAAGCTTCCGAGTCTCTTCTGTCCTCTATGGAAAGAACAGAAGAGGCTCGGGAGCTACAATCTGGCTGAATAGTAACTATCATTTGCAAGCGCCTTAAATCTCTTTCTTGCACCATGAGCCCTATTTGACTATTTAGCTTTGCTTTCAACCGACTAGTTTGGGATGCTAAAGTTTTAGGTTTGCTGTTATAACATCAAGTGTCTGTTGACGGTAATGTTTTCCATATCGCTTTCCCCCAGGCGGAATATCAGCATTACATGGGTTCACTGGAGCAAAGACGGGTTCCCATCAAGCTGCAGATTCGGGTCAATGTATGTCTGGGTGGTCAAAAAGAAGTAGCAACACTTCTTGCATAATGATAAATATAGCAAGGACATTTTTTGTGTCTGTTTGTGCGTGTGTGTCAAGTAAGTCAAGTCAAGTTTGAAGTAATTGTGTATATGTGTGTGTGTGTGTGTGTGTGTGTGTGTGTGTGTGTGTGTGAGTGAGTTTGTGTATGTGTGTGTGTGTGTGTGTGTGTGTGTATTTGTGTGTGTGTGTGTGTGTAGTAATGGAATTAATTACGTGGATATAGGTGTTGGAAAGGTCAACGTGAAGTTTGTGACTTTGGTACAGCAACGGGACCTATGGTTCTGTATTTTTGTCCTGGGCATTAAATGTTCTTCATAGTTTAATTGCAGACAGCTTTTGATGAAAGGAAGAAGTAATGTACTTAGGGCTCTATCAGCTTGTCTGTAGTATTTCCTGTAAGAATGAAGCATGCCCAAATCGTTAAGTTACGAATGATCTACAATGGAGAATAAAATAATATGCTGTTTTTATTCCGCCAGCCCATCAACTCAGCGTCTGCAGACAAGGCGAACATCTTCACCTGGAACTACTTCAAGTTTGTGGAGGAACATCCCTACATCTGGGTGTTCGACACCACACAGTGTTTCCCCGAGTCCAACAAAGTCAACATCATGTTCACTGTACCAGGTAATGACATATATAATTTGGAGTATAGAGAAGGATGGAGGAAGAGAGCCATGTCCATCCGTGCAACCAGCACGCCCGGATGATGATGATGACAGCTTGCAAATATCACAGTTATAATGCTACCTGTCATAATTGACGACAATCGAAAACTTTAAGAAATTCATTTGACTATTTGCTGACTAGATACTTCGATTAGTAATCTGTTACAAAATGTTGAATTCTTGACAAATTAGATCATTGCATTTTAATGGTTTGATAAGTCCTTGCCGCAGCAAATGGTGCTCTGGTGACACCCGTCTCTCCTCCTGCGTCCCTTGGTCACACAGCTTTGTGCAATGACTCCATACAGCAAGGGTCTACTTTGCTGGTTGTGGTCTGTGGCTTAGCAAGCAAGAAAGTCAAGAGCACCTGATAGCAAACCTTTACGTAAATTCGGAATAGGGTTTTGTGATATATATGTTTCAAAAGACAATCTGAACATGTTTATGGTTAGTATAGATCTGCATTGTGTCGTGAAAGTCATGGTAACTCAAAGTTTACTATTTGTTTTTTCCCAGCCGACTACAAGGCGGCGTTCCAGCTGAGTGAGACTCTGGCCCGTGACGTGTTTCTGTACGAGCTGGCTCGGGTCATGACAGTCTCTCCTCTCCGTATCCAGAACCTAGGGGTAAGTTTTCAATTTTCTATTGCTTACAACGAAAATTGAAAAGAAATTAAGTCAATCGGAGATGACATACTTATCTGGCTCCGGGTTCTCCCCTTTCTACCAAACGTATAAACATACACAGGGAAAGAGAGGGGGCGGGAGAGATAGAAAGAGATGAACAGATACGTACAAATAGAGACGCGACAAAAATGACTTTACTCACGGTTAGCTGAAGAAATAACAAGAATTAGCCAAAGAAAGAAAAAAAAATAGCAAAAAAACTCGGTCGAAACGACACGTTAATACTGTCACCTGTTCTACCTGTTGGTTTCCACGCGGTATGGACGCCAGAGATGTCGACAGTTAGTTAGGTCAAAGGTCTAAGAAGTCTCCAGACCTTTAAACTTGTGTGTCTTTAAGTGCGTGCTATATGCATGTACATTGCCTTATAATAGCCAACGGTAAAGTAAGTTAGACTGAGTCAGTGAGAAAAATTCTGACTCGGTTAAAAGATTGTTATCAGATCTTCAATATCTCTTGTTTATTCTTGAAACCTTTCATATCGTCACGTCCGTAGTTCACTTATACCAGTACAAGTGACGTCACCGTCAAGTTTACGTTGCTGGGCGTTCCCCCCGTCACTGGTAACGTCGCCGTCGTCAAACCGCAGACGTCATTGGACGTCGCCAGGACACTCCTGAAGAACGCCATCGACACCAACAGCTTCCAGGTCACCATCCAGCTGCAGAATGTGGTACGTCATCCATTTCTAACCAATGGTTGTGCTTGGCGATTGCCTGGTTGGTTACTGATGACGATACCCTGTTATCGATATTCACATCATTCTTTTTTAACCAATGGACGCTCTTTGATGGTAACGTAATGCGGCTGCGGGGTCTTTGATAGATCAATATAGGGTCCTTGTATTTAGAGGATTACAAGATCGTTGATACCGGATATTGAATGTCGCCACTTCCGTTTCCCAGCTGACCGTGGTTGTGCCCGCCTCCCCCGGTACCATCGTGGAAAACGCCATCTTTGATAACCAGTCATCCAAACTGATAGGCTTCTCCGGCGGTAAGGATGGTTCATGTAATTTTTTTTTTTCAATTAGAATTATAATACATACACTAAGTCTCAAAAATGCTTCGAATTCGCTTTTGTGCTTAGATAAAACCTCAGGCAGTTCTCAACATTCAGTTCAATAACTTAAACAATGAATGGCTTGAACCATGTATCTAAGTAGTAAAACGACATACCATATTAATTAAAACAATATTTGCTATGTACAATTTGTCACATGCTGAAGCCTTGAGATTTGCCATGGTTCTGTTCAAGTTAGGGTAGACCCAAAAAGTCTTGTCCAAGAAAGCACAGTTTGAGCTAAATGGGGTGTCGCTCTGACGAAAGCAGCAGTACAGTGACCAAAACAAATATTTTTGTCCTTTAAAGGTGCCATGGCTGGTGTGGCCCTAGGCCTGCTGATTGTGACCATCGCGCTGGGGCTGGGCCTGATGTTTCTGCTGCAGCGCGGGTTCGGTGGGGGGTCCAAGGCTCCTGCCGTGGCGCGCAGCGGGGGAGGCAACTCCGCACCTACCGAGGAGAAGGTCCCGGGAGGCCTGGATAATATCGATAATCCAAACTACAGCAACACTGCATAAAATGTCCTGTCGCTTTTATGTCAGGAAGAAACACAGAAAAAATGTTATTTGACAAATGGCAAAGAAATGTATGTAAATTGTGGAATCACTAACATAGATCATAAAAGCTAGAGTCTCTGTTGAAAGTCGTCTACTGATGTCTTTACTTAATTGAATGTAACCACATCTTAAACTGTAACATGTATCATTGTATGCTGGACCCCTTGCAAATCAGCTATCATAAAGTTTGGAGAGGTCAGGTGCCTATCTAAAGATGAAACGAATAAATAGCTAGATAAGAAAAATGATAGAATAATTCAAGTACGACATCATGCTCATTTTAGACTCTCTCAATAAAGCATTGAGTAATGAATGCAAGGATATGTACATGTCACTGCATGGATGATGAAAATATGGGATGTGAAGTTGTGAAGAAAATTTTAAAAGTTCAATAACTGTTAAGTATGTCAAAGTAATTGGTATCTTTTCTTTATACAAACTTTATCTGCAAACCGATTCCATAATCTGTGTAAGTGTACATGGCTAAGCAGTGAGTACGTCATTTACAAAATTGATTAGTCTTGATTCATACATATTCTTTTTTCTAGGTTGAATCAAAGAAGAATGACCTTTTTTTCTAAGACTTAGTCCTGAAAGGGTTCTCGTAAAATTCTGCATGTTCTTTGTTGATTGTTTTCATTCCATCAAAATTCAACCACCGACTTATTGGTTGATTGATTGACATATAGGATGTATACTAGCAATCATCATCGGTCGACGTGATCTAATGTAGACATGTTCGCACATGTCTACACACGACGGGGTTATACCGCCCCTTGCGGGGTGACATACCCTTTCGCTGGCTAATTACAAGACTTGGATGCGCCAGGTCTCCCGTCCGGGTGAATGATGTAATTCACCATGTGGCTGATACGAGACAGAGGTTCGCCAGGCCTCCATCCGTGTGATTTGAAGTGAATCACCAACTCCCGACAGAAGGATTTGCACCAACGCACACCGCACCATCGCACGTGTGGGGGTTCTTTAACTTAACGTGCATGGGGTATGGCTCTCCCCATACACGGGACCTCCATTTAACGTCCTATCCGAGGGACGACTCATTTTTCACTTTACTTAAACTTTAATACTAGCAATACCTTCAGGAAAGTGAAGCAGAGGTAAAAAAACAAAACTACTAAAATCTCTCGACAGAAGCCAGTGCTTGGAAAATACAATCACTAGTGCATGTAATAGTAAGATCAAGCGACAATGATTCTTGGATTATGTTTATTAATAATAATTTTTTTCTGTGTTATGTTTTTTCTTAAGAATGTAAATCCAGCTTAACATTGTTCAAGTCCCATACGGAACACAGACGGAACAAACCTTAAAGGTATTTCAGAAAGGAAATAGTTGCATATAAAATTTAATGTTTTTCACTACTTGCAACAAACAATAAAGTCTCAAACTTTCGTTAGCTTGACTTATTTCTTCCTAATATCTAGTATTTGAATCTAAAATTTCATTTACTTGTATAACAACGATTAAAAATTGGACCACAAACCTTCCGTATAAGGTGGAAAAACACATCTTGGCATATATTTGTACATGAATTAGCTAGACTTTATGATTCATATTGTTTTTTTATTTTTTGCTTCTGTAGGTTACATTAGATCATGAATCTGGATTTCAAAGAAGATGTAAGGTTAGAACTGCGCATGTACGAGGTCAAAGGTCAAAGAACAGATTTCATAATAAGAAACAGCCAGGTGCATAATGAAATAAACACAATGGCATGCAAATGCACTCAAGAAAACATTAAAAACCTTCCGTAAGGCCAGCTGAAGTTAACTTAACATATATATGTTTGCCATTCATTGCCAATGGACCTTTACAGGTAGAGCTCTATGCATTGAGATTATGCATTAAACTCTTTCAGCTCGTCTTTGAGATCAGTCTATCACACTCACCTATCTGTGTTTTGACAGTCTTGGCAATTGAGTAATATGAATACAGCTCTGTGCATTGAACTGTTACAAATTCACCATGAGATTCTAGTGCATTGGGGTTACGAGAAAATCCCTTGAATCGATCTGTGAGACAAGGATACCAAATTCACCTATTTCTGTTTTGACAGTCTTGGCAATTGAGGGATATAAGCACAATTCTGTGCATTGAACTGTTACAAATTCACCATGAGATTCTAGTGCATTGGGGTTACGAGAAAATCCCTTGAATCGATCTGTGAGACAAGGATACCAAATTCACCTATTTCTGTTTTGACAGTCTTGGCAATTGAGGGATATAAGCACAATTCTGTGCATTGAACTGTTACAAATTCACCATGATATTCTAGTGCATTGGGGTTACAAGCAAATCCCTTCAATCGATCTGTGAGACAAGGATACCAAATTCACCTATTTCTGTTTTGACAGTCTTGGCAATTGAGGGATATAAGTACAATTCTGTGCATTGAGCTGTTACAAATTCGCCATGAGATTTTAGCGCATTGAGCCTGTAAGCAAATCCAATGAACCGTTCTTTGAGACCAGGATACCAAATTCACCTATGCCTGTTTTGACAGTCTTGGCGTTGAGAAATATGAATAGAGTTTTGGCAATTGAGTAATATAAATACAGCTCTGTGCATTGAACTGTTACAAATTCACCATGAGATTCTAGTGCATTGGGGTTACAAGCAAATCCCTTGAATCGATCTGTGAGACAAGGATACCAAATTCACCTAATTCTGTTTTGACAGTCTTGGCAATTGAGGGATATAAGTACAATTCTGTGCAATGAACTGTTCCAAACCCACCATGAGATTTTAGTGCACTGAGCTTAAAAGCAAATACCTTAAACCGTTTCTTTGTGACAACGATATCAAATTCACCATTTCTTGTTTTGATAGTCTTGGCGTTGAGTAATATGAACACAGCTCTGCGCATCGGACTGTTTCAAATTCACCATGAGATTGTAGTGCATTGAGGCTATAAAGAAATCTATGAAACCATTCTCAAACCCATGATATCAAATTCACCATTCTTGTTCTGACAGTCTTGAGAGTGTACTAAGTTAAACGTATAGAAGTAGTTACAGTTCTGCGCATTGAACTGTTTCACATTCACCATGAGATTTTAGTGCATTGAGCCTATAAGCAAATCCCTTGAACCGTTCTTTGTGAAAACTTAGCGCATTGAACCTATATGGAAATCCTTTAAAGCCGTGTCTGAGCCCAGGATATCAAATTCAGCTATCCTTGTTTTGACAGTCTTGACAGGCCGGTAATATATATGCAGTTCTGTGCATTCAACTGTTTCCAAATTCATCATTAGAATATTCTTCTAAAGCCTACGTCGCGACGAGGATATCAGAGCCATGTATTCCCACTTTGTGAAAATCTCCACAACCTAATAATATGCACTCTATATACAGCTTTGTCCTTTGAAGTGTCTCCAAATACATTTTAAGCAAATCCTTCAAGGCAAGCAATCAAGTTTTGTATAGTACAGTTGCTGCAATTTGAGCATTCGAAATGGCTGTTTCTAAATCCACTGTGAGGGTTCGTTTTCAAAGACTTTTGGGGACTGACTAGTAGCAGATATGGTCCTACTCTGACAAATTTGACATGAAGCAGTAGACACATTGCTGTACTCTGCATTTTGCTTTCTCAAAATCCACTTGACTGAGTATGGAAATCCTTTAAAAGCTTCTTTGACACCAGAGAATACAATATTCATGTTCCAGCTTGGACAATCTCGGCAACAGCGCTATAGACATAGCTAGCTTGTACATTGACGCGTTTTCAACTTGGCTGCGAAATAAAATGCATTACCGGCTTGTATATAAATCTTTGTGCAATAGACATAAGAAAATACCACTTTCATAATTGTAGCAGTCGCTCACAACTCTTTTGGGTTTAAATGCCCTCTCGGATTGGCAGAAAGTTACACGTCGTCGCCCAAAGTTGACATCTCGTACATATTGAATTTTGTAGGTCTCTATAGTAGTCTCTACAGAAAATGCAGGAAAAATATCATTTCACAGTTGCGTATAGGTGGGATGAGAATATGGGAGTGCAACCAAACGTATTGTACGCTGACAGCTCTTTTCTGTGAATTTATTCAGTCCGTATCTATGTACACATTGACTACATGTTAAGTCTCTGTTCAAGAAAATGAAGACTTTAGTTACAGGAAAATAAAATTTTCACTGTCATGTATAGATGGGAGGTATATGGGGGATTACAACCAAACGCATCGTACGTCCACAGGTTTGAATATGATTGGCAGAATATTATTAATTAAATATTTCCTTGTGTCAGAATTCACGGAGTCGCCCATATTAGACATCCTTCCACATTAACTGCTTGTGTATGTCTTCTTACAATAAAGTATTGGAAAATGTCATTTTCAAAGTTACCTATAGATACAGTAGATGTGTGCGGCCAAACGCATTGTACGTCCACAGCTAGCTCTTTCAACTCCACAATATCCTTCCAAATTTCTAGAAAGTTACTCTTGACGATTTGTCACTTTTCTGTGTTAGAGTTTGCGGAGTCGTCCATATCTGACATCCCGTACACATTACCCGATTGTATACATGTACATGCAAGTCTCTATACAAAAAAATATTAAGAAAATACCACCTCACAGAATATGGTGTTATAATAGCTGATTGCAAACGAACGTATTGTACGTCCACTGTTCATTAAGACCATTGTGCTGACAACAATATCCTTTCACAAGTTATTCTCAATTACTTGTTACTTTTCTGTGTCAGAATTTGTCGAGTCGTCCATGTTTGACAGTCCATACATCAGCCCGTTCGACGCCTGGTCGCCATCACTGCAACTCTTCTCCACTACCTCGCAGAGCGCATGCGTGCTATCAGTCTGCTCGTCGCTCATTGGTTCCTGCGCGAGACATTTATCACGACAACTGTCCGTGGAATCTTGCACGACTTGTAACAGACTCGGGTCTCTTCTCAGCCCCTCTATGAACTCCCTCAGAATGAGAAACCCGTCCTGATCGCTGTCTAGTCGTTCGAAGATCTTCTCCGTGACCTCGTGGATGTGGTGGTCTCTTTCGCGACGTTCTTGGGCCAGAAGGAACTCGTCGATGTTCGTTTCTTGAGGAATTCTTATGTCCTGGAGAAACTGCAAAATAAAAACAACATTGGTGCTTTCATTGTTGTAATCAGAAAATGTGTTTTGAGAGTAATCAGAAAATATCGTATTTTCAGACTTGCTTATTTAGTCCATTTATTTAGTACAGAATTGTTTAAAAGTTACAAAACGTTTTCTTACAAAACATGGTGCTTAGTATATTTTTGATGATTTAATTCATATGTTTTACCATACTGAATTACCATAGGAACCTTTTATTGGTAAATAGCGGGCCCGGTTGGCCTTTTTTACAAGAAGATAATTTGTTGACCTTTGTATTTTGTCTTCAATTTTTGCTACAAACACTTTAAGATCATAGATACACGATCGCAACTTTGTACTAAAAGCTGTTGCCACCTTGAATGGTCCCTAAAGTTGAGTCTATTTTGAGAATCGTCCGCCATACTCTAAATGGACCCATTATGTACGCATGCCTGTTGGCAGCTTTTAACATTTAGAGTTCTTCCAGGTTTTCTTCGAAAATGTTTCGCCTGTGGTAATGCAGTTGTACCGTAGAGTGAATCTTTCTGAAGTGATGGGAGAATAGTATATGCCAGCTACATTCGGGCAGTTGTATCAGTCTAGTGGGTAAAGTGCTCGCTCGCAAAACTCCACCACTTCGTAAACTTCGTGTCTTCTTTTCATGCTTAACATGCTTACTCAGCACTTATGAGAAAGACTATACAGTCACACATGTAGTATTGACCACGCCTGCATAAGGACTACCTGGCCATCAGTATACAGTGAAACCTGAAGCAAAAGCTACGAATTTGTTTTTTGGCGGTACTTCTTTGTGTTTTCATGGGTAGTTCACGGCGTCCAGTTGTCGCCGGGTCCCGGTTTAATTTTAACTGCGAGTTAAAATCCAGGAGCCTAGCCGTGCCCAAAAATAGCCCGGTAGCCAAACGATATCCCACGTGGCCACGTAGGGGTAACACCCGAAAGTGCAGGAAAAAAATGCAGTAAACTACCCGGACAGGCCTCTAAATTTGGCCGTAGCATAAGCAAAACTAATATCAGTGATGGAGTACAGAGAGGAGCGGTGTAAGGTTCCAGAACAGACATATAAGATGTCCTCTACTGACAGGCTTTGCCATTTCTAACTAACAGTGTTAGACAGGAGGTTGCTGCTCACAAAGTGTAACCGACGGAAAAAACACCTTTTCGCTCATCAAATTTCCGCTGGAAGCTCTTGTCTGACGGTGAATGATGTAGCGGAGGAATTTTTTTATGTATGGGTAGTTTTAAACATGGAATGTTATCTTGGAATAAGGTCATCTATCATTGAACTGGCAGTCTACGGTCATAATTGTGGCCAAGCATCCATAGGTCTTCGAGCCGAGGCCTTTCAACGTACACCGATGTTGTGCCAATGGGAAAAGTACTTGGCACGACTTTACTGAGGTGAAAATGGGTACTTCGCTTCGGATTGGGGCGTCCCTGTGGTAGGACATTAAATAGAAGGCCAGTGTTTGAGAATAGACACATTTCGAGCACGTTGAAGAAATCACCACACTTGATAGAAGGATTAACGGTCTGTGTGAGTGGTTAATAATCTAACAGTCCGATGGCCCCATCTGCAGCATTACAAGACGTAAGTAGGTCACTAGAGCGCTTACTACAGGCTGCAATTACAGACCCGTGCGATTCAGCCCCATGGAACCTATTATAAGGTCCTCGCAATTCAGCCCGGCCCCTGGCTTCGAAGAGAGAGATACGGTAGTTGGGCCACCCGGTCCAATAACAGTAACAACACAAACATTGATTAAGAGCACACATTACGTCTGTTAATATTTGCTATCACATAGTTTTTGTCATCAACTTAATATCTACAATTATAGTTTTATTCAAGGTTTTGAACCCTCTCTAATCAAGGAGTAAGCTTGTTATGTTATCAACTGATCTATTTGACGATGTATCTTTGTTACCCTCTTCAAATTATCTCAAGATCGTAATGAAAAGCGACCTGCAGCTTGAGCTTCTCATGAATGAACAAAGATTTAAGCAAACAGAACAGAGTCACTACAAACGTGAGACTCTGTGCTGTAGGCTGTCTACACGAATTGTCAAATCATTTTAAACAGACAACATACCATGTCCATACCAAGGCCACCCACGGTCTCCAGACTTTCTCCAGACCATGGTTGAGAATTTGTCGTTAGCAGGTCACATGTGGTTAGGATTCGGTCGGCATGGTCACCTACAACGTCGGGCGTGGCGTAAATGGTAGAGCGTTCGGCTGGGAATCTAATGGTCCTGAGTTCGACCGACGTTGTGTCCCCGACGTTGTGCCCTTGGGAAAGGCACTTTACCCTTCCTCAATTCATCCAGGTGTAAAAATGTGTACCTGACTTGGATCGGGGAGGTGAAAGACTATCTTTACCTTTTGTCTGTGCCGTGTATGTGGCACTGTTAATAAAAACTACTAACTTGAGTGCAGTGCAATATTGTATTATTCTGTTATCATTTCTATGAGACAATACTTTACTTGGGACTGCATTGTATTATTAGCAACAACACCATTGCCTGCAGTACAAAGTGAACCAGTCTAGTCATTTTCAGTCTGAAGAAGATAAAAGATGATCATTAGAATGTCGGCTCTTTCAAGTCCTTGACTGCGAATAAAAAAGATGTCTAGTACAAATTTTCGTCAACAAATTTGAAAAGTTTAGAAAATCAAAGTCAGGTTCTGAGTGAGTTTGAGTTTGGTTCTGCTTGCCAATATACCCCATTCCCGATAAGGTGGCCATGATTTGTTTTTATCCGTGGTCATTGCACCAAAACGGGTGCGATTAAAGAAGAAATCTTGAGGTAGAATAGAATAGATTCCGAGCTTCCTCTAATCCATCAACGAACTAGATTGAGAAGGGGTCAATGGCAAAGTCATAGAAGTGTGACACCTCTTTTACTAAAATTGATTGCTTTGGTGCTTAGTTTGACACTTAAAGCCGTATTCCTCAATAAGTAACGCAGTTGGCGTTATTCTGATGATGCCATTGCGTGATGAATTAGCTTGTTAGACAACGGGGTAATGATTCATTGCTCTCGCATTCTCTCACAAGTTTAGCAATCATTTATCATCCCAGACATGCATAATTACGTACAAGTGTTACAGAAACTGTTAAAGTGTTTGACACAGGACCATTTGGTGCCGATTTAAAAACCCCTGCCACTGATGCTGTGTCCTTGGAAAAGACACTTAGCACGACTTTCCTCACTCCACTAAGACGTAAATAAATTTGTTGACTTTAGTTGAGGTTATACTAACATGACACGGGCTCCGCCTTCCAATAATGTGTCCTAGACACAGTGGACAACAACCCACTATTCCTATGCCTCCCACCCCCCCCCCCGCCCCACACTCCACAATGGCTAAGAGACTACCTCTACTGCAATAATATTTTGGTTTGTATGTACCACAATTTAAGCCAACTTCGATGTAGTGCAACATTGTCATTGCCTCTACCCAAAAGCCTTGTCCTTGTCTCTCTCCTTGACTGCGTTCAAAACCTGCAGGTCGCACGAAACATTAGAATTCTGTGCCCTTTGACATCCTCAACTCGACACCTCACCACTTCCCCAATCCCATTAAGATCGTTTCACGGGTGTTTGACATTCAGGTGAGGTTTTATGCAGCTCTGCTACTACATGTTGTGTCTGAAGGTTGGTAAAAAGGAGGTTTTGCAGTTTTTTTCCGGGAATACGAAAGGAAATATGCCGGGAAAGGAATATATCCGGGGGGGGGGGGTACCGGCCCTAATACTGCTGGGGCGAGCACAAGATTCCCGGGCTATAACCCTTTTCCGGCATTTTTCCTTTCGCGGCATATTTTCCTTCCCGGCGTATTCTCAATTAGAAAATGCGAATCGACCCCCCCCCCCTCCTCCCAACAGCTTACGCCAATGCCCCCCAAAAGGGCCGGTGAAGGAGGCTATAAAGAAAGCCATAACTTAACTTCGTCAAGCCACAACCTAACTATTTATGTTATTGTTGTCATGGCTATTTACACACGCGTTTCTTTGTTGGTTCTCTGCAGCAGCGGGATACATTTTTACAACCAGAGGATTAGAAACGTTCGGATTATAAGAAGTACACTTTATTTACTGTAAGTTAATATCCCTGCTTTCGTTCCTGTAGAAAAAGAAAAACAATATTTTTAGGTTAATTATTGTGGTATTTCGCTTTTGAACACTGGCCTAGACGTACACATGTCTGAAGAAACATCACATTTTTTGTTTTCTCATCTTCTTTTACCTCGTAATTGGAATGAGCATTCTATGACATAAGTATCCAGTCTTAAATACATTTTACAAAGCAATTTTGTAGATCCTTCGTACGCTTTACAGTATGGCTGTAAACTCTGTGGGAAAGGGACGAAAATTGATGCACGTGTATAGTAGATGTCATCCACTTGCCCCAATCAACATGGCCTAACTGTTATTTTTCACCTCTTTTGTATCGTGTCTTGATTACTTTTTATTGGACGTAACTACTTTCTTTCCAGAGTTTAAACAGGACGACAATCCAAATCATTCGCACCGAATGTTGAAAGCCCCTGAGTCTGACTAGTTTTGTTTTAAGAACGTGTGGGTGTCCTTATTACATTTGAGCGATGAAAGCGTCAGGTGAAATTAGTCTACTGGGGATTTTCTGATTGCGCGAAGTTTGCTTAGTCAGCCATGCACCCGGGGTGCCAGGAAAGCTCGTTAACAGTACATCAAAACAACAAAATTCGTCATCTTGACGCCACTCTGTTGTAAGTGCCTTGTGATATGGTCACACGCTCATGCGATGTGGGCTAATTATAAACAAGACCACGTTGAAAGTGGTCATGTCAGCAAAATTTAGCATTTTTACTTATTACATATAGCCATGTCGGTATCATTTCATGAAGAAAGAAATATGTACAAAATAAACAGAGTAACAACAGACTAAGTCATCTTGACACTGCTTTGTTGTAATGTGCCTTGTGATCTAATATGGTCACACGTTCATGCGCTGTGGGCTAAACAAGACCACGTTGAAAACTGGTCAATTTGACATGTCAGCAAAATTAAGCACTTTTTCTTATGACGTCATGACGGATTTATTTGCCGAGCAAAAAATTTTGTACATTATATAAATAGCAAAACAAAAGAATAAGTCATCTTGACTAAACCTTGTTGTAATGCTTGATGATAAAATTTTGCACGCTAATGATTTGTGAGTTAAACAAAAACACATCAAAGTGCCTTTGGTACCAAAACTCACCGTTTCCTAATTATATTCAGCCATAACAATATCTATAGAAAAACAGAAACTTCTTTAGAAATTATACATATCATATTATTATATCGGATCTTTAAAAAAATCATACTTCCAGTCTTGTTTTCTGCTGCCAGGTATCCAAGTTAATTTCAGCCTGCGAAGTCATAGTAAACATGGCAGCCGATTCGGAACCTGGTAGCGTGTTTCGTCAACACCAAAACACGTTCTTTTGACATGCAGAAAACCAAACATCATGAAGACTTAATCTATCAAACAACCGTACTGGCTACACATTTGGATTGAGCTGGCGTAAACAACTTATGCATTAAGAATTTCTCAATTTCTGTGTGACGCTAATTGACCTTTATCCGGGGAGTAACCAATATCCATTTTCTTAAAACAGGGTATTTGTCAATATTCTGTCGACGGATGATGGGTTTAAATTGCAATTTTCAGAATATTGCAGTTTGATACCACCATCCATGTATTTGTATCTATGTATTTGATACATAATTTCAAGCTATGGATATAGGTTAACCCGCAAATAAAGTTGAGCTAGCGTTATAGCAAGCTACTATTTTCCAGAAAAAAATTACGTTTTGCCTTTTAAACATTCGCGGTGAAAGGAGGCGATGTAAGCCTTTGATCATTTCAATCCTTCCAGCTTGCGTCAGAAAGAAAATAACTGAGCTCGGAAATGCGTGTTTTATTCCTGAATATTCATATCTCTGATTAATTAGACGCCCGGAAAGCTACCTTACGCCACATTACTACCACCTTGGGTTGCGTAATATCTGCTACGGAAAACTACTGTACGCAGCTAGCCGGTGTTTTACAACCTCTCGGCCACGCTAGAGAATAGCATGGCGACAACACGCTGTGGTCAGCTTCTGTGCCTGACTTTGGTGATCTTCTGCAGCGGTATGACCGTGGCAAGTGGTGGTGATACCGTTGGTGTGTCTGCGGAGTGCGCTGCTGGGAAAACCAAGTGAGTCGTTTTCGTTTAATCGTAATAATCGTTCGCCTGGAAGGAAATGGTTCAATGTTTTTCTCGTAAATTCAGGAGAGAGAGGAGGGGAGAGGGAGAGAGAGAAAAGAGGGGGGAGAGGAGAGAGAGAAAAGAGGGGGGGGAGGAGAGAGAGAAAAGAGGGAGAGAGGAGAGAGACAGTGAGAGATAAAGAGAGGGAAGATCAGAGAGAGGTTGTGAGAGAGGGAGAGAGAGAGGGGGGCAGAGAGAGAGAAAGATAGTTTGAGAGAGATTCCCTTTTTTACCTTTGAGTGTGTGCGCGTGTTAGTCTAAACTATGCATTTGTTTTTGCGTTTGTGTCCGAATATCTATTTGTGTGTGTAAGTTTTTTTTGTATGTGTATGCGCGTGTGTACAAATGATGTGTGTGTGTGTGTGTGTGTGTGTTTGTGTGTGTGTGCGTTTAATACCATATTGTGTTTCTGTGTGTTAACTAAATTACAACTATGTTTTAATATCAAACAAAAATATACGAAAGTCCTAAGCTTAAGAATAACACTTTTTCCTGTCTCTGTTTCAGGAACTGGTCCTACGCCTTCCGCCCAGCTACAGCCTTCCCCATGGTCATGCACCTGCAGCGGATCAATGCCACCTGGCAGCACCTGCAGACAGCTGAACAGCTGTTAGAGCAGATAAAGAGTATCGCGGATCGCCTGCCGATGACGGGTAGGAAATGCCATATACACGTGACGTAAAATAGGCTGGTATCCTTCTTACAGGTCTAAATTTGAAACTCAACAAGCCTGGATGCTAGGCTAAGTACAAGGCTTTTATCATTTAATATAAACAAAGTGCATGTACCTCTAGGACAAATCAATTAATTGTTCGATTTTGCGCTCGATGTGCTTTGCTTTCAAATTAATTTCAATGCAAAGATTATTTCATAACGTTATCATTCAGTTGTTTCATGAACAAGCCCCATTTACGCTTTCTTACCTCCATAAAATTTGGGGTATCGTTTTTTAGCGTGTTGTTGTTTCTGATATTTTTGATCAGAATAACTTTAGAATTGATTGGAAAGGTGTTTAGCATGTGGGTAACTGTTGGGAAGACGAAGGTCGAGGCCGATTTCTTTGCCCAACGCCCCCGTGCGTGCTTACTCCTAACTGCAGCAAAAGTTCCGGGTCGTATATCCTTTGTCATAGACATGCTATGGTCTTTGGTCTTGTTTGTAAAGAAGAAGATTTAGATTTAGAGAAAAGTTGGTACCGAGAAAAAAATGTTTTACAATTTAAGTTGGGCAATCTTGAATGCTAAAATACTGCTTACTTTATCTTTTAGATTGCTCAGACATTTTCAAGTTGTCGAACGGAATAGCCAAGAGCGGCGTGTGGGCCATACGCCCGGCGGGGGCAAACCACACGGTCCCCACCTACTGTCGCATGGAGGGCGGTGAGGGTTGGACCGTGCTGATGCGTCGCCAGGACGGCTCCGTGGACTTCTACCGCACCTGGGACGAGTTCAAGCGCGGCTTCGGGGATCCGACCACAGAGTACTGGCTCGGCAATGACGTCATCCACTTTCTGACCAATCAGGACAACTACAAGCTGAGGGTGGACTTGGAGACCTGGGATGGAGAGACGACCTACGCCGACTACCGCACCTTCTTCGTCGCGGACGAAGCCTCAGCGTACAAGCTGACCGCGGGGTGCTTCCGCGGTACCGCCAAAAACTCTCTCTGGCGCATCAACGGCAGGTCTTTTGTCACCTGGGACAGGGACACCGATAGCCAGATGGCCCGGAAGTATAAGAGTGCGGGTTGGTCAAACAACCCGTTTGTCGCCAACGTCTTCGGTGTGTATTACACTCCGCAAACCGCGCCGGCCGAAACCAAGAATCTCAAAGGTGCTATGAGTTGGACCACCAGGTTATCTCGCCCTTCTAAAATCACCTGGTTGAAGTTTGTTGCGCTTAGGATCGCACGCAAAGATCCGTGAATGTTGTCTTCCAATCCCTTTCTTGTCAGTGCCACATTTGTTGCAAGATAGGGTTGACAACATAAAAAGGTGGAGAGTCGTGGATGTGTCGCGAATTTGTCGTGCAAACGTCTTGGTTACAGCTTTTCCTTGAATTTTTTAGTCAATATGTCTTGCTTAGAATTCAAAGACAAAAAAAACGTGCGACGCATAAGCGACAAAACCTGTATTTCTAAGCTGTGGTGATACATTGTATTCCTTCGCTGCCAACTGCTAGCTCTTATAATCATGTCTAGAAGAATGTAATAAGTCCTTTCATGGGTCCAACTCCGCATGCGTAGGTATAGGATGAAGGCTGCTGTCTTGTAAACATTTCCTGTCTTGACCATGTTCTATACACATCAAGATATACATACTATCAGTCAGTTTTGCATAACAAAATCCTGACGTGTTTAATTTTAATGTCTCGGGCTATTTACATTTAACCAACGCATGCGCACGTAATTCCGTGAGAAGGCTTAAAAAGCTAGTAGATTTAAGATAATTTGGTCTCTGTTTTAATTCTATTACTGGAAACGATATCTTGCCACATTTAGATGCAGATGAGTAAATGCCTCGCGACTGCGCAATGCTACTCTTTGTAGCGCTGTTAATCACATACATAGTGTGAGCGTTGCGGTAGACCAATTTTCACTTTAAAATTGGTAAAATTTTCTTTCATAGCTTTCTTGATGGTTAAAATATTTCATCAGAGAGGCGCTCCGTTCTGTTGGATTCCACAGGTTGCAGACGTAATGAATTTTAGCATATCACTGAAACTGAAGCGTTAAAAATTCAAGCCATTATCTGAAGTATGGCTAATGTTTTCTTAATATCCAGAATTACCTGAAAGACTGTCGGTGAAGTCTTGTTTATTTATGAATCTAATCTTTAATACGTCTGAGAGGGGGATTCAGAAAATGAGCTGATTTTCTAGGACGATGGAAACAAAATGGTACAAAAAATAACAGAGATTTTACGAGAATGAAACAGAAAAGAAATGATACATACGTAAGAATACATTATACAACATAAATGATTTACTAGGAAAAACATACACGCAGAACGAATTCAACTTATGAAAACATAAATCCGGTTAATAAGATCAATATCCCGTTTTTACGTCAATACTGTTTGAGGTCATATAGGTCAAGATCTATTTTGCATTGCTGTTTTGTTTTAGACTTTCAAGCAATAGAATGACGAATGTTGTCTGGCAGTTATTGACATAAATGTGTACCTGTGTGTGAAAATGTTAATTTCATTTTATCTTATTCATCTAACCAGTAAAATACTCACAGTCACTTTAGACTGTTTCTCATGTAGTTTGTTGTCCAGCTTAAGTTTTAATGGGTTTGACTCCAAGCCAGTGATTGTAATGCTAAGATATTAATGCTTGATATTAATGAATAAAAGTTGTATTCACTTGAATACCGTTAACTGCGTTATCTGTAAACATAACTCGCACACCATGTTTGTCAGAACGTAGACACAGGACGAGTAATGATTAGACTTGCCTGTAAGTATTTGTACAAATAAAGGTATCGCTTGATGTCAACAACTCCTTGAGCTATTCTATTTGTTTGTTTATTCATTTTATTTTACAAGGGGTAGCATATCGCCTCATCTTGTCACTTTTCATTGTGTCCGGGGGGGGGGGGCAGACATACATGTACATAACTAACACATAAAATAAAAAGTAACATTACAATTAAAGGTTAACATTGACGCATATACCTACCAATACAAATCACAGCAACTTTGAAATAACCAATATATAATATCATTTTACGAAATAAGTAATTGAAATATGTCATCTCAAAAAGTCTTGTGTAAGGCTCTGTCATAGGTTATACCGAAATCGGCCCCTGAAGTTTTAAAAGCCGGTGAGGGGTGGGGGGTTAAAACATACACAATTTACTCTCTACTTACCACAGCAATTACTACCGTAGCCTTAGCAGCCAGCAAATTGATCTTCAACTTTGAGCCATAGTGGCAGTTACTACAGCCCCTAGAAGTTAGAAACCCCATTGTCGAACTTGGCCTACGTTTTTTTCTAACGCCCACCCACACATCTAATACTACTCAAAACTCAAACTCAACTACTATTATGAGGATCCATACACGACTTCTCGAATTCCTCTGGCAACGAACAAACACAAAATATAAAAGGCCCACTGCAGTACCGTAGGAAGCCGTCAGGACGATCATACGATGACATGCACTATATTTGACCGTTACCTAGTACCTATCCACCTATGAAATACCATGAAAATTCATCAACAGCATCTCAAATTATGCTGTTTCCATCAAACACACACGCATCGAGATCTGCAGTCACTCCAACATAGCACAACAGAAAACACAATCTTCTTGGCGAATGTACATAATCCTCTGATAACTCACTCTTCCCCGTCTCAAACCTCTATCGTTACATCTTCGGATTACTTCGTCGTTAAGTCGGCTTACTTAATGGTTACGTCTTAGGAAAACTGGGCTAAACATCGTTCAAACCGCAGGACTACGTGTATAGTAGCGCGTAGACGCACTTTTTATACATGTAGCATAATGGCCAAGAGGGGATCAGGTACAACCCATTGTACTAAGCTGCAAGGAGTTTAAATGCGTGTGCATCGGCCCGGTACATATCTCATGTTAAGATAACGCCGTGAGTTGGCTTTCATGGCAAAGACGTGCCATTTACCACACGTCTGTAGTGTAAGCTGCTCTGAAAGTACGAACGTTTTGCCCCTTGCTGTGACATTGTTGAAAAGTTGGTCGTTCAAAAACCATTTTATTTCAAGTATACCCAAAGAACATAACCATGGAGTGTGTCGTATTAGTCAATGAATAAACGGCGTCGTTTACAGTATAATAATGTGAGTTAGAGGAAAACCTAGTGTTGCGCTGAAAGGCTCCCAATAGAGAGACAAGTAGTGTGAGATCATCGTACCAATGGCAAATGAAAGAACCGATCGAAAAGGGACAAAGAGACAACGTTACACTTGTGAAAAAGGGGGTTTAATGTTATACTATCAACATACACACGATTTTTTACGGAGCTGTGGGTATTGTCCACCAGCGTACTGCCATACGCCGGGGTATTTCAACGGGGATTGGCAAAAAGATAGGCCCACAAATAAAATGCTAGGATGGATAGGACCAGATACAGCCGCTAGTTCCTAAGCTGCCCTGTAGAAGAAGGTAACCAGATTTTTCAAATAATAATCTTGTGCCTTATTCTAAGGTCACATTACCAAAACCCGGACCCGGCCGGGATGTTTACGTAAACGAAATATTAAAATGTTTGTCAAGAAATATACACGAATTATGTTGATGGCATTTTTTTTCGTCTCTTTAAGTCTTTTACAATCATACTTTTAGATTTCTAAAGCTAGCATTTCTACAACTACACAAAGCATGTTATGTGAGGGTCACATTTCCAAATAGGGGACCGACCTTTTTTTTTTTTTTTTTACGAAACGAGAATAAAGATTTTTACCAAGAAGTTAATAAACATTAATCATGCCCACGACTCTCCTTTTGTGTATTTTCGTGTCTTTGATATCATATTTTCGTGCCCGAAACCTACCCGGTCGGTTGAAAGTGTGACGTATGCATCAAATAATTTGGCTAAAAATGGCTAAAACTGACACAGCAATGATCCCCTTGATCATAAGTTTTGATCATAAGTTTTAAAGTATAATCAAGTTTTAGTAGTGAATGATTATGTACCTCGAAACAAGCAGGGATTTTATGTACAACAAGATACAATTCATCCCCTGGCTGCCAGAACCTTGTTTTCATAATAAATCATTTTTGATTGATTGACTGATTGATTGATTGATTGATTGATTGAGTAATTGAGTGATTGGTAAATTTACCAACCGTTAGGACGTTGATGAGTTCCTTCTTGCTGACCGTCCCGTCGCTGTTCAGGTCGAAGATACAGAAGGCCCACTTGAGTCTCTCCATGGGAGTACCCCTCAGCATGGCGGACATTCCGCATAGAAACTCCCGGAAATCCACGCACCCGCTCGCGTCACGGTCAAATGTATGGAAGATACGTCTGGCCAGGATCTGTAAAATATCGTTTGGGTGTGGGTTAAAGTTGACCTGACCTTACGTATCTACTGTGAAATTCCGAATGGCCAATGACTTATTACCATAAAATAAACAAACGAGTTAGCAAAGCGATACGTCTGCCCAGTGACCTAAAACCACTGAATAAGCCACCGAGTGAGCAAAGCAATACTGTAAGTGTATTTAAGTTGGCGGGGATTTACTTTCGCGGTAGCGGGAAAACGGAGTGTTTGCGGAGGTTTTAATTGGCCACTTCACCGCGAAAACCACGAACACAAAACCACCGGAAACATTTCTGCATTTACAGTACAGCTTGACCAATTACAGACAGCTATGAAATTTTAAAACCACCTATTCCTACTGGAAAAACACAGAGCAAGCAAAGCAATGCAGTCTGTCAAATTACAAATAACCATCGAATAAACCAACGTATGAATAAAACTATACAAGTGACCTCTGTTGTAAACACATAATAAACCACCGGGTGAGCTAAGCAACGCAGCATAACCAGTAATTTACTGCGGTCCCAAACGTGATTGAGAATTTGTCCCATATTACATATTTACGTTTGACATTATTAAAACCGCATTGACTTTGTGTGTAAATACTTAACGTTTGGGACTGCATCTGTTACCAGCGACACCTATGCTGCAGTACAATATGAACAAGTCAGATTTCCAAGAGGAAGGTGACAGACGGTCACCCAAACTTGGTTGAATAATACACTTATGCATTATGTCAAAAGATTACTATTTAGCAACTTACAAACCTGTTCAAACCAGTAACCCAAAAAATAAGAGAGATCTTGAATGTGGCTAGATTAGGCAGGCAAAGACGAATCATTCAGTCAAGTAAAAAAAGTTAGAAATGAAATCCATTACTGCGCGTGACTAAACGAGAATTGTCTTTCTTTCAAAATATTCAAGAACATGAACAAGACCATACCATTAGATAAGTGAGCCCGTTACCGAATGCCAAGATGAAATATTGCTCGTACATATGTACAGAATTGCCTTTGGCAGGTGTGCCGTATGGGGAGGTCTTTCATCAAGGAAATCCTAATCCCCTAACCTAACCTGCAGCACAGCCATCCATCAAGACTTCGTGCCCGGACTAACTATGCTGGAAATACCTCAGATTCTTTTCTCATAGGAACCAATTGACCTTTTTGAGTTTACTTATGTTGAAGCTTTTTTTTAACATATATTACTAAGGTGTATACAGGGGTGTATGTACATCAAGTGGCGAATGTTACCGTTTTTGTGAACGGATTCAGAACGGAGTTTGTGCAGAGTTTTCTTTATCTATAATTTACTAAAAAATAATTAGTTAGCAAGGGTTGGACACGTTTTCTAAATTTGTTTTAAAAATGGATGAATACTATTTCCTACTAATACATCATTTTTTTGTCGTATTTTTTTTTTTCAGAAAGAGCGCACGACCAACGGTACCATAATTTGTCATTTTCCACTGTTCTAGATCTGCTGTTGATCGATAAAAACGCCCACACTTTAAATCCCACAAAAGAAGCTAATACTTTCTATGGAACTCGGGCTCTAGAACTAAATCCTAGGACTTAGAACATAGGTAGCTTTTATAAAGAGTTAAGATATTAGGTGGTATCAGTGTTGCACGCTTTCAATGCATACGGCACAGTCGATCTTGTGATTTTTAAAATTACAAGTTTAAAGTTAATACTAGTAATAGCCTTACAACCGAAACTAGTATAGAATGTGACAGAATTGAACAGAGTGAAATTGAATGGGAAAGAATAAAATACGATATGTACAAAGTGGGATAGAATAGAAAAGTACATAGTAAAAAAAGTGTAGAATAGAATAGAATAGAATAGAATAGGATAGGATAGAATAAAATAGAGCCGAATGATATAAAATAAGATAGAAAAGAATGAAATACAATTTAGATTAAATGAAATGAAATGAAATGAAGCGAAATGAAATAAAATGAAATAGAATAGAATAAAATGAAATAAAATACTAGTAGTCCACCGGAAGTTTAGGTCAATGACCTAAATGTATTCTGGCAGCCAAACCAGATTATTTGAAATTAAAACTGATGTTTTGAGATAACCATTTCACTTTTAATAAACTTTATCTGCAGTGCGAGATAAAACACTGTCTGATATAAAATCCCTTGTTTTGATATCATAATGTAAGATACGCTGATACCCATAATAAATCACTGTCGTCTCGACAAGATAAGAAACTATGCACAATATATATTTTCATTCCCGAAACCGTTTGGAATACCGTTGTGATACCCCCTGTGGCTTCCATCACTGCAGATTGATGTCGAATGAGATTTTAGCTGATCCTAGCGGTATGATTATCTTCAATTTTATATATCGTAAATCCCGTGGTATCACGTCTGAGTAACCCATAAAAGTTATGAAATTGGAAACATAATCCATCCTGTTGGAGTGTAAAAGTGATGGGTTATTAGTTCGGTATAAATGGAGATACAATCAGCTTTACAGATGAGGATGAGTATCAATACGCACTATGCCTCACTAAGAAATAAGTGAAAAACCAAAATTACGGGAATGATGATAAAGTACCAGTCTTTCATCAATTTCCATCAAGTTTCAAATCATTGTGAGTTTACTTTTCTGTCGACGTCAATTTCAAAATAAATGGTAACTGTGATCAGAATTGCAGTGGATGTCACTTGAACACAGAAGGAACATGTCCAGACTTTGCATGATATGCAAAATGACCAATAAACTGGTGGACGTACCAACTGATAAGTATCTAATACCAGCTCCTAAAAAGAACAAGAAACAGTCATGCCTTCAAATACCAGAGTTACCAAGCTAGGATTGATGTCTTCAAAAATTCGTACTTTCTCAGAACTATCATAGAGTGGAATTTGTTATCACACTAGCTAGGGGCATATTCTCTGGATAGATTTAAAGAACGAAGAAATAGATGTGCAAAAGTTAGGTGTGACGGGTCGTTCGGTGTGATATAACCAGCTGCTACCGCGCCGCGTGCCTGCGAAGCTGGCGTGTTACGCCGAGGGGCGGTTATACCGGCTATATAGATACAGATACAGATACAGATACAGATACAGATACAGAATGTGTGGGGAGTGTTCCCTGTGTCATGAAATCTACGAAGACATTGTCCAAATGTTTGATGAGGAATATTTTCGCATTTCAACTAGAAAGAATCGGAAATGACGCAGCTTCATTCCTTTTGTCTTTCTCTCTCACCTTACATCACTAAGTGTTGGCTGCAAAGTGAATGATTATAATGATTAAAATTATTGGGTATTTATTAAAGGTTTAATTTTGTACTTGATAATTATGCTCCGAAATTTGAGCCGTGCACCATGTTTTCTGGAGAGGCACAGAACATACCTTAAAGTGGCATATTCTTTTATGGCTAATCACCAATTAGCCTGATTAAATCTCGCTTATAGCAGCCCGCCAAACATCCGCCGGCCCCGCGGGGAGGGGCCAGTTACAGCCTTGGACAGCGTAGGTTTGTGTTACACAGACTAGTCACCAACGTCAAAAGATACAAAATTCGTATATTCCCAGGGCCCAACTGGTTAAATACCACCTTCTTTAAAGTTAAGGTAACGTTAGTCCTATCAGCCTAGGTGCTGAGTTGATTTGTTGAAGTTTAACACTTGTTGACTGTCACAATGAAATTATGTCAATGGTGGATAACCATTATACATGACAATCTATCATAAAGGATCAAAGTGCAATGTACATGATGAATGGGTGTACCTCAGGGTGTACCTCAGGGGTACATTTTAGGCCCACTATAACACATATTACTGACTCCCTCGGCATACAACAAGTGAGTGCAAAGGGGTCTAAATCTTCACTTAACGCACTGTTCATGCCTCCAGAGGATATCATAACCATCCGCATAGTTCGAAGACCTTACCAAGAGGCGAGACCAATTATTCAAATTCTAGTTCTTCAACACATAAAATCTCATTCACAGTGAAAGCTTATCTTATCTTATAATTTTTCTTATTATTCTTGTTCTTATTTCAATTTCATTTCATTCAGTTTTATTCTATTGTGTTCTGTGTGCTTTATTTCATTTCATTCTACCGGTTTTATTCATTTTATTTTTCGCGAATGTTACCGGGGATCGGAAATGAATCGTACCGTACTTCATTTTTATCCAAAAACAAATACGTTCTCCTATCAAAAAGCTACTTCAGCTACTATGGAGGGTAATACAAATTCTTCTTCAGACGTCTACACAAAATTCATAGAATGCTCAAGAATTGAAGATATTGGCGGATTTTCACTGAAGAAAACCTTTAAGCAAACCTTAAAAGCAAGCGTTAAGTTTGTTTTGTTTTAGATGAAAATATCAACTTTTAGAAATGCTTGCCACATGCAGAAAGATAACATTTTGTGTTGTGTTTGAGCGGCCTTCTGTTTTCCTTTAGTTTGAAGTGATATCAGAATAATTACGTAGTAATAAATGCCCTTCTTGAATGCTAAGGCTTCTAACGGAGCCAACGAGTAAAGAAAACGACTGTTGTGGGATCATCATATGGTAAAACATCCAGTCATTGATGGATGGCTACCTTGAGTGATTAGGTCCATAACTAGTCCAGGAAGACCGGAACTTTCCCGCTGAGGTAAATCTACGGACCGCTCAGCTTTATTAAACACTTGTGATGAATGTAGTGAGCGGGCCTTTAGTCCCTGGCGTTATTTGTAAGCGCGGTTTAAGTCCCAGACCGTTACAGCCAACGGGAAGAAAGTTGCTTACAACAGTAGGATTATTTCAGTAAGCCTAGTACCCCGAGGCACGTGATTTTTCTTTCTTAGACTTCGACCTACTTTTGACGATTTCGGTCAAACTTTGCGTAAGAAGTCAAAATTTGTTTGTGATTTTTGTATTGTTGAATCACAGCCATCGATAAATTATGTCAGTTTGATAACTAGTGTCAATAATGGAATCACGCTGGGTATCCAAAATTACATAATGCTCCACTTATCATTTGGGTGGGCCGGTGTGACAGCGATCTCGCCCCCCCGTGATCTCGCCCCCCGGGGGGCGAAATCACTAGTGATCTCGCCCCCCCGGGGCGAAATCGCTAGCGATCTCGCCCTCCCCGGCTAGTGATCTCGCCCCCCTACCTCGCCCCCCTTTAGCGATTTCGCCCCCCCCCCAAAAAAAACGGGTTTACATGACATTTTAGAAGTTGATTGGTATAAATCACAAAATGCAGTTTCAGAATGATATAAGTACACGAGTTTGATACATATCTCCATTCATAGTATCAATATTAACGTAATTACATGGTAATAAGATAGTTGAACTTGTTTCAGACAAGGAGGGTTGGGTCCCTTGTATTCCCATTATTGCATATACCTGAGTCTTGACATAAGATGTATTTCATTGTATTCACCTGTCCTCAAACAACCTAATATCTCCAATATGAAGTCTCTACCATGAAGTGACAACAAAAGAACTATGTAATGTCTTTATTAATTATGCAAATATTAGGTA
Organism: Branchiostoma floridae x Branchiostoma belcheri; assembly: GCA_019207045.1. Classification (NCBI taxonomy): domain Eukaryota; kingdom Metazoa; phylum Chordata; class Leptocardii; order Amphioxiformes; family Branchiostomatidae; genus Branchiostoma; species Branchiostoma floridae x Branchiostoma belcheri. The sequence continues at coordinate 25,482,528 of CM033024.1, read as the reverse complement.
TTAATTAGAATAACGCACATTTTGGTATATGCACCTGGCCAAGGGATATCTTCACCTCCAACATGACTGTTTTTTCTAGTATTTAGGAACTGATGCATTTACCCGTGTTTCTTAAGACTGGTACGTTACCAGTGTTTGTGTAGCATTTAGCAACAGCTATATCAACTTGCGCGTAGATAGTGTTTATAATGAGAAACTATTATTCACGTGTGTTTTTGTTAGTGCTTTGGAAATGTTTCCAGCACAAGAAAGAAAACACTGTGACAAATTGAAAACATATAGCTGACGTATTCCGTACCATAGACGGTGTTGATTTATACGTTCGCAGTAGCACTGTTTTTATGCCACCTCAGCTGCAAAAATTGTCTTTTTCATTTCAATGTCATGTTTGCACCGAACAATATAGTATCGACTTTCGAGGTATGACAGGCATCTTACGGTACGGTAATAAGGTGCCATAAGGTACCAGGTAACACACCATACACGTTACTCCCCAGGTGCAGTATAGTACCAGGTAGCGCACCTGTAATATGTAGTAACCAGCTGCTCTTGGGGGGGGGGGGGCGAAAACGCTAAAGGGGGGCGAAAACGCTAGTGATCTCGCCCCCCGGGGGGGCGAGATCGCCGGGGGGGCGAGATCGCTGTCACACCGGGAATTCGCTGATCAATTCAAAGTTTGCCGATCAACTGACAAAATGCAGCGGATACTACATAAAACGTTAACCCGTCTTCAATATCTGCTCACTTTCTTGAGTAGCAATAACTCTAATAATGAGATCGGATACCATAATATTCTCCGTCCTTCACCTTCCTCTGGGCAATTTTGACAGGTCTGACTACACACTGCAGGTAGGTGTCGCTGCTGACAAATGTCGTCCCAAACAAAAAAATGCGGTCCCAAACGTAAAGAATCTACTCACATGCAGAGATAAGTAGTTAATGCGGTATGTACAATGCGATTCCAAGCGTGAAGTATCCATTCTGTATATACATGTTGACAAGCAGCGATAATGAGAACCTAAACTATACGTAAAAAGACGTTATTCTCAAAGAAAATCGTGGTACTCACTGCTTTAATTTCGGCGTTGCCGTGCTCGAAGTGGTTGCAGTAGAAGCTGACAAACTGAACCTCTGAGAGCTGCCCGTCTGGACAGTCCGTCAGGAACAATCTGTACCACTGTTTCACCTCGGCTACTGTGAAGTGGGTCACTCTCGCCAACTAATGAGGGAGAGAAGAAAAAAAGAGATAGTTAACAGTAAAATGAAAATATCATTAAAGATGAACAAATACGCGCATCACCTAACGTAACAGCAGGTTCGAGACCCCAGATATGTGAGAAGTAAATAAACCAGTACGTTTGATACGTGACTTTCCTCGGATATAGGACATTAAATGGACCATCCCGGTGTAAGGGGAATAACTAAATATACCTAGATATGTAGCGTGAAGGAAGGAAGGAAGGAAGGAAGGAAGGAAGGAAGGAAGGAAGGAAGGAAGGAAGGAAGGAAGGAAGGAAGGAAGGAAGGAAGGAAGGAAGGAAGGAAGGAAGGAAGGAAGGAAGGAAGGAAGGAAGGAAGGAAGGAAGGAAGGAAGGAAGGAAGGAAGGAAAAGAAAGGAAGGAAGAAAGGGAAGGAAGGAAGAAAGGGAAGGAAGGTAGGTAGGATGAGATATATAAAAAAAAACCTTTTACTTTCTAATTTTTTTTCTTTTCATTGTCGCTTTCTGTGCCTGCAGTCCTTTACTTCCGCGATCAATTTCTGTTTCTTCAGAAGTAAGCTGGCATCGGAATGGTTTTCGATGTCAATCAGCTATCACGTTAGCTACAGTTCGTTTCAGCCACTTTTATAGCCTTCATTAATGTGGAAGACGTAATGGATGTTGTAAGGAAATTGCCGTCGACATGTCACGTTTGTTAGTGTCAAACGGAACACATCGAAATCCCGCGGGTCTAATTGTGCCAGATCCCTTCGGCAGGCTATCAACATGGTAAACGTGTGCGCGGCGTGTTTTCAGAGATCGATTTTGCCTTAAAGTGTGTGTGTGTGTTGGGGGGTAACCAACGCTAGCAAATTTAGCTTTTTAGGTCAACCCTTACAAGAAACATTTGATTTCAGACCTGAATATCAAGGTCATATAAAAGGGTGTAAAATAAAGAAAAAGGGGGTTCTATCGTTCGGTATACCATATTCTGTGTTAACAGTCATTTGTTTAACTTTCATGACCTTTTAAATTTTATAACGAAGGCAACTTTTTTTGGGGGGGGGCATTTTTTATTCGCATGCTAGCATCAGTTTTGGGGTTCCTAGAGGTTGTCATCCATATTTTCAAATCGACATGGCCTTGTTAGAACTTATTTGAATATACTGTCAATGGCAGGACGTAAAGCGTAAAATGCTATTTTCGCATACTGACAGCAAGTGGAGGTCGAATTCAAAGTCAAACTTGTTTCTGTGTAGGCTTGCTAAGCATGCACATGCCAGGCACGTCGGATGCATTGACAGGAAGTTAGGTCATAGGTCACTAAAACATAGTTCATCTCATGTTAATTGAATGTCTTTGCCTTGTATAAGGCTTTAGAAAATTTATCAGACAGAATCAGGGATACATTCGTACTTATGAATAAAAAAATCAAAATCTTCAACTAATTCACGAAGTATGTGCTCTCCGAATTCTTGTTTAGGTTTGCATTGGTTGCCAAAATGACAATATCATATTTTCTGTATAAATGGAATTTCTTTAATAGGAAATTCATTTCAATAACTGCGCCATTGCTTAGTACTAGATGTTCTGTTATCAATAATAGCGTGTTTTTTTATACCTTTCTTCATATATCCTTATTTATTATGCTTCACACATAGCTACGAACCTTTGCTCTAGTGCCTGTTAGCTTCTGATTTAGCTTTGGTCTCAACTTGCTTTTATATCAATGTCAGGGCCACTGAGGAGTGTCTACTCTCACTGCTATGGTGCTTTGAATGATATTTACGCTTTTCAAATGACCGGTGCAACCATTACAATTCGTAAACTTCCATTCAAAGACGCCGTCTGAAACGGAAATACCTGAAATATACTGAAGGTTGTATGCATTATATTCACTGATAGGCCAGACATACGTTACCCATGGGAGCACAAATGTCTGAAATATTTTCTTTGATTTCTAAAAAGCTTTTTCTGAACAGCGGGAGATGTTTGTAAGGTGGGTTAGGGTTCAGTGGTGTTGTTGTAAAGCTTCACGTCAGTTCTGCCCGGTACGAGTGCTTAGGCGTGCCTGTTGGAACCCGATAACCTACCGGGCGAGCTCACATGGGGGCTTTTGCCGCTATGTTTACGACCTGAATTACTTTGTCCTTCTCTGTAGTCGCAACTTGAACAGAAAAAGTACATTTGATAAATGTTCTTCGAAATATATCTTGATTCACGTTGCTCTGCCTTGAAATGTAACTTATGGTACATACTACAGTATTGAACTTGGTGTATTTTACACCAAGGGATGAGGATGGGACTAGGTGAGGAGGGTGAGGTATTTTACATGCTCTGTTTTCATATACGGGTAGGTAAAACTGACGATGTCATGATTTCACTTGTGTACATCTATTGATATTTCATATCAATTATTATAAGCTTTATCCAATACTAATATAAAATATAATTAATATTTTTGTGTACTTCTATTAATATTTCATGATAATTTCATTTTCATTGTCAATAAATATTTTAATGATCGTAGAAATATGATTTCTAATACTATCAGGGCATACAGAGAACTAACATTTGTATCTATTTTGTTATCATTTTGTTATCATTATTATCGTTTTAATTACTTTCATTACCATTATCATTCATTTATGATTTATACTATTATTAGTAGCATTTATTTGTTATTGTTATTGTTTACATCAGTTCCATTCCTATTCTTATTCATTCATTCATTTCATTTATAGTTTGTTAATTTTCTGTTTGTTTGTGACCATAAGTACATGTTTCATTTCAATTTACGTAATGCAGGGCCCCACAGCAAAGCGGTGTAAATCACTGAGCGGACTACCCTTGGTAAAATGACAGAAATGAAATAAAATAAATAAATAATATAAATAAACATTCAAATGTAAAGAAACGACGCAAACAAACGGAGCCGAAGAACTCTACTCCTTTTTCAATGAAGGTAAAGACAACGCCGTGCTTGCACTACTGATAGCAATAGCTTAAAGGTCACGTAAAGATCAAGGGTTGGCTTCAGGTTATTGCGTTACGAAAATAGCTTCAGCTAATGAGAAGATGATTTGCTTGATACAGGTCTTACTTGTGCGTCATCGGAAAATTGTTCAGAGGTCTATAAGCTGTGTATCATTGTAAAGCGAGGCAATCGCAACAAATAAAGCATCAAGTAATGAGCAGCTGTAACTTTTAATCGTATTTTGTATGTGGTCTAAAATGGTTAAAAGGCGTATCAAAAGTATGTTCAATAAGTTTGGTACTTGTCGTAAAGCTATGGATGTCTCTGATGAACTGAAATGAACTCGTAGCAGCCTCTCAGTTAAGCAGAATTAGCTGGTAATGTTTCGATTGGTAAGGCTAAGGTTTTCTGGACACGCATGGCGGAGTAAAACAGAGTTCATTAGTGTTTTTTTTTCCTATGGGTATGAAAAGATGGACGTGCAAGTGTAGCCTGGAGTCAAGCCTTGCTGTAATGTGCTTTTAGTGGCTGCACGATGGTACGCTTCTGCCAACAAACGTACCTTCGGGGAGCACAACAAGACTGCACTCCAGGCTAATGCAAGTTTAGGAACACCATGTAAAACTTATCTACATCAGATGTACGCAGACGTTTGCTGCTCAGTTGAAGATCTGCCCAAGACTATGGAGGATAGGGGTGGATGGAGGGAGAGAGTCATGTTCATCCGTGCCACCAGCTAGCACGATCGGATGATGATGCTGATAATGCTAATGATGCTGCTTCAGTCACATATTAAAAACATGGGCCCACCAAGAAGCGTTCAGGAACGAAAAGTTCATAAAAGGGAACAAAGTACACGGAATAAAAAGTAAGATTGCGCATAATTGGTTTATATTCCTTGAAAAACACTTTTCGTTTCCGCAAACATCCCGGTCGTGTCCCGGTTTTGAAATGTGATCGTTGCACATCGGGAGACACAGGGTAGGTCATCTCGGTTCCAAGAGGCTTTACTAGTCTTCCATGGCGGACCTGTGCAAGACCTGTGGTCAAGGAGGTGCCTCAAACATGTCAAAGTGAAGGGGCTAGCAACCACTCCCTGTAAGAATATACCCTGTTACAGAAACAGTAAGGAAACTTGTTGCTATACGTATACATGTATGTATATGTATGTATGTATGTACATGCATAGGCCAGAACATAGGCCCTTACGAGGTAATACCCTTATTTGGCAGAGTACAAGACGGTGATGCGCCACGTCTCCCGTCCGGGTGAATGTTCCAACACGTCACTCACCATATGGCTGATACGAGACAGAGGTTCGCCAGGCCTCCATCCGGGTGATTTGTAGTGAATCACCAACTCCATTCGGACAGAATGATTTGATCCATCGCACACCGCACCATCGCACGTGTGGGGGTTCTTTAACGTGCCTGGGGTATGGCTATCCCCAGACATGGGACCTCCTTTTAACGTCCTATCCGAGGGACGGCCCTAGCTGAAGCTAGGTACTCATTTTCACCTAAGTAAAGTGAGGAAAGTCGTGTAAAGGGCACAAGCTAAGATTCCTCACCTCATAAGATCGGTAACACGGCAGTGGGATTCGAACCCGCAACCTCTCAGTCACGGGCCGAACACGGTCCCGCTGCGCTACGCGGTCCCATCATGTATACTACGTATACATGAGATGTGCCAATTGGCATTACAAGGGTCTAAACGAACGATCGTACAACTGCTTTGTATTCATAACCTGTTCGCAACCAGATGGCGAATGTCTTTTCGCAAAGTCCCCAACAGGCGTATCAAAGTGATACATGTACTCGCTTTGCTTGTACATACGGACGTTGACCTAACTATGTACCATTTGTAACACAAATCACCAGAAGCTAAAGACTGAAAGAGATACATGTACACGCTTTACTCGTACATAAAAAGAAACAGGTCGTTGACCCTCCTATGTAGTATTTGTAACACAAATCACAAGAAGCTAAAGATTGAAACCCACGTATTTATTCCGAATTGTGCCTGTCTAGGTCCTGCTGTTAACATCCCTAGAAGGTATTGAGTCGACACTTTTCGCAGCAGGCTTCTGCGTGAATGAGTGTAATTAGGGATATAATGACGGTGAGACAGAATATGGCTCCCTGTTGCAGGAAGTCGTTTCGTCTTAAAGAAAGCACAACAAGACCATTAGCGCTGTAGGTTACCTTCTCAAAAAGTTTGAATAATTGTCTTCAATCATTGCAAGGAGGAGGTTGGTTCATCAAGGTAAAGAAAACGATTTTTCGTCTTAAAAGCATGTAAAGACCATTAGCACTTATGTTACATTCTCAGGAAAGCTTAATGGTTGTCTTTGATTATTGCAAGGAGGAGGTTGTTTCTTTATTAAGGTGATGAACACGATTTTTTCGTCTTAAAGCCATTGTCAAAACCATTAACACTTTACGTTACCTTCTCAAGAATTTTGAATGTTTGTCTTTAATTATGGCAATGGATGTGTTGTTTTTTAAGGTGAAGAGCACACTTTTTTCGTCTTAGAAGCATGTCAAGACCATTAGTGCTGTAAGTTACCTTCTCAAGAAGTTTGAATGATTGTCTACGACTATTGCAATGAGGAGGTTACTTCTTCAAGGTGCAGAATACAATGTTCTGCAGGTTGGCTTCTCAAGAAGGCTGAATAATTGTCTTAAGTTATGGCAAAGGAGGACATTGTTTCTTCAAGAGCAAAATTGTCTTTCGTCTTAAAAGCACGCAAGACTAATGGTGCTGCAGGTTAGCATCGTTAATTACGGCAAAGGAGGATGTTGTTTTTACGAGGTGAAGAGCACAATCTGGCCATACGGTCCGCCATCTTGGATTTTGGGCTGATGACGTCATGAAATTAGCATAATTTATGCATATTTAATTATGAAAGATATGCTAGATAATATAAGATTTTATCTATGTAACAAAATAGTAGAAATATAGCAAATAAATGTGAAAAATACATTGTCAGAACCAAAAATAGTGATTTTTGGCAAACTGCCTGTCAACAAACGGTTGCCATGGCAACACGAAAAAATTGAAAATTTGTCAAACTACTTAAAATTGTTGCCAACAATATTTAGGAAAACTCACCAAATTTAGTGGCTCTAGCGTAAGCCGTTCTGGCGTTATAGGACATCAAAGTTGCGGCGGGCCTCAAAAGCCCCCTCCCCCCCGGTCTGAATAGGGTTAAAAGCGCAACAAGATTATTGGCGCTGTAGGTTAGCTTCTGAAGACGGCTGAATGATTGATTGCCGTCAATGATGGTAAACGTATGAACATTGTTGTGTCTTTAAGGTGAATAACATTATTTTTTTTCTTCTTTTAAAATCATGCAAAGACTGTCAACGACTGCAAGTTACCTTAGCTTCCAAGAGGGCCTTCAACCATGAATTGAAAAATAGTGTTTCTAAATTTCTACCATCTTAAAAGCATTGCCAAGACTATTAACCCCGAAGGTTGTCGGAGACAGTCTGTCGGTTTTCACACCTCTTGATGCTGTACATCAAGATGTGTGAAAACCGACAGACTGTCTCCAATCATGGCGAACTTAAGAAGGAGGTTGTGTCTTCAACGTTGATAATATGATTTTTTGTCGTAAAATCAGGGCCAAGGGTGTTAACGCTGCATATTGCTTTTCAAGAAGGCCTTCAATCATCGCAAACGTAAGAATATTTTTTCTTCAAGGTCTTAACCTTAATACACTCCATCATAAGTTAAAAGCACTGCCAAGACTATTAAACCCGTAGGTTATCTCGTCAAGAGCCGTGGAGACCGAATGATTGTCTACAATTATGGTACCCCCAAGAAAGGAATTGTGTTTTCGAGGTGACGAACATAAAATGCCTTCGTCTTAAAAGAATTGCCAAGACTGTTAACGCCTCACGTTATCTTTTCAAGAAGGCCAAGTACTTGTCGTCAATCATGGAAAACTTCAAAAGGATGGCTTGTCTTTGAGGTGAAGAACAAGAAATGCTTTCTAAGGTTTTTCCATCTTAAAAGCATGGCCAAGACTATTAACCCCGGAGCTTACCTCCTCAATTCAATTGCAAGAGGCGCGAAGAACGAAAGATTGTCTTCAGATATGGCACCTTTAAGAAAAAACATGGTGTCTTCGTGGTTAAGAACATGAAATTCTTTCGTCTTAAAAGCATTGTCAAGACTGTTAACGCCTCATGTTACCTATTTAAGTGCTTGTCTTCAATAATGGCAAACTTCAAAACGACGGTGTGTATTTGAAGTGAATAACAAGAAATGCTTTCTTAGGTCTTAGCCCTAATTTTTCCATCTTAAAAGGACTGCTAAGACTATTAACTCCGGAGCTTACCTCCCCGAGAGAAGCGAAGACCGAAAGATTGTCTACAATTATGGTACCTTATAGAAAAAGATGGTGTCTTTTAGGTGAAGAACATGAAATTCTTCAGTCTGAAAAGCATTGTCATGACTGTAAACTCTGTCAGTTACCTTGAGTTCTCAAAAATGCCAAATGATTGTCTCTAATCATGGCAAACTTCGAAAGAATGGTTTGTTCTTGAGGTGAAGAACAAGAAATGCTTTCTAAGGTCTTAACCTTAATTTTCCCATCTTAAAAGCATTGCCAAAACTATCAACCTCGTTAATTACCTTCCCAAGAGGCACGAATAACGAAAGATTTTCTTCAGTTATTTTACCATGAAGAAATGACTCGTGAAAGTGTCTGTGAGATGAAGGGCAAGAAATGCGTTCGTCTTGAAAGCATTGCCAAACCTTTAAGTGCTGTCGGTTACCTTCTCAAGAATCCGAAACGATTGCTTTTAATTCTTGTAAACTTCAAGAAGGCGGTTGTGTCTTCAAGATAAGTAGCATGGACGTAAATCACAACCGTCTATATCTGAGACGGTGCAAACGTGCGTTTTATTATTCAGGTGTTGATGTAGTAAGACTCCCATTGGTAATAAACGTCCGGTGTTTGACGCTTATTAATGATGTTTGCAGTCAATCCAGGCATTGTAAGAAGGACTGCTATTTCATTTTGATATTCGAACAAATAAGGTACGTGAAATGCCTCATTCCAAACTCGGAAACAAGCAAAATTCCGAAAGTATTAAACACATGTTTTCTTTTAAACGACAATTCTCAGAGCACTTACATAACGCTCCTATCCAATACAAGAACAAAGTAAAGTCTCTTTAACCATTTCTGTTTTTCCCCGAATTTTGCTTCGACAAATTTTTGGGCAATGTTCTTCATTGACAACAACACCCAAATACACTATCTATTCTATGATCCAAATGTTTCAGTTTTCGTTTCTGCTTAACCTGTGTCAGCATTCTCTTGAACTGTTCTCTGTTTTCTCATTCCCGTGCCGGCCAGATTTCGCTTCGACAATTGTTGCTATTTTCATGCATTTCCTTTCTTTGTCAACTATACACAAATACACTCGCTATTTCGTGCTCCAAATGTTTCAATTCTTACTAGTTCCGTCTTACCAGCATTCTCTATCTCTGTTTTATCATTCCATGCCAGGATTTTGCTTCGACAAATTTGGCACTTTTCGGTAAATTTTCGTCTTCGATAACTATACACTCGCTTTTTCATCATCCAAGTGTTCAATTTTCTTCTTATTCCGACTTTACCTGTGTCAGCATTTTCTTGGACTGTTCTCTGTTAAACATTTCCGTGCAAGATTTTACTCTGCCAAATGTGCATTTGTGTAATTTTCGTCTAAGACAACTATACGCTTCAAGTGTGTCTTAAAATGTTCTTACCTGTGTAAGCATCCTCTTAGACTGTTCTCTGAGCGGCCTTTTTCCGTTGTAAGTTTTCCTCAGGTGAGTCTTACACGTCTGCACGCGGCTCCCGAAACATCCCATCCCGTCCGTCTCTCCGCCACTACTCCGTCTCTTATCCAGAACTCCCGTTACTCTGCTATGCAGTCCTCCCATCCTGTGCACCTGTGGTTATGATAACTACGTACAACCTCACGTTATAACGTCTTGTAGCTTCCTGATGTTACCACCTCGCCGCCTTCAGGTGGTTATTTGCTCTGATTGCACCGCCAATTTTGCTTCCGGCAACCTCTTCCTGAGCGGAGGATATGATAGATGTGAAAATTGCTTCCAGGGGATGATGCATTAGATGATTGAGACGGGATATAAAATTTTGCTTGTAGGGGAAGAGACGTTAGATGATTGATACGAGGTCGAAAAATTAGCTTGTAGGGGATGATACGTTAGATGATTGAGACGAGGTCTGAAAATGTGATTATTGGGAATGATACGTTAGACGATTGAGTAGAGATCTGAAAATTTGCTGGTGGGGGACCATATGCAAGATTCCGAGAGGAAGTGACTATACATCAGGTGATTATGAAGAGATCCAAAAGAATTACTTCTTGGGGATAATGCGTTAGATGATGGAGGAAGAGGTCGTTGCTCGGATGTATGAAGGGAATTAGAGCTGAAAATATACTTCTTGAGGATGATGCGTTAGATATTTTGGGGAAGAAGATGTCGCTTGAATACATCTAAGAATAGGGGCTAAAAGTTTGATGTTAAGAGATGATACATTGGATGATTGAAAAATAGTCTGAAATATTGATTCGTTAAATGATTGAGAATAGGATATATAGACGGTAATTAGATCTAAAAAAAACTCTTGAAGGGGATTAATTCTTTAGATGATTGAGAAAACACATGACCTGAATACATTAAAGGAATTATATCTGATAATTCGCCTCCGGGGGATAATACATTAGATAATAGAGAATAGATGTCTTTTAAATTAGAATTTAGAAGTTTCGTTTAATGGGGATGGTGCGTTAGATGATTTAGAAGGGGACGTGTGTAGAGTATAATGGAATATAATGGACAACGTCGTTGATAAAAGAAATGACTGCAGTTAAAATTACAGTGTGTTAGTAATTCACTTGCGTTTCAATAGAATTGAGAAGAAACAGTTATTTAATAACTAAAGTCTTAGTTATGTAATATAAGATGTTTCGGTATGCCTCCATCTTCTTTGAGTGTTATCTAAACTGTTATTGGCTGTTCATGGTCAGGATATTGATTGGCAGCCAATCAAGACACTTTTTTTTATAAGCTGAAAGCCTTTAATGTCGTTTATTTCCGGTCCAATGAAAGGAGCATTAGGACCGGATTTGGCCCGCAGATTGCACAAACTCGCTACAACACATTTTGAATAGTTATTACGTAACAGCGATGACTATAACACAGCCATTTCTGTCTAAAATTTGACTAAGATACGTTGAGGAAAGAGGGATATCAAGATATGGATTTTTAAAAACAATTAGGACTTTCAGCATTATTAACCTTGTGAACTATAAATTTTCTTCAGAAACCAACGAAAGGGTAACGCTAGTTTACTTTTATCCGCGAAATAGCTTATATCCGTTGTATGTTTCATAAAATGGATATTTAGGGATATCAAATCGACAGGTAGTGGTTTCAAATTGGAATATTTTCAAAATATTGCAGTTTGAAACCACCGACCGCCGACTAGTTATCCCTATCAAAATACCGTTTTTATTTAAACAACGGAAAAGGTTACCCACGAATACAAGTGAACTAGATCACAAGTTAGTAGATGCAACCTTAAACGTCAGGCTTTTTGCAAAATTAAATAACGTTGATATTTAACATCGACTATCATAATTCACCCGGGTGCCATACTACCGCCACCTCAAAAAACGTTAGTATAGAGGTCTTCCCAAGATTGTCTTGAACACCGAATGTTAAATATCTTAAATGTGATACAATTCAGATATTTAGGTGTTGAAGACAATCTTGAGTAGGCCTCTATAGCAACGTTTTTGAGGTGGTGGCAAAATGGCACCTGGTGGAATTATGAGAATGTATGTTACCTTTAAACATATATTTTCATGCACACCCTTTACAACTATACCTATGACCTTATACAGTCTTTCCCAAGGACACAATGTCTAGTCAGAAACGTGTCGACCTCTCGTACACTCACCCAACCACTCCGTCATTCGTACAAAACATGCAACATGTATAGCTATAAAGATTTTGGCTTATTCGAGCCATATAATTCCAACTCACATGTGAACCCTCTCCTTTTGATGATACATGTACCGATAGCCTCTAGCTTGTTGCACGGGTATATTGCATGTCAAACCTAACTAATAAACTACGAAATATCGGAATAGACAGATGTAGTACCCAGCAACCAGACATAAAGTCCTTTACCGCAATGTTTTCTGACAGACTCACTCTAAAGATTAGGTTCAGTACATATCATGGTGCACTTATGACCGCCAATAGCAAGCCATATTTTAGCGTGAAAGCAGTGAATGCCCTTTATATGTGCAAACCTTAGGCGAGCAAGCAAAGATTTATACCCGTATAGGATCCACCCTGGCCTGGTTACCGTTCTCAACATGTCGGATTAGGGGTGTTGTGCCAGCTCATATCATACTAATAGACTATAAGCTGGCCTCTTTATGGCAGTCTTGAAATAATCTTTCCAGTCGGCATTCCATAGGTTGGACAGTGGAACGCAGTGGGGCCGTGTTCGGCCCGTGACCGAGAGGTCGTGGGTTCGAATCCGGCTGCAATGTTACCGATCTTGTGCCCTTGGGAAAGGCACTTTACATGACTTTGCCCTCACTTTACATGACTGTGCCCTCACTTTGCCCTCACATTGCTCAGGTGAAAATGAGTACCTAGCTCCCGCTAACAATTCCTGAGACGAATCCCGTAAATATTCCCCATTTACGCTTATTTGCCTGCGATACTCCCAGCACCGTTAAAATACCATGAGATTCGGATTTTATGGCTACCTGGCTAGATTAAGCCGTATGTATCGCTATATTACTGAACAAAAAAGAAAAAAAACTGTAACATGGTTTAAGTCTATCATGTATCTCCGTTAAAATATTATCAATCGCATCATATTGCATGTGTTATCAGATCTCTTAACCGAATTAACGGACGAAGACCATACACAAAGTTCCAATTTTACTACGTTTTTGTCATACTAAGTATATACATGTATAAGGATATATATTTTCACGGCATACATCTATGGATTAATTACAAATTTGATTAGGTAATGTCTATTTATGTTATGTTTTGTCTGACCCTTACCTATTTCCTCATGACCTCAATTAAAGGCTGCCTGCAGGCCAATTTAAGTTTCTCATAGATAAACAAAGGGTCAACAAACAGAATTGTATTTCTAGGAAGGGGGGGGGGGTCTTCAATTTTCTCAATTTGTGATCCACTAAAACAAGTGTAGGAATGCTTATCATACCCACTACAGCCCATTTAATAGTACTGGTCAATATCCTAATCAACATGATGCTTATATCGTGAATCAGAACTTTGACAGGCCAGTCGGTTTTAATTCAAACCTTGTAATCCTGAGGCCAGATTGCTGATCATTAACTGAGCACACGCCATCGTTCGATCTATGATTAATGGGTTTCCTGCTCCGGAATTGGGCTAAATGTTAGGCTTGCCATATTGATCATTGGGAAGTGGAACACGGATTGAGGTGATAGAGGGAATCAAGTTGATTTGAATCAGGTGACAAAATTGGGTATATAATCAATACAGCAAATTGCTATACTCTCGGCTTAGACTTCTCTCTCAAAGTCTGTCCCTTTACGTATATATACATGTACGTGTATACATTGTATATGAATGTGTGTGTGTCTCTGTGTGTGTGTGTGTATGAGTGAGTGTGTGTGTGTGTATGAGTGAGTGTGTGCGTGTGAGTGAGTGATTGTGTGTGAGTGTAAGTGTGTGTGTGCGACAGAGTGAGTGTAAGTCTGTGTGCGAGGGAGAGAGTGTGTTTGTGTGTAAGTGAGTGTGTGAGTGTAAGTGTGTGTGTGTGACAGAGTGATTGTAAGTCTGTGTGAGAGAGAGAGAGAGTGTGTGAGAGAGAGAGAGAGTGTGTGTGTGTTTGTGTGTGAGAGAGTGAGTGTGTGTGTGTGTGTGTGAGTGTAAGTGTGTGTGTGTGTGTATGTAAACTATGTGTGTGTCTGTGAGTCTGTGTATGTATGCATTTATGTATGTATGTAATTACTATGCATGTATCTACTGTGTGAATGTGTGTGTGTGTGTTTGTCTGTGTCTGTGTGTATGTGGTGCCCTCGTCTTCCCGTCTGCCTCCCTCTCTCTACTTCTGTTTTATCTCTCCTTCCCTTTGTCATTTGTGCTTTCTCCCTCTCTCTTGCAGTAAGAACATGATCCAATTGTAAAGAGAATGTCTCCAAAATACAACGTATCTTGTTACATATATTCAAATACCTTTGAGGTTCTGAAGACAAATCTTTCATCTCTTCTCATGCCCAGTGGTACAGTACTATCACCTCAAAAGGTTGAATCCAAGCAGATACGCAAGTCATGTGACGTATATGTCTGATGTACTCAGCCCACAAGTCACCGAAGGGGATGTTTTTACCGATTGCCTGTACCTTATCTTCCACACTGGGGGAATTCCGCCACTTTAACGTGATATCATAATCTACGATATACTGAAACAAATGGCGACAGGTTCCGTTGAGAATGTTTCGGCGTGTCTCATTGACTCAAAATCTCGTCCCTACTTTACAAAACGGTGTGAACTGAAATCCCATGGGAAATGCTTTCAACGTGATTCAAAATCGAGTACATGGAATCCTTTTAGGCCTCCGTACTGTTTGATAGAGATGGGGCTGGCCTTGGGTTAAAAAAGTTTCTCACCTCTTTTAGCATGATTGTGCTCTCAATGTAAAGTCCGCTGTGAATAAAGTGGTTTGTTTTTCACAAGCACAGCTTTATTTTCACAGACGTCTCTTCATTTGGTGTCATACCAACCTGATGAAACTATTCACGAATTTGGACTAGTGTGATATAAATCCCATACTTCAATGCATGTCGTGCAGCAAAGATCTTGTCACTGTCTGGAGTAAGTTTTACGAGTGTAACATGCAAGTTCACCTTCAATGTGTCTCGGCATCTCGAATAATGACTCCAATGTGTCTCGGTATCTCGAATAACGACTCCAATGTGTCTCGGTATCTCGAATAATGACTCCAATGTGTCTCGGTATCTCGAAAAATGACTCCAATGTGTCTTAGTATCTCGAATAATGACTCCAATGTGTCTCGGTATCTCGGATAGTGACTCCAATGTGTCTCGGTATCTCGAATAATGACTCCAATGTGTCTCGGTATCTCGAATAACGACTCCAATGTGTCTCGGTATCTCGAATAATGACTCCAGTAGCTTCGTTACATGCAACATGTACCAACAAAACCCCAAGGTATAGATGTGCTAAACAAATAACGGTCTATATTTGAGAAAAAGTAGCTAACTTGTTCTAGAGCAGTAGAACTGAGACATTTTTACCGTTGGAACCTGCAAGTGCCTCCCCCCATAGGATGCCCATTCTTATAGAATTACGTAAAAAAAGATTCGGATTCTAAAACCATATAAAAGTTTTGCGAGTTTTCTGACCTCGAGCGGCGGGCATGATAGATCCAAAACGATGTCAATGAGGCATACAGACGAAAATCATTACTAAAATCTTCTCCCATTCATAATTAGTTTTTACGGATACCACACAAACTGTCACAATATAGCATCAAATAATAGATATCAAAACTAGTGTTATGCACACGCAATTTAAAGTTGCGTAGACTGATCCCGTAGTACAAAAGAGAAACAAAATAAAAGCATAATAATGCAAATATTTGGTCGATTTCCTAATGTTTTTTTTTTGGTTGAGCTGCTAATTATGATGGTCAGTCGTTTGTTTGCCATACTGGCCTCGGTCTTGATCTATCATAGCCGCCGCGTGTGAAATATATATTGCCAAAACATTTCCTAGTCAACCACACGAGGCTTTACGGTAAAAACCATTAGCATGTAATAGCTTCTGTTTGGGTATTCCAGTCCCGCTCTAGCAAATCCTCTGCCTAAATGAAAACTGCCTGACATCAGACGAAGACACGGCTGCGTGTTATCAGTGGTTTGATTAACATCTCATTTTCACTTTTCAACCTGATCCTCTCAGTCAGGTTTTAAACTTTCTTCTTTATATTCTACGTCTAATACATCCAAATAACCGTTACAGTGTTCAGATCCCTTATTTTGATCCTCTTCTGGCAAAGCATGATTCTCGTTGAAATCCTTCATCACCAACACCAATGACAATTGCTGAGCGCTATGCTTATACTCAAGACATTTCCATTACTTTGTCCAAGGAGGTTATATCAGATATGTGATATAACCTCCTTGCTTTTTCCTATTAGCTGCTAATAACACAAGTCATATACTAGTAAACCAAGGATAAAGAAAAAAGTTTCGTGCAGAATGTGTCACTCAAATTGACTGTCTCCACCCGTCCAAACTAGTATTACTATCAGCAAGGTCGAAATCTATATTCATTCATACATAACGTTACATACATACATAGTATTACATACACAGTAGAAACCAACTAATTGCATTACGCCCTATCGCATACTCCGGGGATCTGCATAGAATTCTGAAAACCCGAACAGTTTCCCATTCACCCCATTATAAATGTAATGGCATAATTGCATAAGCCATTATCAGGTTACATCGAATACTGACCAAAAAAATATACGATAAAAGGCAACAAAAATCATCGACAATGAGCTGACAAGAGTCCGTTCAAAGGCACTAAATCACCATAAAACTTTCGAAGTCGCATTAAAATGGCCACGGAAAAATATGCAGTCTCTGATGAAAATCGCGCCGAATGCCGATACGTTACCTGTTCCGTCTGACGTCACGGCACCCGTCTATGTAAAGGAAACAAAACTATCCAAACTTCCTGAGTTGCCTGTTTGTGGTCACAAAGAAATGCGATTGCAGTTGAAAATCACGTCGAGTGCCGGCAGTTGCATTTGAAAATCACGTCGAGAGCTGGCGGTTCGGTCTGGCGTCAGCACCACAAAGGGGCTCACTACGTAGAAAGAAAAAAAATCACACTCAAATTTACCGCTGAATATCGCAAAGACTGACGGGATAACTTGGCTGCCATTTTGTTCCACTAATTTTGTTCTTGTTCCATTCCCATGTCAAGCATTATGTGTTTACAACAGAATTTCCTCTAAATATGCTATCTTCTGCAAGAAAAGTCGTGAATAGAACGGTAAAATGTTTAGGATTCAATATGTTTGTCGATTTTGCGCTCTTTGGTGTGTGTTTTGAAATACGGCTCGAGAATAGCGACAGTTGTGAAAAAAAATCTGTCAAATTTACCGCTATATGTCGCAATGACTGACGGGATAGCTTGACCGCCATTTTTTTATGGTTATAACATTATGGTTGAGCCTTATAACTCATATGCGTCGCGAAGACAATTCCCGTAACCATGCGGACAAAGTTGTGATAAGAATTCAGGATAGCTCCCGATAGAATAACGTAGCTTGCAATGATCGTCTTAGCTGAGGGAACACACGCAGTTTGTTATCACTATAACGTAGCGTAGAGTGCAAAGATCGTTTTTAGCTGAGGGAACACACGCAGTTTATTATCACCATAACGTAGCTTGCAAAGATCGTTATAGCAGAGGGAACGCACGCAGTTTATTATCACCATACAGGCTCCACCATAACGTAGCGTAGAGTGCAAAGATCGTTATAGCTGAGGGAACACACGCAGTATATTACCACCGTAACGTTGCGTGCAAATATCGTTATAGCTGAGGGAACACACGCAGTTTATTATCACCATGACGTAGCGTGCAAAGATCGTTATAGCTGAGGGAGCACACGCAGTTTATTATCACCATAACGTAGTGTGCAAAGATCGTTCCCATATATACCTGTAACGTTTAGTAAATGATCACGTATGAAATTCTATACGCTCAGCAAACCTGGTGACACGTTAATTTCCTTACGTAACGCTGAGTAGTAAATGATCACGTACGGAATTCTATACGCTCTATTCGCTCAGCAAACCCAGTGTCATTCTTTCGTAACGTTTAGTAAATGATCACGCATGAAATTCTATACGCTCAGCAAACCCGGTAACGCTGAGTAGTAAATGATCACGGACGAAATTCTATACGCTCTATTCGCTCAGCAACCCCAGTGTCATTCTTTCGTAACGTTTAGTAAATGATCACGCATGAAATTCTATACGCTCAGCAAACCCGGTAACGCTGAGTAGTAAATGATCACGGACGAAATTCTATACGCTCTATTCGCTCATCAAACCCGGTGCGTATAGATAATCCAAGCAATAAAATGATCGGCATACGCAAGGAGCTTTTATCAACTTGGCTTACGTGTGAAACCTGTAGGCAAACGTAACAAACTGCGGGGGTACATTTCACCGTTCGACCGTCGTATTGAATCTGCCGCACCACGTAACAAAATGCCTCGGATAGAGATGAAACAGTCAGCCGATGACCGAGTGAGCTAATGACCTCCGAACAAACGAAAATCGACCCACCTGCCGGACCCGATCTCTGATCAGCTTACGTATGAAAATAGCCGACAAACGTATGAAAATGGTCGGCAAAGGTAACAAACCGCCCGGGTACGCTCACCTATCGCCCGGCCGGACCCGATCTCTAATCAGCTTAAGTAAGAAAATAGCCGACAAACGTATGAAAATGGTCGGCAAAGGTAAAAAAACCGCCCGGGTACGCTCACCTATCGCCCGGCCGGACCCGATCTCTGATCAGCTTACGTATGAAAATAGCCGACAAACGTATGAAAATGGTCGGCAAATGTAACAAACCGCCCGGGTACGCTCACCTATCGCCCGGCCGGACCCGATTTCGGGTCAGCTTACGTATGAAAATGGTCGACAAACGTATGAAAATGGTCGGCAAAGGTAACAAACCGCCCGGGTACGCTCACCTATCGCCCGGCTGGACCCGATTTCGGGTCAGCTTACGTATGAAAATGGTCGACAAACGTAACAAACCGCCCGGGTACGCCCGGGCCCGGCCCAGTATTTGGTACGCCACGGCAGTTTCATACGCGGATGAATTTCATACGCGTATGAAACCGACGTATGAAACCTCGATTTTTGAACCATGGTGCTACCTGGATTGCTGTATCCCATCTATAAAGCATGAGTATGAAGGTGAGACATTGGCTTCACGTTCAACGTCTATGACATTTCCCCTTTTTCTTGAGAAAATCCCTTCGCTGTAACATCCTCGAGCAAGTTTGGAATTGCAGTCTTACTTGGTATGTGAAAGCTAAATCGTCTTTCAAAGCCAGTGTCTAAGGCATTTCCTGGTAAGACCACTTGAGACTATTCCCTTTTTCCGTCGAGAAACATGAGTGCAAATATGCAAAAGTTAAGAAGTTGGGATTACAGCTTTATTTTCTTGTTGATGCCTCCAAGGAGGTGAAGATTTCTTTTGAAGCCTGCTTCTATGACATGTTACCGTGAAGGACACTTAGAGGCGCTTTACAACGAAAAGCATCGGGTTGTAAAAGCCTCTGTTTTGGATTCCAGTCTTGCTTTGGTAAATCCTCTGTCTAAAGGAAAAGTTGTCTGCATCAGATGCAGAAACGGCTGCATGTTATCAGTTGTTTAATTAACTCTCATTTTTACCTTTCATCTTAAACCTCTCTCTGGTGTTAAATCTTCTACTTTATATTCTACGTCGAATACACCCACATACAACGGGGCTCTTGTTTTCATCCTATTCTGTTAAAACATGATCCTCGTTGAAATTCTCCGACACCAACATCAATGGCAATTGCTGTATCCCCTTTAGAGTATGAAGGTGAGACACTGGCTTCACTTTCAACGTCTAAGGCATTCCCTTTTTCCTTGAGAAAATCCCTTCGATGTAACTTCCCCCGGAAGTTTGGATTTTCAGTCTTGCTTCCCATTCGGAAGCTTAAAGGCTTCTTTTAAAGTCAATGTCTAAGGAATTTCCTGGTAAGACTGCTTAAGACTATTCCCTTTTACCAGAGAAACGCGTTAGATATAGAATGTCAAAGGTAATGACAGTCTTATTTTCTTTTTATTTTAGTGGTTCCTTTGAAGCAAAGGTTTCTTTCGAAGCAAATTCCTATGGCATTTGCTTTGAAGGACACTTGAACCATTACCGCTAAAAGCATAAGGTTGTTAGAGCTTCTTTTTTGGATTCAAGTCTTGCTTACGTAAAACCTCTGCCTTAAAGAAAGTTGCCAGTTATCAGACAGAGACAGGGTCGCATGTCATACGTGGTTTAATAAGGAACTCTTTCTCATCTTTCAACTTCATCCCCAGACGAATTTTGGAGAAAAATCGTCTTCTTAATATCCTACGTCTAAGACACCCGCTATACAGAATTTAAATGCCTCATATGCATCTTCTTTTGGCAGAAAATCTAATAAACATTCAATTTTTCCCGGAGAAAACCCTACGTCGTAGAATTTTGGAAATTTGGGATTACAGTGTTATATGTATTCTCTTATTTGGAAGAAAATTCTTCGAATGTCTTGATGTGTTTTCAAAGACACTTGAGACTTCTGTGTATTAAATCATTAGGTTGTAAAGGTATTGGGATGTCACGGCTGTTGCTTTGGATTCCAGTCTTACTTTAGCAAATTCACTGTCTGGCATCAGAGGGAGACACTGCCGCATGTTATTAGTGGTTTAGTTAAGAACCACTTCACATCGTTCAACTTCATCCACCAAGGAAATCAGGGGTGAAAGTGAAACGTTCCTCTTAAAACTCCAAGTCTAAGACATCCCGAGTACAACGTTCAGGGAGAGACATGACCGTAAGCATTATTAACAAATGGTTGATCCCTGCAAGGAGATTGAACTGAAACCTCTGCTCAACTTTCAAAGTCTAATACATTTCTTTTTTTTTCCGAGGAAAGGTGCTCCGTCGTAAAACCCCCATCTTTGTGATTACAGCCTTACTTCTTTGCTTTGGGTTCCAGTGTTGCTTTTGAAACTCATCTGCTTAAAATTAGGATGTTTAACATCAAACAAGTCCAGACCAGTCTGCATGTTCTAGAAGAGGTTAAATGAGAATTAAGACCTCTCTCTTAATATCCCCCAATTTTAGGCTAGTTTAACTTAGACACAGATTGTCTCTGTATCTAAAATGATTAGCAGTGTCTGTATAACCAAATACGTAAAACAAAATCAATGTTTCTGTAAATGAAGTATACTAGTAATCGTTTACATTGTCGATTGTGCTTTGACCAGTTACCAGGGCCAGCTCTAAATAATATAGTCCTTGGAAAGTTGGGTAGCTCTGGCTGTATTTATCTTTATACATTCCAATAAATCACATCCTTATTAAAGGACGCTTGAGACTCTCCCACAGAAAACATTATTTTGTAAAATTTGCTTTGGATTCCGGTCTCGCTTTTGTAATTCCTCTGTGTAAGGTAAACCTGTCTAAAATAAGAGAGATAGAGAGAGACGGCTGCATAGACTGATTAAGAACACGTTCTAATCCTTTACACTCATCCCCTCAAGAAATCATCGGCAAAGTCTCCTTATTAATATTCTACGTCTAAGACGTCCGCACTGCAGCGTTCAGTTCGTTGATGGGGGAAAGTATTAGCTTGTCAAGTCTTAATCCGAAGTCTTACTTTCTAATTTCGCAGCCTACGTGAGTGGGAAGATGCGGTTACGTGTAATCTGGTATGCTTTCATTCTTCTGCTAACGGCACAGCGTTTATTAAAGGCTTGTTGACATGTCGCGGTGCTACAAGGATTTGACATGGCAATGTATGAATTTCTAGACTTTGCGTCTACGCACGGCACAGTTCTGGGCTTAAAATCAATAATTAATTCAAGCAGAAAAATCGACGAGTGAAAATCTTTTTCCATCTCAATATACGGATTTAGGTAACGCTCGATACGTATCGTGACACTGATTATGATTGGGTCCTACGATTGATACAACATCCGTCGTACGACAGGTTTTGTAAGTCTAACTAATGTACTTTCCCCGCCACATCTATCGCACACAGGTTTACACAGTGGTATTATCCCTGCCACATTATTCATACGACAGTTTTTGTCATCTGTAACCGTTGTGGGATACCTGAAATATCCGTCGTACGACAGGTTGTGCACATGTAACGCTTGTACGTTACCTGTCACATACGTCGCACGATAATTTTTGCACATTGAGTAGGTGTACTATTCCTTTCACATCTGTCGTACGAACGGGCGTGCAAAATGAACGGGTATACAAACCCTGTCACATCCGTCGTACGACAGGTTTCACATAAGTAACTGAGGTACAATACCTTTAACAAAAAATTTGTAGTTAGTTCAATCCTGTTCTTACTTTCCTAGTCCCCTTGGAAATTCTTACTTCAAGGAAATCACGTTATAAACTTCCTGGGACATTTGACCGGTTGCTGACGTCACGTATCCACAAGATCACGAGTAAGATCAGTTGTCTTTAACTCTCGCGAGTTTTCGTTCTGAAGTAACTGGTCATCAGTATTGCTCCTGAAAAAGGTGACAGTGGTCGTTAAAAAATTCATCCGTGTATACATTTGTGTTGGAATAAAGTTTAGTTATGTACCGAAATCGTGGAATGTTGTACGAAGAATGTGCATGAGAATTTTCACTAGAAAAGCAACATTTTTTTTCAAAAATGCAGAATGTTTCCCTCTAGCCGCCATGCTACTCGCATACAATACTGTATCATTAGGCTTTTATGCCAGTGAAAAAAATGGGGCGACCAATGGGGGTATCTTGGTAGCCTGACGTAATAGCCAGTTTAGGTAGCCGGGCCAGTTACACAGCCCAGCCATTTCTGGAAACCTTTACTGCTAGAAGGAAGAAAAGAAAAAGCACCAAACAATATTCTCCTTCGGGAAAAAAATTTAAGTTAAGTTTCTCAGAGTCGTTTTTGGAACCCTTGAGGTGCTTATACGGTTCACAGAAAACGCTATCACGGCACTGACGCACTTCCATACACCCAGCAAAGACGTCCGACCAAAACGCATGACGTCCGTTTCCCAGAAACAGGACTCAATTACGTCAAGCCGGGTTTCACACGATAACCTCCTCTGTACAAAAACACGAACTTTCTTACTGCGTGTAATCACTACCTACTAATATCACAGCTTATCTCTAAGTATCACCACTTTAAGCTATTCTGTCTTAGGTTTATGGATGACATCATTTTGAGGATGCCAAATCTAATGCGAGGGGACGAAAAGATAGGCAAAAAATATTGCTTAACCACAAGACTACTCCAGTGCATTCTTTCCAAGTTTTGATTTGTGCTATGTTCACCTCTAGTAATATTGTAATACACAAGCGTCACCATTTCAATATTGAAACCGGAAAACATATACCCGCACCCCTCTGGCACATAGACTCTGCAAATATTGTAATTTAATTGAGGATGAATGTAGTAGAGTGTCGACTTATTTCATACACCTAATAAATTAAGTACTGTAGAAAATTTCCCAATGCAAGTAGACAAACCATCGATCATAAAACATACCTGCTCTTTTATCTCCACCAAAACAGAAAAACGAGGAGAAGTTGGACTTGCCCAACGATAGTTATATTTCAGCCATACATAGTATGGTGAAATATATTGTATTCGTAATGTTTCTTCTTTCTTTCTTTCTTTCTTCTTTCTCCTGTCAAATCTTCAAAGTGATTCATCTCCGCCGTTCCTGGACCGAATGACCTGACATTTGGCACAGGGGTAGAATGGGCCAATACCTTGATGCTTTTTTCTCAGTTTTTTTCATATCTGCCTCTAAAATGATTTTATTGAGATTTTTTGGTCAATTTTAGACCAAAACTGTATATTTTGGCCCCTGTACCCTGGTATTACAACCAAATGAGCTGAAATTTGACAGAGATGTGCCTTGATAATGCCCCCATATAAATTCGATAACACTTTTGGTGTACAGTACAACAAAATGCTTATTTTTGCGATTTTTTGACCAATTTTTGACCATAAAAGGACACTTTTGGCCCCTGTACCCTGGTATTACAACCAAATGAGCTGAAATTTGACAGAGATGTGCCTTGATAATGCCCCCATATAAATTCGATAACACTTTTGGTGTACATTACAAAAAAATGCTTATTTTTGCGATTTTTTACCAATTTTTGACCAAAAAAGGACACTTTTGGCTCCTGTACCTTGGTATTGCAACCGAATGAGCTGAAATTTGACACAGATGTGCCTTGATAATCCCTTCATATAAATTCAATAACACTTTTGGTGTACAGTGCAATAAAATGCTTATATTTGCGATTTTGGGCCAATTTTTGACCAAAAAAGGACACTTTTGGCCCCTGTACCCTGGTATTACAATTAAATGACCTGAAATTTGGTATAGATAGGCATTAGATACTTGGTAACAGGAATCAAGTAAAATTTTTGACATAAACAACTTTAAAATGATTAATTTTGGCACTTTTCTGAGGGGAAATTTGTTTTCTTTTGGCCTCCTGACGTGACCTTCCGTGACCCCGCACAGAGCCACACCTGTGCGCGTCAGCCGGAGAGTTAATTGAATCAAAGACCTAGCCAATCAGCGAAGAGGAGGCCAAAGGCTAATTAATATTCATAAGCGGGGCCTCGTGATCCCGTATATAGCAGTGTTCCCGCCAGGGGGAGCGAAGCCCGCCTAAGGCTCTCGCATTTTAGACTATTCAGAAGGCTTTGTATTGTATCAGTTCTTAGGGGCATATCTATGATAATCGCAGCAGTCACTTAACTTCTCTTCAGGAGTTTAGCGTAACACTATTTCAGGTCAAACCGTCAAAGGCAACTAAAAACAAACTTTAACGTTACTGAGTTCAACAGTACTTATAACTTGTTATCCGAAGTTGAAACGCTAGCGATGGTATTTTCGCTGCGCTGTTAGCTCCGTGCGACTGTTGTTGACGGTCTTATAACGGTATATTTTGCACCCCTGTACCCTGGTATGAGTAACATTTGGTATAGATAGGCATAAGATAGTTGGTAAAATGATCCAAGTAAAATTTTTGGCATAAAGTACTGTAAAAGGCTTAATTACAGCACTTTTTTAGGGGAAATTGGTTTTCTTTCGTTCTCCATGCCATGACCTTTCGGACGTTCACCCCACAGAGCCGACATCTGCACCTGCGTCTAGCCGACAGGAAGAGTTAATTCAATTAATGGTTCAGCCAATCAGCGAAGAGGAAAGCAAAGGCTAATTAATATTCATAAGCGGGACCACACAATACGTTAACTTGAAGACTCAGGCCGTACAGACTTCTCGACAGGATTTTTTCAAAGCGTCGGACGGGGGTCCGGGGGCCGCCGAATGTCCCTGGCGGGGTCCAGGGGCAGGGCCACTGTGGGGGGACCCAGGTGGGCGAAGCCCCCCTGGAAGCTCTTGCATTTTAGACTATTGAGAAGGCTTCTTTTATCAGTTTTTTTAGGGCCATATTTACGATAATCGTAGCAGTCACTTACTTCTCTTCAGCAGTTTGACTTTAAAATATTTCGGGTCAAAGCTTCAAAGACAACTAAAACCTCACAAACAACAAACTTTACTTAGCTCAACAGTATACAAAAATATTGTACGGGTTGCCATCCTTAGTTGAAGTGCTTATTTATAGCGCTAGTATCTTCGCTGCGCCGTTAGCCGCCGTGCGACTTTTGTTGACGGTCTGATATCCCTACGTCGCCGCCTCGCTGATATTCCCACGGACGTGTTTCAAGAAAAATACCCAGCAAAAAACGCTGTTCTGCGTCAAATTCTATTCTATAAAACATGTGGGACTCAGTGTTACAGTCTAAATATTTTGTAGAAGCACCGCTGTAGGAAAGAAGGTCCAAGCAATGTAAAACATCACGTAGCATGAAGTTCGCTGTCAACTGGCACACAGCACACGACTGTTTGAAACTCTAAGTCTAATCAACAGCCGTGTTTGATTGATAGCCGGCGGTCCTTTGATGAAGTCGGCGAAAGGTGCGTTAGTTAGAAAATCTGCGTTTAGTTTTGATACGTAATTAAAAGTTAGACAGTGGCGAGAATGATTATTTTCTCATCAATATTTCTCTTCAGAATTATTTGAACTTAATTGTACATCTAAACAATTGGCTTACCTGTGCAATGTTTATATGATTAATGATCAGTGTACTGAAATCATGTGTAACGTATGGCTCCTAGTCAATAGATCAGCATTTTCTCTATAGTGACCACCTGTCTATAGTGGCCACATTTCCTAGTGCTGTTGTTGTTTGACATAAACTTTGAACATTTAAATTGTAAGTAACTTTAAACTGCCAGAGTTTCAGCCCAATAAAACACTCTCAGCGCCAGGGTATGAACAGACTGACCAGACAGACGAAAATAAATCCTCGAACAAGGTTCAATCGTATCTTCCGGGTCTGGCAGGAAGTTGTTAAACTAAAATAAGAATAGGCTCGATGGCTGATTGCATACAAAGTAAAACAGTTTAACAGTTTTACAGCTTGAAGAAAACAAACGCTCCTACAGTACCTGCACCTGCTTGATAATTATTAAATCGTATGCCCTACTTGAATAAAAAAAGTTCACTGCAATAATAAACGTACCCACATCACAAGGAGCTTATACTTTTTTAAACTTACACCTAGTTATCGTACTGAAAATTGTTAATGACATTACATGAAGTCATTCAACAATTTTCAGTCATGATGAAAATTTTCTGAATGGAAGGTGTGATTATTGTCATTTTCTGAAAAATAGAAGCAAGCTCTGTTTTTACCTGCAATCAATTCACAATACCAGTCCACTTTGGGGGATAATGTACTGTTAAGAGGATGTTCCATTTTTGCGCAGGGGTGATTTGGAACAGTCCAATGTTGCGTGGGAAGGGGTATGGCTGAAATATGCTGTATTTGCTCTTAAGCAAATGTCGGCCTTTCTAGTTTTATTCTGTATCTTTTAACTGAATCTGTTTAACTAGTCTTGTTGTGACCTATACTTAGCCCGGTGTGGCAAAAATGTGCAATAAAAGCCTTCAATCAATCATTATTGCCATTCCTGTTTAAAGTGCGGCCTTAGCGGTTCCCCCATTTCACACTACTAAGGTGATATCTGCACTGAAGAGCGTGCACAATCCACTCTGCTAGCGGAGTGAGACAGGTGTAGCGTAAGCGCGTTGACGTGCGACGTCTCACAGGAGGCCGTATGCGTCATAAGCTCACACAACTCTGACAGGAGGGCTTTTAAGGCCTGACGTTTGGCAGCGTAGCTGTCGGATTACGTCGAACGTTTACGTCGCGGTTTGGTCAGATTACGCACATCAGAATGTGCGTGGCGGGTGGCTTAATACAGCGTGGACGCATCATTAGCCCCCACAAGGCATTCTTAATGGTTATGGCTAATTGTAATAGCCTTTATTGCACATTCATGCCCTATCGGGCTAAGTACAGGCATATAGATACAAAAGGTAGTAATGCAGTAAACATGGTTTCTAAGATTAATCTAAAAATAAATTCTAAAACTATTCTAATACATTTGTTCGGCTTCTTCTCGTTTCTTAGTTATGTTAAATATGTAGCTTGAGATGTTTTTGTATAATGTCGTTTGATCAAAGCTCATAAGAAAAATGAATTTTTCAACACTAGACATATATTCAAAGCGAGGGAACTTTCCTATAATTTAGCTAAAAAGAATACTTCTATCGTTACTATATAAACTACAATCTAATAGAAAGTGAGATTCATCTTCGATCTTGTTCAGGTTAATAGAATTTAGGACAAATAGAGTGAACAATTGGGAATGAGAGCCAGTACGTGGGATAAGTATCACACCCACCACCCGGTCATAATTGAGCGGATGAATTAAAACTAGAATGGATTAGATGAGCTATATATACCTGGATCTGTCATTTTGAAGGTCCTCCCAGTGCTCTGTGTTAAAATTTCGAGTCATACTTTGATTACCACATTCTCTCCCAACTGATGTAAATAAAGGGAAATTGCTATTGCAAAAAAAATAATAACTGGCGAATATTCACACCATCTTTTACATCCAGATAGCCAAACTATGAATCATGAGTGATTAAAAACATGACATGATTTATTGAAAACGTGACTATTGCTTATGTAACGTTCTTCATGTGTAATTAATGAGATGAGATATGCAGGTAAAGATCTGTAACGTTAATTAGGTCACTGTGGGAGTGATCAATATAACGTCATTTAAGCACTCTTCACTTGAGAGCATAAAATAGACGGAATGCCGTCGGAATGAAAAGTATTTTCTATATCTGGCATATTCCTGGTATTTCGTAGTGTGGTCCAGACATTCTTACTGCATTCCAGATATTTGTGCACGTTTGTTTTGGCTGGCCGGAAGGTTTTAACATGTTAAAAACTGTCGAGATGCATTCAAGTGGAAAAATGTTGAATGGCATTCGAAGTGGATTCTAAGTGGATTCTAACTATTCTAACTGCAGTATGACCGCATTCCGGGGCATTCCAATATTATTCGAAACATTGCAGTATGACCGTGTCTCATTCGACAGTATCTCATTCCATGGAGAACCGAAACGGCAAGCCATTTCGAATCCTGCCCGAATGTGGCCAAAATAATATTTGGAATGCAGTAAGAATTTCTCGAATACAGTATGAATTCCCAGGAATAGAAAAGACTTTTCATTCTGATGGCATTTTGGCTCTTTCCTTCTCGTGTGAAGGGTCCATTTGGAATTTCCACTCGGAATGTCCTAGAATGTGGCACGAATTTAGCAAATACTTCATTCCGGCTGGTTCTGCTTTATTCCTGCTAATTCGGTTTTAGTGTGAAAGCTCTATTACTTGACGATTTCGACAGACATAATGACGTGCAGATTATATAAGGTTTTGACGCAGAAGGAGGCAAAGATACAAAACAAAAATCTTCGATCTTTAACGGTTACTGTATAAGTAGAAGCCCTGCATTATGAAAGTTGAAAAATCAGCTTTTGCAATATACAAATTTAAAGTTATGTGGATGGAATATACAGCGGGCCTTGTGAAAATTTAAATGCAATTAAGGATGCAATTGCCTTAAATGTGTTTGTCGGTGAAAGAAACTATGATCAATGTGGCGCCAACGAGCTATTCAACAGACTGAGTCTTAACGAACTATTCAACAGTCTGGGGCTGGCTATTTTACAGCTACCTTAAATATGGACATAAAAAAGACATTTTTTGCTCAGGCTAGAGTCCTATACAGCTCCAAGATTCACGCCCATACGCGCAATTTGCGCACTTTAGTACAGCTGAATTAGAAACTTTTTTTCTACACAAGAAACGTGTATATACTATATATTAGATAACCGTCGTTTCGTTTCGCTAAAATTATTCTAACTGTAACTGTGGCTAGGTGTCGAATTCCAAATTTTCTTAGATAAATCATATTATATTTTCTGAAATAAATTATGATATAGTTAATGCCTTAAATTAAAATTTCTGAATTAAACTTTACCTGAAATAAAATTTAATTTTCTGAAATAAATTATATTATATTTACTGCCTGTTTACATATCTTCATTACCGTCTCCAAACAGCATGATCTAATTATACAAACGTAAAAGAAAAACAAGAAATTGTTGCCAAATTTCACCTAACAGGTAAAACGCCATGCATTCACTCCACTACAAGCTGGTCAGTTAAGATAAGAATAAGTATAAATACATTACTGAGTGGAAATATAGCCGAATTACAATATCCCACGGCCCAGCATTTGGGACATCTTGTAAAAAGCTATTTACTTACAAAATGTCATCACCGTTCTATTGAATGTTTCTTTTTTTAGCCTATCACAGACAGAGAACTGCTTTTTCCGGTTGAATAATACGTCGTAGCTCTCTTCGATGTCAGACAGTTATTGATGATTTGGTTTACAGGGAGAGCTAACAAACGATATTTACTAGAAAGCAGGTGAATAGGTGCTTGAATCTATCAGAGTGCATATAGTTACACAAATGTTCTTACGAACATTGAAAGAAATGCAAGCATTACGGACTTATGTGCAGGTACTGTACATGACATACTGTCCAGCGAATACACGCTTTCCAGAAGACGTAAGTGATCTAAAACACGTTCAGTAGCCTACAAATGGCCATTCAGATTGTCATTTCTGTTGACAGACGGTTCTTTAAAGGATTTAAAAAGTCATAAA
Source organism: Branchiostoma floridae x Branchiostoma belcheri (assembly GCA_019207045.1). Taxonomy (NCBI): domain Eukaryota; kingdom Metazoa; phylum Chordata; class Leptocardii; order Amphioxiformes; family Branchiostomatidae; genus Branchiostoma; species Branchiostoma floridae x Branchiostoma belcheri. The sequence continues at coordinate 25,452,249 of CM033024.1, read as the reverse complement.
ATGAAGCAAGGTGAGCGATGTTCAGCTTTTTGGATGAGCTTGACCTAGCAGTCACCTACTACTTCGGACGTTCCGCAAATCTTCTAACGGCAACTTTCTGACAATTGTCTAGACACAGAAGGATATCACGAACGCTCAAAGCAGCGATTACGTGGTATAAATCACATTGACCACAAGCTTTAGACTATGCCATATGACAAGGCAATAAGTATAAGCATGAATACGTGTAAGCAGTTACCTGAACCACAAAAGGTACAGGCATACAACAGTAAAAGCATCAACAGTAGGAACACGTCTTTCATCGACATTTATGAATGATGGAGCGATTCGTTCAATCGGTAGTTTCATTCAAAACTGGGAAAGGATGAGACTTTTCTAATAAAAGGGAAGAGTTCGTGTTGAAGAGAGACATCAAATCCCTCTGTACTGTAAGAATGCATACCATCATTCTCATGCCAGTCTTTACAGCTTGAAAAAATCTTGTATTGCCTTCTGTGCAATTTTGAATATCCTGTTTTCTATAATGTTTTATCCACCTCTGAGACCCATCTGAATGTCAAGCTTATGTTTTGCTGTAACGTCAAAACTTTCATATAACGTCACTTAGATAATGATATCTACGATATCCCAGTCTGTTGCTCACAGAAATGTTAACAGTATGTAAAGTAACTCATAAAGGAATTTTTGAACCCCTTATGGAGATCAAATAGATTTGGACTTAAAGAAAGTTTAATTGCACATAATATAAAAAACAATTCAGTCTTTCCTACTGAGAAAAATATCAGAGTATGTCAACACTGTCTTGTTCTGCCAAGAAAGAGGGAGAGACGGAGAGAGATACAAAGAGAAAGACAGACAGGCAGACAAAAACTGCACCTCCAAGTGTCAGGAGGCAAATACAACTCACAACAGTCGGATTCTATCATCTTGCTAAGCCCTGTAACCAACAAAGCGACTGCTGTAGATCCCTGACCGTGGTACTGACAGCTTTCTTGTTATTATCTTCTCAATCCTTATCTCTAAGAAGCCGCATTGGCGCCGCCTGGATGATCATTGGACTGTTAAGGGAAAATAATCAAGGACAGAAGCTTTCTTCAAAAGGTTAAAGTCATTCAACCACATCCTCTAAGCGGACTAAATAAGTTCCTATCAATGAAGTCTGCAGATAAGTCATCTTTACTGTATTTAGGGTTCTCGTGTGTGTTTGGGAATGAGTAAAAGATCAAAAGGAATGATTAATGATATCTTCACTTTTGCGCGGGAGCAAAAGATCTCAGAGAAGGCTAGACGATATACTAACTTTTCCTTGTAACTAAAGACATTGTTGCTTGTCATTTGATGCTGTCCAAGGCACTGAATAGATACCTGTAGCCTAAACTCCGACTGAACGCTGAAATGTGAAAAAGAATGATATCTAACGATGTAGCTATAGCCATAGCTAAAGATTATATACCGTTTGGTACTCATGTTGCGAATGGTACAGTGGTCTCATTCATCAAGCTACCGACAAATTTTGCACCGCTGTCGTCCCTGAGGGTCGCTCTGCTTTTTGGTATCTTTTGCTGATGTATGGGATCAATCTAGGTCCGGACTTCCATAAGATATATACTACAACGAGAATGCAGCCATTGAGGAGTATACAGTATAAATTACAGTGGACTCATTTCTCAAGCTACGGAGCATCTTTCGTCGCACCACAATCTTTTTGTACCCATTTTGTGTAGATAAACCTATGTCTAGTCTAGAGAAATTCCCTGTCCAAAACTCTGAATGTACAGTAGTTGCATGGAAGCCAGATGTGGATTTCTTAGTCTGTAAAATATAAAAGGCAAAAGTAGATCGCTCTTTTTTAATTATATCCTAGAAACTCGGGGACATTGTTGGACGTCTAGTGTATTGTTAGAAAATATATTTACGTACTCTCCAAGTAATTACTGTTGCACATACATCTGATAGAGATTCTATGGTGTATAACACATAATTGTATCAAAATGACAGATAGAGTAGATGTACCATTCTCATTCAAGAGCTACATCCCCACCTAGTTCTAGTTTTGAAGCAGTGGACAATGGTAGCATTTTTAAAGACATATACGATAAAGGAAGATGGTATTCCTAGTTTTGAGTTATAAGTTAGCAAATGGGCCACCGTAAGACGCTCATGTCGTGTAACCTGGAGATAAGTAAACTTTTCAAAGCCTCCCTGAATACAGCACAAATACTTTGAGAGAAAATATACGAACTTTCTAAGGTACTAAAAGGAAGGCTGTAACACAATCATCAGACAGAGTTTGATGATTGGTCACATAAAAAGGTACCTAACCCACATCTACATCAATGAGAACATGAGTGAATGTGCTGTCTCTATACTATTGCTAGATATAAACATTAAGTTTACATTGCAGCTTTCGGCAGTGATAACATTTCTCAAGACTTTCAAGGTCTTAGGCAAAAGCCCAACTTTCGAATTATTCACCTGGGTTGTGTTAGATACATTGTAAACACAAGTTGGCAGCTGTGAACTTCTTCGTCCATTGTGGTGAATAAACGGTGCCCATGCAAACATCAGACGTGGATTTCTTAGTGAACAGAAGATCAGTGGCAATGTTACATGATATCAATACTTTTGATCTATTTTATGAAATCTTAGGCGTCCTTAACAGCCCAATGTTATGAAAAAAGATTATGGTTTCTGTTCAATGTCTTCAATGGATAATGGCTACACAAACTTTACAGAAATCTGCCATGATGATCACATAACTTTATATTATATAAAAAGGCACAACATTCGTTCAAGATTGTGTCATTAGAATTAGTAACTGAACCATCCCAGGTGCTAGATGCCAGATGTGAATTCCTTGCAGAATGAATATCAAAGAAGTAGATAGTATCACTGGTTTTCAACTATTCTGTGACCAGCATTGCATTGTATTATAAGTTCTATGTTGTGCTGGATCTTGTCGAAAAAAATCATTGCAATCGTCATATGTTGTGAGCAATTCATAATGATTATAATCATTTGAGAGGCATTTAACTCTTAACAACAGCAAATACTTCCAAATATTTCCTTTTTATGAAAGTATTGTGATTTTCGTAAAAGCTGATTGTAATATCAGGTAGATTGTTTTTAATTGAATAGAGACATAAGAAACAAACTGGAATTGTGCTCTTGATTATTTCTACGTATACGTGTCCCAATGTCCTCACATGGTTCCTCTTTTGAGTAGGTGATTTATATTACATTTAACGTTTTATGTGGTCAAGTCTGTGTAGTCGAATGCCCCTAAAGGCAGCCACATTTCTTCACGTGCCTGCAACACTTCTACGCCTTCAAACCATACAATGCATTTCCCATCCCCCACTATTTACGTAAATGCACAAATTAACCACACTGCGATTCTATTCTACAGACAGTGCCATGGGAATCCGGTAAAATTTTTGCCGATTAACTTTATACCAAAAAATACAATTCATATTTCAAAAATTGTACATTCCTGTCAGGGAACGTATTTTCCTCGACTGATAAGAGAGAGAGAGAGAACGATGTAAAATAGCCTACCCCTGTAGCTAAGAGCCGTAGAATCCTTTAAAAGCAAGTCCTTGCAATTTCTTACAAGCGGCGCTGCACTGCGGGAGGAGATATGGGTAATATATTGCTCACTGGAAGCGGTGGTTTGCAATCTCTCTCTCTCTCCTTACATGTATGTCCGGCTAGAGGCAACGAGACATGACCGCTGTATTCTAAAAACAGCTTCTTGGCAGATTTCTAAGTGCTTTCGCCAACTCTTAATGTCAGTGAAAGTTAGGGCCATTTTAGGACGATTCGCTTCGTTCTAAAACAGTTTTATGGTAGCTTTATGAGTGCTTTTGCCAACTTTTGATGTCATTGAAAGTTTTGACCGTTTTAGGATGATTAGCTTCGTTCTACAATAGTTTCTTGGTAGCTTTCTAAGTGCTTTCGCCAACTCTTAATGTCAGTGAAAGTTTTGACCGTTTTAAGATGATTCGCTTCGTTCTACAAGAGTTTCCTAGGAGATGTCTTAGTGCTTTCGCCAACTCCTAATGTCAGTGAAAGTTTTGACCGTTTTAGAATGATTCGCTTCGTTCTACAAGAGTTTCCTAGGAGATGTCTTAGTGCTTTCGCCAAATCTTAATGTCAGTGACAATTTTGGCCATTTTAGGATGATTCGCTTCGCTGGAAAGTAATTTTTCATTGCAGAACAGACTGTCGTGTTTGTAATCTAAAACTAGGAAGGTTGAAAGTTTCAAGAAAACTGATGATATCATTATGCAGCTGTATCTAAGTGTATGAACTTCACAAATGACATTGCCAGGAATGAAATAGTTGAGGGTAGGCCTTGAACATATTTCAGACTTTACTAGCTTGACTGTGTAGAAAAATGCATGCAACGAGATTTGATATTTCAAAAATATCAAACTTTGTGCAAAATTTCCTTGTGTCAGTCTTGTATTCGTGACCTCAACGGATTCCTACATAGAGCTCCTCTGTGGATGTTATGCAAATAGCCTAAGACGTGACATTGATCCGACTACTGGACGTTGGTAGCCATCTCAGGCATCTGCATGTAATTCAAAAGTAGCACGTCACCGGAACGTACTGCGCCTGCGCAAACCCTGGTAGTTTGGGGCTTGGTTTGGTCAACGTTGCATTAAAATCCCGCTTGTTGCACAGTATATGTTAGAGACATGGTTTCGTGTAAAACGTACACGGAGTTTTACCCTTATATACGCACGTACTTTCTTAAATACGGCTCTTTAGTAAACCGGGGGTTTAGCATGTCTATACTTTTCGCGCAGGCGCAGTACGTTCCGGTGACGTGCTTTCAAAAGTGCTCTTCATTGGTCATTAACATGTCGTAATACAATATCCAACGGCCATGTTGGAGTGAAACAGCATAAAACTGACAGCCAAGCAGTAAAGCCACTGTGATACCTATTTTATCTGTTGCTTCTCGGATTCGCCTGGCTATCATTTTTTATTCAAACCGTATATCTTCACCCCAGAACTTTTGAAAAAAAAAATTATTTCTATTTCGACCTGTTGGTCTAATTTTTTCTGCAAAAAAATCCGAGAGGCACCAAATAAATTTGGTTTGGCCTAAGAACACAACTATCGAACCTTGCGCAGCTTTATTGAAGTATATATATTTGCGTCATGAACACATTATGTCCGTGTCAGTGCACTAGGACACACATAAAAGACCTTTGATTTACGACATTGAGTAGAGTTTGACGGGAATTCAAGACATTCATTTTGACATATAAATCGGTGTCAGAAGTAAAATTGTACGTCCCTGTAATACGCAATACATGTCAAAGCTGATAATATATTCTTTACATGTAGTCCTCATGTCCCCCTGTTTTAGACTGATAAGAACAAGCATCGTTTTTCATCTTCAGTTGACCAAGGACACGCATACTCACAGGCTATCCGAAACCTCTAGAGCAGTATTTCATTGAACGCCTATGGGAATATGAATGGAAGCTACAGATTGCGAGTTTTTTTAAACCATAGCGGACACGAGTGCAAAGTCCTTCCGGTAATTTCAGGTGAGTAAACTAAGCTAACTGTCCCTCGTTCGCCTTTAACTATTGTCCATCAAGTTACCTTCATATAAAGTCAAGGTGGTTATAATTAGGAAGATTGAACAAATGATTAAACACGTAGAGCATAGTATACAGAACATAGATTCGGAATAAAGAGGCTCTTTTTACACAACCATTATTTTATTCTCACCGACGTTTTGGGGACCGTCTGTCACCTTCTTCAGGGCAATTCTGAATGAGGGTGACAGATGGTCATCGAAACGTCGGTGAGAATAAAATAATGGTTGTTTAAAAAAATCTTTATTCAGTGACGTACCAACCTGATGAAACTATTCACCGAGAACATAGATTCGTTATTGTCCTCTTTTTCCAGCTTGACTTTGTAATTGAATTTGCCATTCTATAATATCAGTATCCGTTTTCCGATATGTCTGTACAATCTACAGTTTGTTAGTTTGTTTAACCCTTCGTTTATTCATGAAAGCTCATCGACCTGCAAGCCGCTTTTCATTAAGGTCAAGAGGGAAGATACAAGGGTCAGACAAAGTATATAACATAGATGCAATTTACATCGTTAAAAGTCCTCTTGAGTCGTATACGTCTACAAGACTACATACACAGCTCTCACATACATGGTACAAAATACATCATTATTGAATACGGCATTATTTTGATCATTTTGCAGCAGCTTTGTACGATGTATCGGTTGAAACGGTTTTCTTTCCTTAAGGGAAAATGATTCGCGAAAATTATGTGGATGGCGCGATGCTATCAACATAATAGAATTGACATGGCCTACCGTGCCCACTCCATACATTAAGCTACAAGTGACGCAGACGTCAGCACTCTTTGATTCACTGAAGCCATGCTGACATGTCTGATCTTTCCTTTCCTAAGTGAATCGGTAGTCCGCAGTGAAACATGTCACCGCCACTTCCTTCATGTCGATCTAAACCTAATTGGTTAAAAGGATTTAGGAAACGGTTTGGAACAGACGAGCTTTGCAAACGACCAAATTGTCGACTTCTATCTCTGGTTAAGGGATACCTGAATATGCGTAAATTGGGTGCAACAAAGCAGAATGTCAGAACGGGCTGAAATTCCACACAGAGCAACAAAAAAACTTTTTATAAAATACGAGTACTTGACTACTGCTCACGAGTGTAAAATATTAATTTTGCAGATTTCTATGGTTAAATGATAATTATACGTAAATACACTGCACATATATTTAGTTCTATCCGTGCATATAAGTACAAAAGAAATACACAAGTTTCAAATTTTCGAAGCACAAAATTGCAAATCCAGCAAACATCTCCACCCCTGCCCAGTAATGTTGAGTTACATATGAACAGTTTATATCCGAACGTTTTAACTAATAAAACAGTTTTGTCTAGGAGACTTTTTTCTACGGTTCACAAAGTTAATAAACAACTGCTAGTATCGTCATCTGTCATGATGCTATTAAAAGTAAAATTGTGGGAAAACAGACGAGTGACGGTCCCCGGTATCTCTTCATTATGTCCAATTCAACAAATGAAGACGAACTATCCAGAATCACGTGGAGTAATCAATGCGGCGAAGGCCAGAACAAAACAGACAATTTGGACCTCTAGAGCCTTAATCTTATCCCCGAAGATCTTTTAAGAAGGGTAAGAGCAATCCACCTCACTCCACTACGAATTCAAACTAACAGGTCATCTCTCTCATGCACAGAGGTCCCAATTATTTGACGAGTAGCAAATGAAAACAAACCACTACAAATTTTCAAATAAAGTCAATGTGTGCTAAAGTATATAGTCAACATAAGAGCGTTTACCGCACTATGGGTATTAAAACCACGTTGTTTTCATAGATAAGGTCACATTTCTATTAGAGAAGTTGACTCACCAATTCCGAAGGTTCAACAAGTGGAGTGCATGGGTGTTGTGCGTATCTCTTTATTCCACCATACCATATATAACCCTCACAAGGGTGCAGAAACAATTTACAAAAAATTAGCATGTTGAAGTGCAGGGTACAACCTACAAAATATCTGAAAATGAGCTTAGATTTGCCTGCTCGTTCGTCTATAAAAGCCACTTTGATTTGACCCCCAGCGGAGGTCATGGAACTGCAGCCGACGCACAGGCAATGCCGGTAACAGTATCAAGGCGAAATTCCCGCCGGCCGAAGAAGCAACGTAATCCAACTTATACAGTCTCAAAACCGATGTATTCCTCTACCATTCACCACAGTTTCCACCTCGCTGTTGTGCACGGAAGAATAACTACGGCCTTTGCAAGTACTGAAACGTACTACTTTATACCCGAACTACTATTGTGGACGGGGATCGCGCATAAATACTGTATCATGAGAGCTGAAACGAATATATTTGCTCAGTTTTGAGCTTCTTTGTATGACTAACAGTATGGTAACGCATATGTGTTAAGCATATAAAAACTACAGCTAGCGAACGTATACGGTATAGTTGTCAATGTTCACCTGTCATGCCAAACAGCACGTACTGCATTGATACAATAGCGCCTCTGCTATCTTTATGAAATACTGCACCCCTCCGAAGTTTTCACTAAAGAGCACTCATCTATATCAAGTGCAACGGTGACGTTTTTAAAGTTGAAAACAATTCTGTAACATAGTAATTGATTTGAACCGTGGTGATATGAATGTCGCGGTGGGTAGGTCACCGAAAAACCAAAACCATGGAGTACATTGCATGATTTAGAGTATGCATGGGGGAAAAAGCTGCATGCCATTATCGCTTCAATGAATCCATGGTTTGATGAGTAGTATTACTTTGTTTTTTTTTGCATTGCCGCGCCAGCGGCAATGCCTTATGCCAGCTTTCTTCCATGGATCCATGGATCAATGGACGGAACTTTTAACCCAGCCCTTCCAAAGCCCCTTCCAAAGGCCCTTTGTTATTTTGGGTATACAAACAGTTTTAGTAATACAGACAGAGACCAAACTGAAAACCATCATAATATAAGAAGAAACAACTCATGAATGGAAACAAAGAAAAAGGATGTGCCATTCCACCCGAGGCAGACTTGCACCCGCCCACCCTTCTGCCAAGAAACGACACATCAAAGCAAACTGGAAATTATAAAGAGGACTAGAGAGTAGAAGGAGAACACCATAGTGAAGGACTGACCACACACACTGAACATCTAACAGACAATCCACCAATAGCAAAGACAGACTGTAGCACCAAACAAAGACTACTACGACAAGGACTCTAAAAACGTAGAACCAAAACTCCCGTCCGCACACTTGCCCATCTAACAGATTGGCACCACTCAGCCAAGAAACTTTCAGAACCAAGTCGAACAAACTCCATCTTGAGTTTAAACCTAAGAGCCTCCTTGATTAGAGACACCAGCTCAATGTGAGATACGAAATTATTGTCAAAGAGAGCCTGACACCTGGACCACCAAATCTTAGACCGAGCGACGGCCAAAATGTAGGTGCAGACATCTCTCTTACACTTCTTCAGGGTAGACGACATAACACCATAGAGAGCGACCGCGCCAGAAACACGAAAACTAGAGACCACCCATCGCCTAATGAACCCTTCGACCCAAGTCCAGGTCAGGAGCACCTCGCCACAAGACCAGATGGCATGGGTAACGGTCTCCGTATCTCTACAGTTTCTCCTCGGACAAAGAGGGGAAGGAGTTCTGTGCCAAATCGAACAAGTCAAGTAGTTGGTTTTGAGAGCCCCATGTGCGACCTTCCAGGAAAGCTCCTTTAGGTTATTCTCAAGGAGAGTGTTATGCACCGTTGAAAAAACAAGTGACCAATCAACACCCCGCTCTAAAAAACAAGCGGAAGGGGTATGAGAACGAGCTAAAATGGCAGCTTTGTACAAAGACTGCACGGTGCATATCTTGTCCCAAGTCTTCGAAGCAGAAGCATTAACAAATTCCAAGGTGAGCTTCCGCATCAAAGAATAGTGAGGTGGAGCCTCAGGAGAGTGGGGGGAACTGTTAGACCACGATGATGGTTCAAAACGACGGGCAAAAAAACCCAGCCAATATTTTGCCAACTGGACCCATGGAAGATCCGGCCGGTCAAGAATATTGGTAAACGGCCGACAATAAAAACAATTGGCCTTCACTCCAAAATCAATGAGATCCCATCCACCTTTGTCCAAAGGTAGCATAACTGTCTTTCTAGAGACCAGTTCTGCACGAGAACTCCAGAAAAACTTAAAGACGGCTCTCGTAATGTCCTTGACGACTGACTCGGGAGGAGAAAATACAGGAGCAATATACCACAAAGTAGATAAAGCAAGGTTATTAACGACGACAACCTTGCCAGCGAAGGATAAAGAGAAGCTGTCCCACCTTCGCAGAACCGCTTCAAACTTAGCTTGCCTCTCCCTCCAGTTGACTAAAGGCATATTAACACTTCCAAAAGTACCTCCCAATAAACGTATGGATACAGATGTCCATTTAAAATTCTTCGGACAATCGAGTCTTTTCCTCCAACTACCTAGCCAGAGACCCATACATTTGTCAAGATTTAAAAGAGACCCGGAACCTCTGTTATACATGTCAATAACAGCAAAGAGCCGGCGGATCGACTCATCGGTTGTAACAATAGCCGAGTTATCGTCCGCATACTGCGAGATCTTAACTTCACGGCCACCAGGCAACCTGAGGCCGTGAATCGCAGCGTCGGCCCTTACTGTAGCGGCAAATGGCTCCAAAGAAATTGCGTACAGCAGGGGTGACATAGGGCACCCCTGCCGAACACCTCTTGAGAGAGAAAAAGAAGATGATAGCGACCCATTGACGAGAACAGCACTGGTAATGTTGTGGTACAATATAGCAACCCATTTGCGAAAAACCGGGCCAAAACCCATCTTCGCAAGAGTCAAGTGAAGAAAATCAATATTCACTCTATCAAAGGCCTTGGCCTGATCCAGAGAAATGATCGCACAGTCAAAGTTATTCATATTAACATATGTAATGATATCTCTCATCAAAAGTAGGTTACATTGTATCGACCGGCCTGGTATACCGCATGTCTGGTCAGGACTGATGACCGAGGCGGCAACCATCTTAAGCCTATTGTTAAGGACCTTTGCAAGAATCTTATAATCGCAATTTAACAAAGAGATGGGGCGACGGTTCTTCGGGTCCAGAGGGTCCCCTTTTTTTGGAAGGAGAGTAATAACACCAAAACTCTGGCTCTGAGAGAGCTCGCCAGAAGAAAAAACTTCCTCAAAAACTGAGAGGAGATCCCCGGCAATGACGTCCCAGAAAGCGACATAAAATTCCTTCGGGAGACCGTCACTGCCAGGGGACTTATTATTCTCCATACTGCGCAATGCAGCCCAAAGCTCATCCAATGAAAGAGGACCTTCTAATGAAGAGACTTCATCAGGATCCAAAGACCCTTCTAAATTGTTACAAAGGTTATTCGCCTCACACTTATCAATAGGCTCAGCACTAAAAAGGTCTTCATAAAATAGCTTAAAAACGTCTAAAATCTCCTCGTCATCTTGGACAACACGTCCAGTAGAATCTCTGACCGAAGAAATGCGTCGCTGCCTACTTCGGGAAGAGGCCTGGCTTACAAAATACGAGGTACATTTTTCCCCCTCGACAAATTGCTTGACTCTGGACCGAACAAAAGCACCGCGAGCCTCCTCAGCGGACAACTCGGACAAGGAAGACTTAGTACATTCATACCTACGCAAGATGTCCGCCGAGGAGGCCCCGTCGTTCATCTTGTTGGTGAGATCGACAAGTTCATTATTCAAGGTAAACATGGACTCTCGTCTCTCCCTAGCCAGTTCACAAGAAATTCTGATCAGGAGAGAGCGAGTTCTAGCCTTTACATCGTCCCACCAGGCTCGCAAAGAAGGAAAACCTGGTTTCAAAGTCTTCCAATTGTTAAAAGCGAGTTTAAAATCATTTAAAACTTTGTCTCTTTTTAAAATCGAGACATTACATTTCCACAAGCCAGGCTTCTTCTTCACATCCGGTAAAATTGACAAGGACACACAGTCATGGTCTGTAAAATATGCGGGTAAAAAACAGTAGTTTGAAACGACGAGGTATTTAGACGAATAAAATCGGTCCAGCCGACAGGCAATACCTTTGGTCGGCTGTCTCCAAGTAAAGACCTTTTTAGAAGGATTCTCATGTCTCCAAGAGTCATGCACATTAAAATCGGCGCAAATGTCTTTTAAAACGGTGGAACCGCCACTACCATGAGCCGGGTTCCCGCCCCTCTTATCAATATCAACATCTTCAACGCAGTTAAAATCACCGCACAAAATAAGGGGCTCAGCCCCCGACAGAAACTTATACAAATTTTTAAAAAATCCAGTACGCTCCGCAGAAATGTTAGGAGCATACATGTTACAAACTTTGAAATTACGCGCACCATCGGACAAGACGACACAGACAACACGCCCACTGTCGTCACAAGACTTTTTAACCACATCAAAATTGAAAGATGGAGAGAGTAAAATACCCACACCTCTAGATTGGGAGGAGCCCAATGCCCAAAACGCTTGGCCTCCCCATTCCTTCTCCCAGAGCACCGCTTCAGATGTTGACGAAACATGGCACTCTTGGAGGCAAACAACGTCAAATTTATGTTGACGGCAAAAGCCGAAAACCTGCCTCCTCTTCTGCGGACTACGGAGCCCACAGACATTGAGTGTAGCAATAAGAACCATGAGGCTACATAGAGAAGGAATGTCAAACAACATCGGAATGTGAGGAATTAGTGGTACAGATCATCAATTCCTTCCACACCAATTCGGTTAACAAATTGGGGGTGGACATTGTAGAGGTGCTTGAGACATAACATGGTGGTTTTAAAAAACCTCGAACAATTACCAACCTTACAAGGCACAATGTCCCCGGAGATGCCATGCGCCTTTGCGAGGTGAGATTTCAAAGACCTAAAACTATGCAAGAGTTCGTCACAACCATGAGAAATAAACTGGTTGCACACAAAGACAGCCTTATTCTTGTACAAATCAGAGGAGATGACAATGGCTCTCGCCTTTGCTACCAAATCGGGACTTGGAGCCTGAGAGGCATCCGAAGTATCCTCATCAATGATGAGGCTTCTGGAGCCAACAGTAGAGTCAGACTCGTTACCGTCCACAGAACGAAGACTCTCCGAGGGAAACTCCTCGATAACAAGACTGGAGTCGGAATCCGGCTCCTTACGAATCTTTTTTCCTTTCGACAAAGTCTTTGCAGAGGCAGATCCCTCACTGGAATCACCCCTACCCCTTTTCCTGGAATCTTTGTCAGCAATATCAGAGTTGCCATCATGGCAGCTCTGACAAAGAAAGAGGCGATTATCGCTTTGACAAACTGGGCCCTCACAGAAAGCAAGGAGAGCAGATTCTGGAGTTATGTCTGCCTTGCACTGATGACAAGACACCACCTCCAGAGTGATTGTGTAATCCAACTCACAACCCTGACACATGTACCGACGAGTAACAGGTCGGATAGGACTGGCCGCCTTACGCCTCCTTCTCTGGGACCGGGCGCGAGGGGCCGGTACCGGAGCAGCAGATGTTGAGGGCACCTGCTCGCTAGAAGAGGAAGAAAGGCCAGGCTTGGCCAGAGAAGGAGCGGCCTCCGACAGCAAGTCCCCAGACGGCTCAACCACCGCGACCGGAGAAAACTTGGTCAGAGAAGGAGCGGCCTCCGACAGCACGTCCTCAGACGGCTCAACCACCGCGACCGGAGGAGAAACCTCCGACTCCGCGACCGGAGAAGAAACATCCGACTTCACAGCCGAAGAAGTACCCGGGTCCACACTGCCAGGGTGATCTGGAGGCGAAACAGGATCAGATACACCAGACTCTGCGTCAGAAACATGGGCCAGTTCCGACCGATCAGGCTTATTTACAGCCTGAGGAACCCCTCCATCATGGTGTTCACGGACCTGACTCACACCTGCCGGGAGCTCTTGGCTCTTAGCCCAACTGGCTCCCATCTTAATTCTGTTTGCGAAGGACAGGGGACAACGGCGGGCCGTATGTCCCTCTGCCCTGCAACTGAGGCACACAACATCGTTGGTACAATCCATGGCCAAATGCCCAATGGATTGGCATTTGTTGCAAAATGTTACTGCACAATTTGCCGACTCATGGCCTTCCTGGTTGCATCTCAAGCAGGTACGGGGCTGCCCCACATACCTGAAGAAAACCATCCTCCCGTCAAACATTTTCCATGCTGATGGAATATTGCATCCCGGCTTTAAAACTACTTTGTATTGCCGGTTCCCATTTTTGATGGTTGGTCTGTCCCGGTATGTTACCATACGGGACGTGATGACGGCACAGTATTGATTTAACCAGTTCCTGACATAGTTGTCATCGAGCTCATACGGAATTCTTGTGGCCGTGACAATTATCTCCGCCGCCGCGTAAGATGACACATCCACGGCGTCTAAACCAGACAGTTTCCCCGCATACAATGTACGCTCGTGTACCGAGGAAAATGACACGTCGAATGAGTTTGGTCCCAGAGACTGAACAGCCTGAATGCTGCTCATGGGAGCCGAAACCTCGCTCAGCAAAGTAAACACTTGTTCATACGTTAACCGATCACGGTACACGGCAACTTTTATTGAAAGAGGACGCTTCATAATGCAGCTTTAACTAGAACCAAATAAAACTAAAAAGGAACCAAAATATGAGCAGACAGAGCTGCCAGAGACCCTGAAAAACGCTACCTGTAAATCAGACAGCCTCCACGGACTCCACGGGCAGCAAGGGTTGAAAACGTAACGTAACTGAAGGCGTGTAACCAAACTCACACGCTTAAAGAACAACCAAGTACGAACCAATAAACTAGGCAGCCTCTCCGGGCGCTACTGGTTCTCAAACTAAATTGCTAAATTTGCCAAGGAGCAAGCCCAAGTGGAAATTTCCACTCAGACAAAATGGACACCACTGTCTGTCTCAACCCTTGAAATGCAAAACAGAGCAGCGTCCTACAATGGATGACCTCTGCCCCCTCTCAGCCCAGTCTATATAATGGGCGGGGGACAGCAGAAACTACAATGCTGCAACTAGATGTTGCAGATGCGAAACAGGGCGAACGCCCCACAATGGATGGACCACCTCTGCCCCTCTCAGCCCAGTCAACGCAATGGGCGGGGGGCAGAAGTAAACCACAATGCTGCAACTAGATTCTGCAGTTTTAGATCAACTCATTAAAGCCCAGAGTTCAACCGACTTGCAAACCATTAGATCAACTCAATAAGCCCAGAGTTCAACCGACTTGCAAACCAATAGATCAACTCATCAAAGCCCAGAGTTCGACCGACTTTCGAACCACAAACTTACGGGCAAAAACACATTGTCACAATAACGTGATCAACGTGCCATCTCTGCCGAGTTTCATGGCTTAGTTAGACAATGGTACATTCCAGGCGAGTATTAAAACTCTCTTCTAGACGCATGTTACTGTATGTGGTCCAGCGTAATAAATCTACGCTTTAACTCACCATGTTTATATAAAGATGTCACAAATTGCATCAGAAGGAACTTATTTTGTAATGAAAAATAATGCATATTCATTGTGGGTCAAAAAGTTTTACAAAACCTGTTTAATGTGCCAATAATTCATGTGACATAAATTATGATAATGAGGTAAATTTCCAATATCCCCTTTTGCTGGATATCCTACTGCAGTTGCTAGGTGTCGCTCTCAGCAGTTCAGTCATAAAATACGCGGCAATGCACAGCTTTTCTTAAAAGATTTCTTGTTTACTTAGAGTTCACCGCAAAACAAGGCTCAAGCGTTTTGGGTCACAATACTGTATTGTGAAGAAAGATGTCTGTTAACACTTGACTGAAACAGTTTCAGATTGTACCCCATGGGGAAGCAAGTCCGTGGAAGCTTATTCCATAGCGATGTGGTTCTAGGAAAGAAGCTCTGAGCGTGGAACTTCCTCCTATTAGGAGGATTACGGAGGAAAAAAGGATGCTTTGCTTCCGTGGAAGTGGCAAAACGTGTTCTTGCAGTGAAAGTTCGTATTGGAGGCACAGATGAGTGAAATTCTGCACGTTTATTTGTTCTTTGATGTTGTGAAGTAAATATATGAGAAAAATGCAGTTGAAAACTCGAAATGACACACTCCACAAAAACTAGTACACATACATTTGTACAGCAACTGGTACAATGTAGTCAGTAGATTTCTTGAATTGTCAACAGATTCAAATAGTCTAAGAGAGAGTCTGACTTTTGCAACTTTTGTATAACTTAAGACATTATGTGATAAAAACTGGCAGCTGGATGCTTGATGGGCTGCTATAAGCCAGATTAAATCAGGATACTATTAGCATTTAATCACAAGTCAAAAATTAAGTCGCTACAACCCAATGCAAACAAAAGAGATTTGCCACGTTTGGTAAGTGAGAGAAGTAACGTTAGGTCTTTTTACCGAGCATCCAGAAGAATGAAATTACACCAGAATTTCACCCCTATCCTAATGGCTTTGCCCAGCTAATGAAAAATAAACATTATATCATTAAAAGGTCAATCACAGGTCAAAATATGTCAAAGGTCACACTTTTTTTTTACCAGATTAGAAAAAAAATCCTGTCTTGTTGGCAAAAAAACTGGGCCTGTCTTATAAGATTTGGCTATGAAAAATTTCTTTAGGAAAGAAGTTATAACTTGGATGCAATGTACGCACGGTGCGCTCACTGCACAACTCAAAGGGTCCCTGCAAGCTCATCTTTGTATGGACTAAACCGAAGAGAACTGAACTTTGTTGAAAATCTACACATTTTGAGGCGAGAAAGAGCTCAAATCATTTTGTACTTTTCTGCTAGCCCGATGCCCTGTTTAGCTTCTATCATCCTGCTGAAGGACTACACAACATTGAACAAAAAAAATTATAACCACCCCTGTAACCAAGTGGGTAACTCCTGGGAATCGTCCACCCACATACACAGGTAGAATAACTCTCCATGATCACACCAAACGGTCTCTTTTGACCTCTGGGTTCCGAGAAAGAAGACACGACAATTAAACTCCCAGGTAAGGACTAACAATACGTGCATGTAGTCTACCTTCTACATTCATTCCAGAGTATCCACTATGTCGAAGATAGAAAAGTATGGATCCTTTTTTCGTGAGTATTAAGTTTATGCATGGACATGACTACAACATCTTATGGCTGCTGTGATCGTAGAAATCCGAAAAGGTCAGTATCACAAAAGACAAGTAAAAACCGTATCTTGATGATGATATTTTGGGGCAGGCATATCACATTTTGTCGTCCTGTTTGTTACCGTTAGGAGAGGTTTTTGAACTTAAAAAGTGGGTCACAAGAAAAATTAAGTATATGAAACACACAGTCTTAACATGCGGCCAGGTTGTCTATGGTTGCCTATGGTTGTAAGATGATTCTAAACAGAGGGCGCTAAAAATGATACGCAAACCTGAGATTCCTACTTTGTAGTAGCAAATAAAGCCGATCTTCTCTTTCCGAAAATTGATGTGTTTTTCTTTTTTTTTTTGGGGGGGGGGGGGTTGCCAGATACTTGTGTTAGGAGGAGGGCGTATATATCATGGGAATGTTTAGATTAAATACGTACTATAGTATTTCTGTGGTGGATGGTTTGTGCTGCGCCAAAAATTCCCACGGTCCTATGTCTGTTGTTATTTCAACGCTGGTTTACTTTTCTGTATTTCTTCGTCCATGGGGCGTGGCGAGTTAATCCAATCACCGTTAATCCAACGAAGTTAATCGTAGCCGGCCCGCTCTTGTTGGCAGTAATTTTTGTGAAGCGTGATTGAAATTAACGTAAATCAAATTTCCACTTTTTGTGTCGAATTTAGTGCATCATGAACACCGTGAGTTACCTGAAATCTCGCAGCGACCTGCCCCTAGTGGAGGCCACGCTGGGACAGCTACTGGACGACTCCGCGGCAAAATGGCCCGACCACGAGGCGTACGTGTTCCGGCAACTCGGCGTTAGGATGAAGCTGGCTGAAGTTAAACAAGAGGTAAGAAGCATGATCACGTTTACTTTGACACACTATCTATATATACATGAAAATGTATATCTTGAGGAAAATTGAAGGCATGCTCATAATTTGTTTATAGCTCTCACTATCTGCAAGTATAGTGCAAAATAGTTTTATAAGTAGTGCTACCCAGATTATGCTTTCCATATATATATGTCCTGTATTATGACCTGTATTGTATGTATTGATGTTGTTGCTTGTATGTTATTGACTTGTATGTACTGGTGTTATTTTTATGTGAGGGAGGGCAACTTGTAAAGGTTGTTCGAACTTGTTTTGCCCTCCCAATCACTGTGTGATGAATTTAAATAAACAAATAAACAAGTAAACAAAAGTGTCATTATGACGATGTCACTTGATCTATCTTCCTCTTATTGGACACCTGACCAGCGTTCTCACTACTACGACTCTCACCAGAGAGCTTCTTAGTCGTGCTTAACAAAATAACTGTAGATCTCAACGTTAAATGACATGAGGATGTTTGCATTTTACCGCGTGTAAAGGACGTCATGCAGTACAAAAATCAGAAATGAAATATTTCATACCCCCATAATGCATGCAGTGAAATATAGAAATGTTAGGAGCTCTTGTTTCTTTCTTTTGGTATTGTGGGTTTCTCGATATTTTTTGGCGACGCCTTAGGGACAAGTGCCTTTAAATTGTCTCATATGGCTACCCTTTAAATATGCAGGCAGACAGGCTGGCCGCTGGTCTCCTGTCAATAGGAGTGCGACGTGGTGACGTAGTGGCCTGGGTCATGGACACCAGACCAGAATGGGTCGTCTCTTTTTTTGCTGCAGCAAAGATAGGCGCCATTGTGGTAAGCCTTTGTTGAAACTAACTTTTAATTATTATAGTCTGAATAAAGTCATCTCAGCTAAACCGTCTTTAACTGCTAATCAGCTCAGTAGCGTATATTCATATTCGGTTCCAACGGTTCAGTGACTAGTAATTTGTCACAAGGCCACAGTTTTTAAATTTTATGCCTGATTTCAGAAAAAAATTCTTCTTCAGTGATAGTCCACAATTGGTTAATAGGTTGTGTTTTAACTTAATACTTGTATGTAGAATTGACACTAGAGGTAACCTTGACTGTAGTTGTCGAAGTGAAACTTGCTGGATAGCTGTAAGAGTGGTACCAATATGGAAGCCATGAGTGTAGTTGCCAACATGGTTAGTGATACCTGTCTACCACACTAGTGCATTTCTAAATTATATGAATGAATGCCTCGTTGGTTGTAATGCCATATTTTGTCACATCAATTCTAGTTACAACGTTCATGGTGTCTACTTTAAAAAATTTGCCATATTTTTTTTCTGACCCGTCTGTTTTTTTCCCGCCCTATCTCATTATGCTAAGAAAATATGATATTTTGTGAATCAAGTTAGAAACCCACAACATGCGTATCCACCATGCATGTGCAATGCCAACCTCCTGCAATAATAGAAACTAAACTAACCTTCTTGGGAAGCTCCTGTGGATATGCACATGGTTACTGGACGATGATTCCAATCACTTTTCTTGTATTACAGATGCCAATCATTCCTGTCTTTTTTGGGTCACCCGTGTACAAGGGCATGATCGCGGAGACGTCGAAAAAGGTAATGTACATTGGCCTGGATGTCTAGGTCTTTTTTTGGCCCAAAGTATAGATGTTTCTATTAACAATGCAAGAAGAAGGGTAAAAGGAAATGGTAGTGAAAGTGGCCGATGTTGGAATGTGAAGCCCATCCTTCTCCTTCCGCTGCTTTTTACCTCCTCAACTGAAGTCAGGCACCTATTTTACACTTTTACACGTGAATGGGTGAAAGAAAGTCGTGTAAAGTGTCTTTCTAAAGGACACAACATCGTTGCCATGTCAGGGACCTGGGTTTGGGGCCAAACATCCTTACAGTTAGATCGACAAGAAGCCACTGAGTGACTCGTACAAAACTATGTGTCTTTGTTTTGACTTTTCATCCATGAACAGTCTCTACATTTCAAAAGATGGGCATACTCCTATTTGAGTTTTTCCATTTTACCTTTCAGTCCCTCTGATCTATCTGAGACTTGACTGAAATCAGGGGTGCATACTTTATTCAAGAAAATACCGTACGCAGTGTGTCTACCATGTATCCTACATGTCAGAACTCACAATAACGCTACACCGGGCTGGCAGGTGAAACACATTTGCTGTAGTGAGCAAAAGAGATGAGTGGCAAGCAGTTGACACGCTTGCTCCGCAATAACAATGTGTGTCTTTCGCCAAAATATGTAGGACATGTACAATAACAAAGTAGATAATAACGTTTTCTTCTTTTCATCTCAGCTCAAACTGAAAGTTCTCCTGATAGAAAACCGTCCAGCTTCTGATGGTTTTCCGGGGACTGTACCATTCCTTCAGGAGGTGTTTCCGGAAATAATGTCAGCCACGACCAAGGACTTAACGATGGAGGCGTACGTACTTGTTATTCGATATTCTACGAATTCGTTTGTTTATCATTAAGCACCCAAGGACTACTCCATCTGGACCCCAGGTGTATATTTAGAAGCGCCAATTAAAGTTCTTCAGCTGCTACAACATTTCTTGATTTTTTTCTTAGATTAGCACAATTCTATGGAAATCATAGAGTAAAGTCTATGTTGAGTCCGAGTAGGGTCCGTATGACCTGAACAAAATATGTAGCTTCAAAACATTATTTTTGTTGTTGAACGAATCATTCATACATTCTAGAAAGCATATTAAGTACTTACATTACTAGATGCTATATAGTTTCTCATCAGGGGTAAAATTGCAAATAAAAGTTAGTTCCATTAGTGCAAAACGTTGTCCTTCTTACCTTTTCGTAGAAAATATTATTCATTTGGGACTCGTCCGGTAACTTAGACCCGTCAGGATTTTATTACTATATTCCATTAACAATGATTTTAATTTGCCAACAGCGTTCCAAGCTTAACGTCTATTGTCCTCATTGGAGACAAGACGAGCGAGTAAGTATGATATACATTCTGCAATGCTATGGAAGTTCATGTTATTAAATACATTTCTTATTTTAGATCAGTTAATTTATTGACTTATAATATTTTTGTCTACACTATACATTATTTACAAAACAATTAATGAACTTGTGGACGAATCGACTGCTTCTTTAGCTGATACCATAGTTATAAGAATAAGAAATTGTCATACCGTTGCACCAACTTATTAAACAAAAATTTAGCTTTATTTATGACCGTAGAGACAAAAAACTATAGGAGAATGCTCATTAGGCAGATTTTATCAACGCTTAGAAATAAATGTGCAAAACTTAAGGTAAGGTGTGACAGGTCGTTCAGTGTAACATAACCAGCTGCTGCCGTTCCGCCTACTTGTGGAGCTGGTATGTTACGGCTATTATTGTCATTTGATGTGAAATTTACAAATAGTAAATTTCATTTCAATATTGACGGTACAAGACTGTGTTACTGCTAATTACCACATGCATAGTAACTTCAATCTGTTTTGTACACTCGTCTGTTCATCTTCCCCTGTTCTTTGCTCTATCCGATAGTAACGCCTTCTACAACTGGGAAGACTTACAGAGCATGGGGACCGATGACACCGCCAGGGGGCGTGTGCAGGAAGCTCAACTCCGAACGAATTGTTATGATTCGTTTATGTTGATTTTAACATCTGTAAGTACAAATGTATATGTGGGAGGGGAGGGGGGGTGGGGTGGGGTCATACATGATGCCTGTATGTGCAATCCGGTATTTGATGACTCTGAGGTATTTCGCATTTCTCACCTAAATCTGGCATACCACGGCAAAGCGCATGCACTGCAATGGGGAAGTCTTGGTTTTGAATATTGATGAGCTTGCCTTATTTGGGACGCGCTTTATCTTAGGACAACTCTATGAAATCCTTTGATTGGCTGATAACTGGCTAGTGGCCACGCCTCCAAAGTAAGAATTTGGTCCTGGCTTATAAGTAGTGATTATTCAAGAAATTCGTTTTTGTCACTTTTTCCAAAATTCCGGTTTAACCTTGAGTTTTCACTTTCTGGAGTAGAAGCTGATTGTTTGATTAAAACCATGCGTGAACAATGATATTATTGGAGCTCATTTAAACTTAAAGCAAATGTAGTGACAGCAGGTATTATCATATAGGCAGGCGCCGCGGACCAATCAGAAGTCCCCATTCCAAGTTGGTTATGACGCAGTAACACATAGATTCCGGCCAGGCAGGTGTGTATCTCTCCTCTGATTGGGCAGGATGAATCGACACCGGCACCGGTGTCGATTTGCATCGACACTGGTGCCGGTGTCGATGCAAATCGACACCGGTGCCGTTGTCGATTCATTTTGACCAATCAGAAGGAGCGAAAGTAAGGTATTTGCAGGCATTGGCCAATCAAAAGGAGCAAAACATATGACAGAGCAGAGGGAATAAGTACAGAATGGCTTATTCTGTTTACATTGATAATGATTTTTGTTGTTCTAAAAAGCCAAAGACTGCAATGTTTCGAATATTTTCTGTGGAAATGTTGGTTTCAAAATGCAATCTGTAATCTCCTTACAAATGTATGTACCAAAGAACAAAAGTGAATTTCAGATATTCGACAAAGGAATTCGCACGTATAGTACCAAGGGATCTATGCGTTATACAAGAGTTTGCAAGTTTGGGTAGGCTATATGATAATAACCTTAATGACCCGCCTGTTCCTCGGTGTACATGGTGTCAGAACGCCTGGTCCTTTACTATAACCACCGAATAAAACCACCGAGTGAGCGAAACAAAGGACCAGGCGTTATGACACCATATACACCTTGGGGCGGGTCATTAACCCTTAATTGTTGTCCGAAAACGAAAGCTGGCATTGATATATTCTGCAAAATGGTCCTATTCTCGCTCACTCTACATTTAGTCGACGCATAAATAAGCATTTTTCATGTGACTTTTCATTTTTCATAATACAACATATCCCTATTCTACCTCACTCTACATCGACTATGCGCATAGATAAAAACATTTTTCATGTGACTTTTCATTTTTCATATACACACCGTTATATATTTTCTTGTGCAGGGAAGTACTGGACTTCCGAAGTGCGTTGAACACAGCACATACGCCTTCGTGAACAACATGGCCCTGGTGAATAGTGTTACCAAACAAGACAAAAGGGTAAGGTCATCTCATGACAAGATTAATTTGGATAATAAATTTGTACTTTTGTACACAACCAAGTACTGTATTCAATACCACCATTACGGTAGCTGTCTGTCACCTTCCTCGACAATTCTGAATGTTTTCCGTCACGTACTATAGGTAGGTATAGGTAATAACAGATGGGGTACCAAGTGTGAAATATTAACACATATACATGGACACTTATATGTCACGTGTTGGCTAACATTTGTAACAACTAGACTGATATTGTCATGTGCATACTATTACTATGTAACTGCTTCAAGGTCAGGGCCACATTTGAGAAACTGAAAATTATATATATATATATATATATATATATATATATATATGTATATAATTATACATATGTATATAATTATACATGTGAACAAGACAAAATGGTTTATAACGTCATATAATTGACTGTTTAGTGTTTTGCTTTTGGATGATTTACAGAAAGTGCTGCTGGCTCCTACAGATTTGGCTCAGTGCCAAGAAGTACTTTTACTTCCAGTTCTGACTGGATCTCAGACTATTGTACTTGTGAGTGACGATAGACTGCCGCATACTGAGATCGTCACAGCTGTCTTGGAAGAAAGGTTGCGACTAACTAAAAATGTTCCACCTGCCATAAAACATTATATTCATGTGCTGAAGTCTTACGTATATGATAACCAATGGAATGGCAGTTTTTCTCATTTTATTAAATGTTTTGTATAATTTAGACCCCTGCTAATC
The DNA here is from genome assembly GCA_019207045.1 of Branchiostoma floridae x Branchiostoma belcheri. Taxonomy (NCBI): domain Eukaryota; kingdom Metazoa; phylum Chordata; class Leptocardii; order Amphioxiformes; family Branchiostomatidae; genus Branchiostoma; species Branchiostoma floridae x Branchiostoma belcheri. Next base: position 25,428,759 of record CM033024.1, on the reverse strand, counting down.
TATCCAATATCGTGGCGATCAGAAGTTCCTTTGTCCAGTCATCAATCTTGAAATATTGCCCCTAATTTAAAGATTGCTGCTAGGGGACCGAAACCTAAACAACTTTTTTTTTACTTACATTATAACATATCTGCCACCAAAATATAAACACCACGGCATACCAAAGACAAAAGATAAGCATACTCGTTAGAATGAAGTATTATGCTAAGAGGCAACATTAACTGTTCGGGAGACAATTGTTGTTCAAAATGAAATGATTCATCATATTACTTTAATACATTTCAGGTGTGAAAGCATGACCTATATGCCCGTGAAAGCTGTACACGACTTGGTGAATGATCCAACCGTGCAAGAATGCGACCTGTCGTTCGTGACAGAAGGTACTACAACACACATCCGTAGCAACTTGCGATATATCTTAGGCTTCTTTATAAACATTTCTTATCAAAATACATCCGCCTGTCACCTTCCTCAGGACAATACTGATTGCGGTTTCTAAGTATTTTCTGGGAGTATCCTGTGATGCCGCGATCGCCCTGTACCCACAGATCCTCCGGCAAGCAAGCAGAGTCGAACTAAGTTGACTTCTATGTCGCGGGTCCTAATCTGCTTAGAAGAATGGTGAACATCTAAATGTTGGTAAAAAAATAACTGCATTCTTTTTTTCTCTTTCAGTTACGGTCGGGGGGGACACTGTATCCACCACTCTTCTGAGACAATGCGCTCGAGTTTTTCCCAATGCAAATATAATCGTGAGTAAAGAAAAAAGATAGTCCTAAATTTCTTTTAAGTGTAAAAAGTCTTTGAAACGAAATCGACACGAAATCGGTGATTTATCAGGTTAACGTATTCCGCCAAACAACACCACTCGCACTCGCACTGTCATCACTATGTTCGAAACGTTAGCAATGATAGCGGCGAACATACCTCTTTAAGTTAATAAAAAAAAGCCCAACAGCATAATTTTGATCGTTTGGTACTTCTCTTCCTCTTTAGAAAGATTACGGGATATCTGAGACGTTGTGTCTGACGGTGACAGGACGTAGAGAAATGACACAAGAGCAGATAGAGAGAACGGAAGGCCTGTTACTGCCACACATGGAGGTAAGAACTGACAAATACTACATGTGATGTCAAGTCATCATACCTTCGCCAAATAATACTAAAACGGTTGGAATTTTGTCTAGTTGAACCGCAATGAGAAAGTATTCACTGTCCTGTAATTTGAGGGGTGACTTACCCCCGACAACCATATTAACACATAAAAATCAAAAGGAAACAGTCTTGTCTAAATTTTGACCAAAGCGAATGACCAAGATGATTGCATGGAAGCGACGAAATCAATACAGCTTTCGGTCTTTGGTAATATAGACCCATGTTCACATTTTAACTGTCCCTTCAATTCAAAATATGTATATTTGCAACTTGAAAATATATTCCTCGTGGATTTAAGTCATCAAGTTCTGACTTCTATCCTTTCACAAACTTAAAGATGAAGATTGTAGACAAAGCCGGCCAGGTGGTCCCGTTGAACCAGAAGGGAGAGGTCTGGGTTCGAGGCTACAGTGTGTTCAAACGGTACCGTGGAGATGAGGAGAAAACTGCAGAGGTGAAGACACCTGACGGATGGTACAAGACTGGGTAAGTTATCTTTATTTGTACGTGTGTAACAAGTTTTATCCCAATGTCAGGAAAGAAGACAAGAAAGAATAAAATGAAGAATCTAGTGTTAATTCATTTGTTCAACGACCCCATTTAGATTCCACAAGGTAAAACGTTTTTATATTCGCACGCTTCTATCAGTTAGATTTTGGGGCTCGCATAGCATGTCATCCGTATAATCAAATTGTGGTGGCCTTAAATTTTAACAAAGACCTTGCCACAAGTGCTACAGTTTGACGTTATATTTGTATAATTGCAGTGACATAGGAGTCCTCGATGATGATGGCTTGCTGGCAATCACAGGCAGGATAAAGGTCAGTATCAACGATGCTGTATTGAGGGCGTGTATTATGAAAAGCTTTCTTTCAGTCAAATTTTTTTTTATTATTCAATATAACTTTCAAATACAAAAAAAGAAACCCTGTGGCAAGCCCCCTAGTATAACATAATATACATAATGAGGAGTAACTTATTACAAAGAATGTTGGTCTCGAAAGTTAATAACAGAAGATTGTGTCACAAAAATAAGGCTTAGTATTCGAAGATACATTCTTAAATATGGCATATTTTGCATGTAATAAACATTGATTCAAGTATTTATTCATTTTCTGCTTGTTAACCTTACCATACATAATATCAGTTTTTGTTAATACAATATGTTCTGAAAAGGTTTTGAGCCACCATGAGCAAAAGTCGTTCCAATAACTAATAACATAGACACAATCTACAAACAGGTGGTTTAGGTTTTGTTTGTTGTTACAAAAAGGACATTTATCTGAGTCTGTAACTTTGATTTTCTTTAAATAGCAATTTGTCGGCAAAAATCTATGTATGATCTTATACTGAAAGTACTGTAGTTTAACATTCTTAGTACATGTGAAAGGTAATAAATACACTTTTTCCAAGTTGTTTTCATTTTCTAGAACGCTTAACAATTCATCTTGGCCCGTTGGGGGTTCAAATGTTTGTTTTAAATATATATCATATAATTGTTTACAAGAGAGGGCCTGAGAAGCGATGGTGTTTTCCACCGAATCACCGAGCTGATCCTTTTTTACTGTATTTTTCCAACCATTTGGGATAGCTGACTTCAGGCTAGAGTATCTGAGCATATCAACAGGTGTAAAGACTATTTCATGTTTCTGGGCCAGCTCACCCAATGTTAGGAAGTTACCATCGCTTGACATAACATCACATATTTTCAGAATACCAGCTTGGCACCACCGGTTGTACAATACAGATTTCCGGCCTACTAATACAAATCTGTTATTCCAGATAATTTGTTTACTTATGTCATCTTTAGATTTCGGAACCGATTGCACAATCGACTGCCAAGCCTGTAGTACTTGACAGTAGAACAATGGTAAGTTAGATAGATCTAAACATGTTATATCATAGTTACATTGAAATAGTAATTTCCCTCCCCACTGACTTAACATATAGGAACAACTTTCACTTTTCTCGAGTCTCTTAATCCATGACGCCTTAAGGGCTTTACATTTAATGGAGAAATCCACCATAGTTAGACCACCTTGGTCTTTTTTCCCTATTACTGTCTTCATTTTCACCTTTGGCTTTTTTTCATCCCAAATAAATTTGAAAATATAACCATTTACTTTCTCAGAAAAGCCAGCGGGAACCGGCAGAACCGTACAATTATAAATTAGTTTAGAAATACCAAGTGTTTTAACAAGAACAATTCTCCCAATTGTAGTTAGATCTCTTATCCTCCATACATTTAACAGTTTCTCCATAGCTTTCAGGTGATAATCAAAGTTTAACTTATCACAGTCTTCCTGGTTGTATGAGAAATAAGTACCCAGTGCATATATAGGCCCACGTGGCCACAGAACCTCCAAAGGCTCATCGATCCTATGTCTGCTTGCTCCCATCCACATAGCTTTAGTTTTTTTTTTACTGACCTCTAGGCCACTACAGAGTTTAAACTGATCTAGAATGTCTAGTAAGCTTTTAGCGGAGTTTTCATCTTTGACAAGACCGGTTAAATCATCAGCATACATGGATAGTTTTCGCTTGCAGCCGTAGATCGATATACCTTCGACAGAAGGATCGGCCCTTATTCTACAGGCTACAACTTCAATCACTAAGTTAAATAGATATGCTGAAATTGGATCACCCTGCCTTACCCCTCTACTTACATCAAACCACGGCGACGAAAAACCGTTGTTAATAACACAACTAATGGCATTTTTGTACAGTAGTTTGACCCAGTCAATGAAGTTTTTTCCAAGATTCATTGTTTCTAATGTTTTAATGATAACTTTACGCTCAATTGTATCGAAGGCTTTTTTAAAGTCGATGAATAAGGCAAGGGCAGGCAAATTATACATTTTTGTGTACTCCATGAAATCAGCAATATGTCTTACATTAGTGAATATTTGTCTTCCTTTTATAAAACCTGTTTGATCTGGATGTATTAACTTTGGCAAGAGAGGTTCTAGTCTATCGCTAAAGTTTTACTTATGAGTTTATAATCAACATTTAAAAGTGTAATAGGGCGCCAATTTCCAAGTTTCCTTAAGTCGCTATCCTTTTTTGGTATTAAATGAATTACTCCTCGTTTCTGTGACACTGGTAATTCACCTTTTCTAAAGGCATAATTTGCAGCTAAAAGGAGGTCTTTTTCTAAGTACTGCCAGAAATGTACGTAGAATTCTGTTGTTAAACCATCGCTTCCTGGGGATTTATTTTTTTTCCTATTCAGTTGCTGCAAAGCAATATTAAGCTCCCTTTTAAGGATTTCCCCTTCACATCTTTTTTTTTCTATGTCAGATAATTTTGGTATGTTGTTTGGTTGAAAGAAGGGTAAAAATTCTATCTTGTTTGGATCACAGTTGGATGATGTGTACATTTTTTTATAATATTCAGCTTGTAATAACAAAATTTGTTTTGCGTTTGTAACAACTGTGTCGTCTTCTTTTATAATTTCAGTAATGTTTTTTTGTTCGTAATTTCTCCTTTCTAAATTTAGAAAATATCTTGTGTTCCTCTCCCCTTCTTCACACCATTTACTTTTACTTCTAATCATTGCCCCTTTTGTTCTTTGAGTGTGAATCTCGCTTAATTTTTGTTTTACTTTTGTAAGGTTTGACAAAGCTATTTTTGTCGGGTTTAAGTCACAGTCTTTCTGTAGTTCGTTAAGTTTGAGTTCTAGTTCTCTTTCCAAATCTCTATTTTCCTTGGCTTTTTGTTTTGCATATTTTATGGTAAACCCTCTAATTTCCAGTTTTATCATATCCCATTTTAAAGACAGGTCGTTTATATATGAATAATATCGGCTACATACAACAATTTTATTTTTCAACTGGACTGTAAATGTTTCATCAGACAATAAAGAGTTATTAAACTTCCAAAACCCAGGACCTCTTGGTTTATAACAGGAAGACGTAAGGGTTAATGATACAGCCCTGTGGTCTGGAACAGGTGCATTTATTATGTCGGTTTTAGCAATCTTATCTTCATTTACCTCTATCAACCAATAATCTAACCTGCATTTAATGGAATAATCTGCGTTATTCCAAGTATATCGTCTTGTATTCAAGTTTTGTTCTCTCCATATATCCTTTAGGGGAAAGCAATCCATTAATGACTCTATCTCTTTGATAACATGTTTTTTTCTATTACAGGCTTGCCTCCCTCCTTATCGTACACCTGTAGAGCTATGTTTAGATCTCCTCCAAGCAAAATATCTCCTTCACAGAAGTGGGTAATGTTATGTTTTAAATTTTGAAAGAAGGCAATCTGTAGAGTTTCATTATTAGGCGCGTAAACATTGATCAAACTAAATTTCTTATTTTGTACTTGTATATTAGCAAAAATGAACCTGCCTTCACTGTCTATTTTACATGCAACTGTATGGGAAGACATCCTTGGATTAAACATAATCATAACACCTTTGCTATGGACTGTACCATGTGCCATAATGGTCTTGCCACCCCATTCCTGTGACCAATATTTTTCACATTTGGCTGACGAAAAGGTTTCTTGAAGAAAGATTACATCATACTTTTTCGCATGTAACCATATAAATAAGTTTCTCCTTTTAAGTACATCGTTAAGGCCTCTGACATTGATCGAGACACATTCTAACTTATATGAACTAATCATGTAACCCTTGATCTTAATGAAACAATATTGGGGCTTGCCACAGAGATAGAACAGTTACAGGACATGAAAATAAAGGACCTATTGTCCGGATAACAATTGCAGTTTTTAAGCACAATATCTGCTATGAGACGGATAATAGAAAAGTAACAGAAAAACAAACCAACAAAGGTAAGTTCCAGGTATCGGCGTGTGTTCTTCTTTTCTTTGTAATAATGATGCAGTTCTAGGAGCCTACTATAATCCTCCTGGGAAAGTTTGAAAGTGTGTGTTGTCGCAAGCCAAGGTCCGCTCATCACCCGTTTCCGCGGACGACTGTATCTCCGAAATTCCTTAGTCAGCTGTTCACATAAATCAGTTTACATAACAAATCCTAGTCACATGTATCTGCAGCTGTTCGGAATAAGTGCTCTTATTCAAGAGAAAAACAGAATCATAACAAACTTGTTTGTCGCCCAGTAGTCGAATATTTTATGTCCGATTTTCCTTGACTACCTTCCATTGTTAATTCAAGGCGTATTTTCCAGGAGATGACAGAGATATAGCACGTTTTCTTCCAGTTTATGACGCTGAGGTATTTTTTGTACCTTGAACATTCCATTCATATTCAAATGAGTCCGCTGAACTGAGATGCGTGTACGTACACGTTGAAGAAATTCCAGTCATACTTCTCCAACATCTCGTAACCAACTTTGATAAATTAAAGATAACAGTATGTAAGGGTAGTGGTAGTGTGGTAGCTGGTTTCGATGGCGTCCCTTACATGGAGTTCGTGCGATTAGCTGCCCGATGTTAATTGTACACGCAAAACCCAAGAAAAACACGAGGAGTCGGTGCTACGTCGGTACTTCTTTGTTGACTCTCTCTCTCTCTCTGATCTTACTCTCACTGAGTACAGAAGTGCTGCTCTACTATTTATATGTTTCCTTATCTATTAGTGAAAGTTACATTTTTCTGTGTCTTACTCATGATGACTTATATCCTGGGCAGTTGATGGGAAGCCACAGGACTGTGTCCCAAATATGGTTATGTCCTTGTACAGTGACCACAGAGTCCGTGCTCACTGACCAAAGAGCCCTGCTCCCCACCGGAGGAACGGTGATTAAGACTCTCCTGGGTAATGGCTCACATTGTTCCTTGTGCCATCTCAGAACTAAGAGAGAGTGACTTACAAGTTTGGTATCTTCTAGACATGAGTGTACATGCACATACTGCACTCTATTACATCCTCCCCTTTCAAAACAGAGCCGTCCCGGCGACGTTATTATTAAGATATATATCGATATAGTTAACATTAGTACAAAACTAGAAACAATAAAGAGTTACATGAATGAACAGGTACAAAATGGTTAAAGTGTTATCGACGATTATAAAAGCGACGCTTAACAATACAATATAGAAAAATGCGGCCGTTGCTTAACATACAAGTAGCTACATATTAACTCAATGAAACGTTTCTCTTTGAATTCTCATCTAATCATTTCATCTCAGAATTCGTCATTTCCACAATTCATCTCATGATTCATCATTTCCACAATTCGTCTCATAATTCTCAGTTCATATTTCTTCTCTTCTCTTGCTTCACGGGTTCTTCTCTCGGTCGTCGTCTCGACTCGTCTGCACAGGTGAACTCGTCCCCCGGCCCGTCTTCATACTACACGCAGGTCCCGAACTTGCGGTGATCCTTCCGATAGCATGTCCCCCGGGGCCCTGTCGGATGTACCGCCGGCGTTGAACACTTTTACGCTGTAGAAGTCCTGGTTGAGGTTGATCTGCAAGCCGTTGTCCTGGAGACGTAGGTGACACGGTTGGGTTCCCAAAGAGCCGTGAAATCCTGCCATCCGCACTGTGCCTGTATGGGGAAGAGGGACGAAAACACACAACGCAGCAGCCCGACCGCTCTAAATTACCTGACACTTATTTCTCCTATTATCTTAATCTCAGATCACCAAGGACATATCTCGCTATACGTTCCTGAGGATCTGTACTATCTTAAACTCATAAGCACAACTAGTTCTATATCTCAAATTTAGCAAGAAAACCAACCAGTTCATCTAACGGTGAGCTCGCTCCCATCTGAATAAAATCCAGTCCCCGAAGTCTGGGTTTCCAAGAAGACGAATCACCGGACTACAGCCCTCTAACTACTCATTCCCCGAACTGGCTGGAAATCCGAAAGGCCGAAACAATGTTTTACTTCATAGAATACCGTCTACCAAGATTTGAAACATCGAGTGCAGAAATCCTGTTGCGCGCTGTCTGAATGATTCTACAGTCCCTGTCGGACTTGCCTCTATCCTATTTTGCCAGTTTCCATACCGATCGGGTGGTACACCACGATTGGCTCTAATCGGATATCGGTTCCGTTCCTCGTCATCAGGTTGGTCAGGTATAACTTCTACCGGGTCAGGTGGCGGAATATCAGGATTGTCTACCGGTACGTTCACGATCGGAGCAATGGGTACATTTACTGGTGCTACAGGTTCGTTTATGAGTAAGACTGGTATTTCCTGATCATCGTTATCATCATCACTGCCTTCATGGTTACCCTCAGTATCATTTATTCCGTCTACCGGGAGTTCATTAGTCGGTGGGTCACGCCTTTTTCTGCGTTTGACTTCTCGAGGGGCAAAAGTACAAGGTGTTAACATGTCACGGTGTAAGGTTCTTGTGGGGCCTTCTCCCCTTTCAGGCGAGACCACATACACAGGCATATCTCCATTAGGCTGGCTATCGACCACGTGAGGTATAGCTTCCCATCTATCCTTTAGTTTATGCCTACCTCGAAGTTTCTTGTTTAATATTAAAACCCTTTCTCCTGGTAGTAATGGAGACGTTTTGGCAGTGCGATCATAATTCTTCTTCTGACTAGCTTTAGCTGCATCAGAGTGTTCTTTGGCTACATCATAAGCGTATTTATACCGTTTCCAATGATCCTTGACCCATTCGTCATAAGTCATTTCCTCGTCTTGTTTGTCATTAAGATCTGTCCCTAGCGTGAGGTCAATGGGGAGCCGTGCCTGTCGGCCAAACATTAGGAAGTACGGAGAGTACCCTGTAGTACTGTGTACAGTGTTATTGTATGAGTGCACTAACTCAGGTAGATATTCTGTCCATCTCCTTTTCTGCTCGGATGTCAAAGTTCCCAACATATTTAATAGCGTCCTATTGTACCTTTCACACTGACCATTTCCGGGTGCGTGATACGGAGTGGTTCTAGATTGGGCAGCTCCATACAATTTACATAACTCACGGATAGTGGATGACTGAAAGTTAGCGCCCTGATCTGAATGGAGTCTTCTAGGAAAGCCATATGGCATAATGAAGTGTTTCCAAAGTGCTTTAGCTGTTGTGGGTGCTGTCTGGTCCTTGGTAGCCACTGCTACACTAAATTTGGTGAAGTGGTCTGTTATTACTAAGATATTTTCATGTCCGCTGCTTGATTTTTCAACTTTCAAGAAATCCATAGCTACTATCTCAAGGGGAGCAGAGGTCTTTATGCTCACCAGTGGGCTGCGATTGTTAGGGATTCGGGTTTTCCTTAGACAGCATCTTTCACACGTGCGAACCCAATGTCTGACATCTGCGTCCATGCCAGGCCAATAGAATCTCATGCGCAGCAAATCAATGACGCGACTGGCCCCAAAGTGGCCTGCTTGACTGTGTACAAGGTTAAATACTTCCTGTCTGAGTGCAGCAGGAAGAACTAACTGCCATCTACCCTCCTGAGCAGCTGAGTCATAAGCTGTCCTATGTAGTACGTCATTTCTCAAATGTAAGCGTTCCCATTGCTGTAGTACCTTATGCACGTCTGGAGTCTCTAGATTACGTTCCCGATCATTAGGGAGGCGACCCCGTTTCACATAGTGATGTACCCTCTCTAGAGTGGGATCGTCTTGCTGCTGTTGTGCTAACCTTGTTTTAGTGTACCCTGACAATGACGCACCAGGTTCCTGATCAGAAAGGGGTTCTTTCACTATCTTCTCTGGAAGGGTAGGTTTTGATGTGGGCCTGTATCTATCACAGAAAATTTTGGTTACCTGAGCCGTGACAGTCACCCTGTCATCACTTTCCTGGTCTACATTATTCCTGTCCGCGAGACGTGATAATATGTCTGCATTAGCATTATCTTTTCCTGGTCGATATTTGATCTCGAAATTAAAGTTGGCAAGTCTCGCCACCCAACGCTGTTCTATCGCACCTAGTTGTGCTGTATTAAGGTGAGCCAGTGGGTTGTTGTCGGTGTAAACCGTAAACTTAGAACCATACAAGTGATCCTTAAACTTCTCTGTTACAGCCCATTTCAATCCTAGCAGTTCCAACTTAAATGAACTGTAGTTCTCCATGTTCCTTTCCGCTGGTCTAAGTCCTCTAGAGCCATATGCAATAACTTTCTCTTTCCCATCCTGCACTTGAGATAAAACTGCCCCAAGCCCTTCATGGCTAGCATCAATGTACAATACAAAAGGTAGGCTGTAATCAGGGTAAGCTAACACGTCGGCGCTCATTAAATGCTGACGTAAAGTATCAAATGCCTTCTGACATTCATCTGTCCATACAAACGGTGGAGGGTTACGCTGATCTTTCTTCTTGCCTGCGGTTAACCGATGCAGAGGGGCGGCTATTTTACTGAAGTCCTTTACAAAACGGCGATAATAGGAACAAAAGGCAACGAACGACTTTACGTCTCTACTGGTTTTTGGTACTGGCCAATCCCGCAATGCAGCACATTTCTCTGGGTCCGTGGCTACTCCATCTTTCGAAACCACGTGACCTAAATACTTTACTCTTCTTCTGAACAAATGACACTTGTCTGGCCGAAGTTTTAATCCGTATGACTTGAGTCTAGTGAAAACTAAGTCTAGGCGGGACAAATGTTCGTCAAAATCTTTGGAGAAAACAATGATGTCATCCAGGTAAATAAGCAATATCTCGAGATTCTGGTCTCCTAGGCAACGCTGCATTAATCTACTAAATGTTGACGGGGCTCCGGTCAAACCCATTGACATACGATCAAATTCGAACAAGCCAAACGGTAGGCAAAATGCAGTCTTTTCTCGGTCCTTCTCATCCATTTTCACCTGCCAATACCCACTAGCTAAGTCCAGGGTCGAAAACAGGCTAGCCCCCTGCAGCGCGTCTAAGGATTCCTCAATACGCGGTAACGGAAATGCATCCTTATGTGTCTTTGCGTTTAGCTTACGGTAGTCAACACAAATCTTAAAGTTCCATCCTTCTTACGAACTAGTACAACAGCTGATGCCCAGGGACTACAGCTCTCCCTGATCACACCCTGTTCTAGCATATCATTCACATGTTGTTTGACTTCCTGGTACAGAGCGGGAGGAATTCTTCTGTACGGCTCCCTGATGGGAGGTGAATCACCAGTTGGTATCCTATGAGTAACTGCATCCGTACAGCCGAAATCATGTTTATGTGAGGAGAACACATCAGAATGTTCATCTAGAAACTTTTCCAATTTGTCTTTCTGTTCTTCTGTTAAGTCTGCACCAGACAAGTCAACTTTAGGCTTACTACTAGTACTACTATGGACCTGGGCTTCTTCCTCCTTGGTACAGGAACGGAAGTCTACACGAATCTCATTCTGACTAACTTCTGCAAATTCTATGTTCCCTTGAGGTTGGACTTCGGCTTGGTACAACTCTCCCAAGACTGCATTGTGCCTTATTTGAATGTCATATTCTGCGACATTGGCTACTCGGACAGGTACTCTGCCATGCCTAACTTGTGCATAAGTACGTGCTACAAGAATATCCCTGGGAAGACAACCTGCTTCTGGGGGCTCAACTAATACGGAGTAGGGTTTGCCGTCTGGCCCAGGGCGTGTTCTACAAATTAAGATCATCTCATGTCCGGCTGGTACAGTCACTCTATCTTTGCCGGCCACACGTGCGAGACCTACTCGTCCATCCGCCCTAGCAAACGACTCTTGTTTCTTGATACCCTTAATGGTTTCCTTCCATGCCTGGTCCAAATTTTGCTCCTCATCCTTAACATCTACCCCTGTTGGTTGGTCCCCGAATCCTTGCAAAACATTCATACCTAATACACCAGGGGCTGGCCCTTCCCCCTCATCTTCTACAATGATTACTCCCCGTTTTGGTAACATTTTCCCCTTGAATGTGACATCTAATTCGCAATACCCAACGCACTTGATTGGCAGACCATTTGCCGCGGTTAACCTCAGCCAGCTGGCTGTGTCCTTCAGTCTTTCTCCGTTACTCCCAAAGTGCATTCTAAAACAGCTATGCGTCATGGTGGTTACTTGAGATCCTGTGTCAATCAAACACGGCACAGTTTTCCCCTCGAAGTTTACATCTCTTATTCTACACCCCCCTACTGTTCTACTTAACAAAGAATCATCCTTGATACTGTCTACTTGGTCTATGCTGGATTTAGCTGCCTCCTGCTGATCCTCAGAGTTTACTTCACTATTGATACTTTTCACTATTGTGGAGTCGTGATTATTTACTACAGCGGACCCTACTGTCTGTCCACTCCGCTTACCAGGGCCCGTGGTTGCGGAGTGAGTTAGTTTGGGTTGACCGCGGGATTTGCCAACCTTACATCCTGACGTCCGTCACTTCTACAGTACCTCTCTATGTGACCCACTTGGTCACAGCGATTACAGATCGGCCGTCCCGAAGCAGGATCCCGCCTATTTCTGGGGAAAGGACCTGTCGGGCCGCGTGCAGCCTGATTGTTGACATTCATGGGAGCGGGTCGCACAACTAGCCTAGCTATCTCCTTGCGGATATCTTCTAGCGCTCTGGCAGTGTCCATTCGGAGACGCGACAATTCATCCGCCTCGCCTCCCATTGACATTTGCTGGGCCTGAACAGGCCTTGCACTCGCCCCCCACTCTCCACTAAGGTGGAAGGCTTCTTCCTTTATTTCTCGAAACGTTATAGGGTTATCGGCGGGGGCTCTCATAACCTCCCTTCGCAACTGCCGGCGAAGCCATTCATCCCCTATTCCATCTAAAAACCTGTCTCTCAGGATGACGTCATTATCGGCCAAGGGCTCACCCCTCCGTCTATCTGCTCTCTTCAGTAACTCTTGTAGGGCCAGAGCATACTTTTGCAGGCTCTCACGTGACAGTTGAACACGGGAGTAGAACTGACCCATTATTACTGACACAGGGGCGGTGTCCCCAAACGCCTCGATGAGCCTGTCCTTTAGCCTCTCGACATTCGCACGGTCGCCATTAGACAAGACATTAACTTGTCTACGGGCCTCGCCCTCTAGCTGTCTATACAATAACCCGGCCCTGTGCCCTGCTGGCACGTTAAACAATTGGAACGCTCCCTCGACCTCGTCAATCCACTCCTCGACAGTCATACTTGTTCCTGTCCCCGTGAATTTTGGTAACTTCCTGTCAAAGGGCGTGTACCCCAGTCCTACGTTTAAGCCAGCTAATTGTGGATTTACAGGTACGTTCTGGTTAATCGGAGGGTTCGGATCTACAGGTGCGTTCGGATCTACAGGTGCGTTCGGATCTACAGGCGCGTTTGGATCTACTGGTGCGTTCTGACCACCCTGAACCTCATCGTTTGCGTTCTGGTTATCCATCATGAATCAATAGTATATCTCACACAAGAAATCTAAAGAGCGGTCAGGCAAAAGCGTGCGTGTTTCCTCCTCAAACCCACAAACAAGGCACTTACCTCCTGTCTTCAGTCCTCTGTAGCGATGATGGTGCTCTCGACTCCTCAGGTCCTCCGGGCGGTGCACTTGCAACTAATCCCACCGCTGCCACCAAATGTAAGGGTAGTGGTAGTGTGGTAGCTGGTTTCGATGGCGTCCCTTACATGGAGTTCGTGCGATTAGCTGCCCGATGTTAATTGTACACGCAAAACCCAAGAAAAACACGAGGAGTCGGTGCTACGTCGGTACTTCTTTGTTGACTCTCTCTCTCTCTCTGATCTTACTCTCACTGAGTACAGAAGTGCTGCTCTACTATTTATATGTTTCCTTATCTATTAGTGAAAGTTACATTTTTCTGTGTCTTACTCATGATGACTTATATCCTGGGCAGTTGATGGGAAGCCACAGGACTGTGTCCCAAATATGGTTATGTCCTTGTACAGTGACCACAGAGTCCGTGCTCACTGACCAAAGAGCCCTGCTCCCCACCGGAGGAACGGTGATTAAGACTCTCCTGGGTAATGGCTCACATTGTTCCTTGTGCCATCTCAGAACTAAGAGAGAGTGACTTACAAGTTTGGTATCTTCTAGACATGAGTGTACATGCACATACTGCACTCTATTACAAGTACAATAAAAGAATGCCACTCTGTCAACATAGTGGAGAATAAATCCAAAAAAGGATACATCGACACTCCGTTAGTCCAGATAATTAGGCCTTATCTGAAAACTTCATAGGGACACCGTCCCCACCTCTCCATTTTCCAGCGAAGAATCGCCATTTTTCTCCTCTGCTGTACGCTGCGGCCACCTCAGCTTTCCACTTTTTCTTTTCCCTCAGATCATCTTTCGTTAAATCATCGACTATATAGTATTCCTTTTCACTCAGTGCACTCTTGGCTTTTACCATGACAGCTACCTTGTCTCTGTACGACAACATTTTGGTCAGAATGTGGGATGGCTTACCGCGAAAACCTTTGCCGTCTCTGTGAGCTCTCTCGATAGTAGCAGACTCCAGGTTAAAATCGTTCTTGAGGATTTCCGAGACGACATTAATACAGTTCTCACCACTGTTGACGGGTACTCCCACTAGCCTGAAATTGTTGCGTCGCGAAAACCGCTCTAGCACGTTGCATTTTTCCGCCAACCGTTCGACAACGCTCTCTTGTTGTTTTGTTTTTGTCTAAAGCGTTTCGTTCTGCGATTCAAGCTTTTCCACTCTTTCGAAGATATGCTCTAGCGATTTGTTGACAGAGGCTTCAAACGTTTCTACTTTTTCTTTCAAGTCACGCTGGCCTTTAAGAAGGTCTTTTAAAGCTTCTCGCACGAAACATTCGAACTCACCGCCATGCGTTCCTTCGTGTGGGAGGGGGGGCGAGGTGTCTCTCTTGTCGTCGCTAGCATTCTTCGCAGTTTCTGCTCTGCCTCGCGTTCTCCTCGTCGACGAAGACATATTTACGGTTCCCAAAGGTAAAATAAAGTTCTACAATTGGTTACCACATATCTTCATGTCAAAAAGTGTCGAAAAGAGCGTGCAGATAGACAGTTTTAGCACGAGCTCCTTCTTCCGCACCTTTCCGTCACGCCGCCATATTGGAATCCTTCTTTCAGTCAAATGCCATTGAATAGTTTTTAAACAAATATTCCATTTTCATGAAAACTATTGATTAATCTGAATTTTTGGAGGTAAAAAGGCTGCTACTTTATGAACGTCATTTTGGGATTACTGTTGTTGTCTTCTTTTTTAGGACATGATTATAAAAGACACAATCAATGTTCATCCTGCCTTTGTCGAGCAAGTTCTGCTGGAGCACCCAAAAGCCTCGGCTGTAAAGGTAGAAGAATACCACATTTTTGTTCCTTTGTAAGATTCTTACAATGAATAGCCATTCTGGGGATAATTAATTTCTTAAATTAGGTATTGTTTTGTTCGTTGTCGCATGTATAGATTCTTTATTATTAAGACCATGTTTAAAGCTATGTGTTTCCTTCGTTCGTCAGGTTGTTAGTGTACCAGACGCCAGCTTTGTGGAGGAGATCTGTGCCTGCATCATGTAAATACGTTAAAGTGTTTCCATGCTTACAAGATTCAAAACTTTTGTCTTGCTTGTATCGCTTATATTTTGACCGGGATTTGGTAGAAAACAGGGATAATTAGTTAAATAAATTTGTGTTTAAAATGCATGTATGTGTTGTTACGGGCATATACATATATGTATGTGTATGTGTGTGTGTGTGTGATACACTAGTGGGGGTATGTAAATTATATGCTAAGAATATGCATATTTGCAACTAATACAATATATGGTATCATAATGACATGACATCTAAATCCAAATGGTATACTGAGGATAACATGTAAGTATGCTAATGTGTTCATAGGATGTTCATAGTATGAAAATGATGTACTGACGATATGTATATAAGAAATATGGTAATGATATGCCAGATTTATGCAAAGTCTTTCACTCTTTTGTATGCATAAACTTAGCATAGCTAATAATGGTGACCCTTGACCAGCACCACACTCCGTAGCCTGTCGCTAGCTAAGATATATCATCGTGCATAGAAATGTAAAACATCATGTACGTCATAATAGGTATCTTTGTCAACCAGGAAGCTTGAAAGTTTGTCAGGGTGAAATTCCAGGTCAAGGCAGTATTTCTGAAAGGTTCAATCGCCGAAATGTAATTCATCATTTGATTTGATTTGATTTGCAGATTAAAGAGTGGCCAAACATCAGACGCGGAAGAGATGAGGGAATATGCAGAGAAGAATGGGGTAATAAACTGTTACGCTTTATAATCTGAAAGCATTACAAAGAAAGGAAATGGGGTATCTCCCGAGCAGCCATTTTAACCCCTGCTTCGCTTTTAGCGTAATTGCCTTCCTTGATTTAGCGTAAAACATAGGGGTTCTTCTGAATTCAGCGTAAATCGTTGTCGGGACCCCCACGCAGACCCTCTTGAGTCAGTGAAGCTTGATGTTTCTGAATTAGGGAGAAGAGATGCAGCTACAGTTGTCGCCATGGGCCGCTCTTTATCTATCTTCATGATGGTAACATCAGGCCCAACGAATTTTATTAAAAAAAGAACTACACTGTTACACGGCTGCGGTTTTTCAACACATCAACATGTTTTATACAGATATAAATAATTCCATGCATTATGATACTTAGTACTAGTGTTAATATTTTCAACCCTGATTAATCTAATGGTATCATCGTTTTCATATTATTTTATTTTGTACGCATTATGCAGTGAAAAAAGACTGATTGATTCTGTTACAGTTAGTTGGACCTATGTCCCCTGGATACTTCGTCTTCATGGACAGTTTCCCGACAACCGCAACTGATGTTAAGGTACGTGGTTTTAACACTTTTATAAAGTTTCACTTTACTCTGAACTACACCGAATGTTCCAATATTGGGGTGCTTGCATTTTGCAAGCAAACTCGGGAAGGGCTTAGGAAAGTTAGGATAGTGGAATCTTGAGCACGACGACATAGACCGCCGCCCATATCAACCGGTAGGGTGTAGCTGATTTTTAAACTTTACAGCCTTTTGGACGTTCCTAGGACTATCGATGTCTTGTAACGGTTACCAGCTCTAGTCACTCGAATCAGCCACTTCAGACGATTGCGATTTAAACCCGCCAATGTAAGCATTTCACAGGTCCCCGGCTGAAAAGAGCTCAAAAGTGTTGTTGGCACCTACCTACCATCTCCAAATCAAAAGATGCACAAAGTTCACCTAAAGTATCACAGCTGCTAGCGAATCTTATCATTTTGGGTCATAAAAAGACATACCCAGATAACAATGTCCTGACAATTTCCAGACACACAAACACACACAAACACACACACACACACACACACACACACACACACACACACACACTCACACACACACACACACACACACACACACACACACAAACACACACACACACACTCACACACACACACACACTCACACACACACACACACACAGACGAGAACGCAATGGAAAACATAGCCATCTTCGTGAAATAACAAGTAAAAACTAAGCTTCCTTCACACAGGTGGACAGGAAGAAGATAAGAGCTCTTGCCATGGAGAGGCTGGGACTAAAGGAGAACACAGAGTGACAGATGATGTCATCACGACTCTTGGATGCCATACAAGGCGAAGATCATTAGGCATACAGAGATCAATCTTAATTAATTAAAATATTTGTTAAGATTTTACCTTTATCCATTCCCGATAATAAGATTTAGATCATATTTGTCGTCCCTGTTCGACCATATACTGAACTGTGACGCATATATATATATATATACCATGCAACTTACGCTTCGTTTATTTCGAAATCTGTCTCCCTGAAACGTCACATATTTGTTTTCTATGATTATAGGAACTTATATTGGATGCTTTAGGAAAGGGGGTACTAAGTAAAGTGAATAGGTGTTAGATTTCCTTCTTTTTGAACTGCCAACATATAAACAATTTTCTATCATCACCAAATGAACGATCGAGTCCTCGAAGCAACCTACAATGCCTTATGACACCGTATGGACCGACGGAAAGCGATTCATTACCGATAGCATTCAGCCAGGAGAGAGAGAAGAGAGATAGAGAGAGAGACGGGGAGGGGGTGAAGATAGACATAGAACATTAACGCTAGTTCAACTTTATCCCCTTGGTAACACATATCATTTCTTTGGTTTCAATCTGAAATATTTTCAAAATGGCCTGATCTAATGTTATGAAGCCCTTACGTTTCTTATTCTATTTGTCAGATTTAGAACATAGAATTGTATAGAATGTGTTCGAATTCGAAGCTGCTTCTTTCAATCATCTAATTGAGTCTGCATGTAATAAACATATGCAACACTAATTCACCTTTATTCGTCGGATAAGTTAAACTCGTCGTATTAAAAACATGGTATTTTTAAAAGGATATGAAGGAGAAGGTCAGTGATATCAAGTTGCAATGTATTAAAAACTTTGCAATTGAAAACCATCACTCTTGATATTCCTTATACCTTGTTTCTCAATATAGCACATTTAGGTCACCCCACGGTTGGAGGTGAACTTCCAGCGTATATCTAAATGTTCCTACTGACATTGACAGTAGACTGCCTCATAGAGATGGCATTTCATAGACTTTGAAGTGCTGAATTTAATTATCTTATTTCAATAATGTTGTGCTTTAACGATATAAAGTCTATTACCCTGCTTTTATCGAATCACTGTGTTTACTCTTCACATAAAGTAAAAGGCCACTACATTTGGATGTTATCGAGTAGTAACAGTGACATCCGTCCCTCGGATAGGACGTTAAATGGAGGTCCCGTGTATGGGGAGAGCCACACCCCATGCACATTAAATGAGAACCCCCACACGTGCGATGGTGCGGTGTGTGTTGGTGCAAACCCTTCTGTCGGGAGTTGGTGATTCACTTCAAATCACCCGGATGGAGGCCTGGCGAACCTCTGTCTCGTATCAGCCACATGGTGAATTACATCATTCACCCAGACGGGAGACCTGGTGCATCCCCGTCTTGTAATTAGCCATACGAAAGGGTATGTCACACCGTAAGGGGCGGTATAACCCCGTCGTGTGTAAACATGTGCGAACATGTGTGATCACGTCGACGATGATGATGATTAAAGATTAATTGTCCTACGCTTTGGTAGATAACTGGTTGAATGACAAGCATGAACATGTTTTTTATCATTGGAATGAGATAAGGTTGAGGATTTTGAATGTATACTTGCTTTAGTATGATATTGTAAACGTTGATCTATGAATTTGAATTTGAATGCAGATTGGCTTCCCCTGAACAAAAGAAACAAAGGGAGCTAAAGCTGTCTTTATCAATACATTAACATTCGTCAATGTTGAGTCTATTTCTTTACGGTTTAGGCATTTTATCCACCCTATATTATTAGTTTAAAAAGTAACGGTGAACATCTTAGTCAGTGCGATTCATATGACAATGCTAATCTACAATAAGTACACAAGGTGGGGGATCACTGTCCAAAACACCTGTATTGATTAACCAAAGTGCTTCTAGCCAGTAAACTCTACACGTTTCTTTTATGGCCTAGTCGCTTAGCCAGGTCTGGTGTCCGACGTTGAATGTAGGATGGTAACAAATATGGTATCATTGTAAAGACTGAGGAATAACTTTCAACGATACATATTAGATAATATACACTTGTCAAATTAAAAACGGTGATATGGTATTAGTAATTATCATTATTATTATTATTATTATTACCATTATTATCATTACAATTATTATTATTATTACCATTATTATTATTACCATTATAATCATTATCATTAATCAACTAACATTTAAAAAAACATTTTTTTCTGCTGATATCAGTTACTAACTTGATTAAAGTTTTTTTCTGTGCCTTGAAGCACATTAATAAAGATTGATCTCTATCTATCTCTTTCGGAATCTTGCTTTGGAGTCTAGAGTCGTGATGACGTCATCTATCACTCTGCGTTCTCCTTTAGTCCCAGCCTCTCCATGGCAAGAGCTCTTATCTTCTTCTTGTCTATCTGTGTGATGGAAGCGTAGTTTTTACATTTTTAGCTTCACCAAGAAGGCCATGTTTTCTAGAGTCTCAATCTCTATGTGTGTATGTATGTGTATGTGTGTGTGTGTGTGTGTGTGTGTGTGTGTGTGTGTATGTATGTGTGTGTATGTCTGTGTTTGTGCGTGGATGTGTGTGTGTGTGTGTGGATGTGTGTGTGTGTGTGTGTGTGTTTATTTCTGTCTATCAACAAGGTAAGTCGATAAGACGCAGATGGGTTGTATCTAGATTTTGGACACCCAATCATTACACTACTGCAATGGAACTTTTGTTTCTATTGATCTGAAGATGGTATACAAAACTGAAGAAATAGATAGCTATTTGAGTTAGATATGTATTTTGGACTGTTTTGAGCTCTTTACACCCAGGGGATTGACTGTAAAGTGCTTACGATAAGCTTACTAGCTACAGTCGTTGCCTGTCTTAAAGCAAAAAGGGTTTTAAAAAAGTGCGAAATTCAATGGTCTATCCTATTCTTACAGTTTGTTCCCAAACGTTGTTGTTAATCATGCCTATATCTAATATCTTTATATAGTATGGATACAGTTATTTTAAAGTTAATTGGTACTTTTATAGATGTGAAAACTGCATACCTTACGTCCAGTTGATGTAACCGGAAAACTCTCCATGAAGACGAAGTATCCGGGGGTGAACTCTTCCACTAACTGTAACAAAGTTCATATATTATTATAACGCCATTAAAAATATTCATGGAGAATTGGAGGTTAAGTTTTACTATAGTTTGTGTGTGTTTGTCCCCATGTCAACTAGATAACCCAAGAACGGCTGGATGCATTGCTTTCATATTTTTGTGCGTTGGAATGGTGTGAATTAGACTGCAAATGAGTATACTTTGGGCTTCCCTGGGTACTGCAGCGAAACATCCAGTCTTGATATCCCGTGTTTTGAACAAGCTATGGTCACGATTGTAGGGTGTTAGATAACTTGTGCTTAGAAAGAACCAAAAGTTTGTGCCACTTGCAACTAATTTTGGAATTGCAGGGATATTTTTGCCGAAAATTCGCAAGAGGATCTGTCAAGAAAGTGGGTTCTTAATGATTGTTGATATATGTGGACAAAAATGTGCAAAATGAAATACACATTATGCAAAATAGAAGGGCATTTGCAAATGTATCTTGTCCCGGAACTATAGATTTTGACGCCTAATTTTTGCACGGGCACTTTTGTCCAAACAATCCGAAGAGAATAACTGAGGAAAGGAACGACGGATTTCCATGATTCTAGGTATGCAGCCTAGGCTCACAATGTTCACAATGATATATATATATGTATACACTCAGCACAAAAAGTTTGGAGTATCAAATTTGGTGTATCATATTTCCGTTATTTATGCATCAATTTCAATGTATTATATATCAATAGAAAGCTTGTGTGATTTTCTTTCCTATGGTATCAATCTTATCATGATTGTAAATACAATTGCTTACATGAGTGGGTCACGAAAAAAAGTGCCCAAATTCCCCTGCTTCTGTTCAACACTGTATCGTCCTGTTGATATTGGCGCGTGTCACTGGTTCAATCAATCCTCTTTTCGCCTCACATTTGGTATACGGAACATACAAGATTTTTAGCACACTTGAGTAGAGTATATTTGCCCTTGCGATAGTCGGATGGACAAATCAAAGCGCGGATGCGGCAAGGAGAACCACACGCTGACATGACAAGAGTAACTTTCGGCATTTGGTGGTGGAGGCAGCGTCATGGTGTGGGGCGGTATATCCGCCATAGGAAAAACAAGACTCGTCATCATTCCAGGCAACTTCAATGTGGTGAGATATAGGGACACCATCCTACATCCAGTAGCAATATCCTATCTCTTCAATATTGATTAAAATATGATTGACATGTCCTGTTTATTCAACTTGCCTTCATTCACAAGTCAATACCGACGGAAGAAAATGAGCAGAATGGAGTGATTGACTTTAGTAGTGTAATTTTGGCACTTTATCTTTAGGACCCCCTGTACGTAAGCAGGCCTGGTGCTCGTTCCATGAATTTACACTCATAAAATACTCTACTCAGATATGCCAAAAAGAAACTTGGATGTTCTGTATACCAAACGTTAGGTGAAAAAGGATTGATTGAATCATTGTCACCCGCGGCCATAACCGGACGATACAGTTTTGAACAAAAACTCGGGAATTTGGGCACTTTTTTTTCGTGACCCACTCACGTTAGCAGGCCTAGTGTATGTTCCATGGGTTAACAATGATAATGAGTTTCATACCATTGGAAAGAAAATCATGCAATATATTGAAATTGATGCAGAAACAACAGAAATATGATCAACCGAAGTTGATATTCCAAACTGTTTGTGCCGAGTGTATATATATATATATATGATTTTAAGTATGCAGCCTAGGCTCACAATGTTCACAATGATATAATATATATATAATGCAAATTAGAACTGAATGTGCATAATTATTGAGGCAATTCTATTATTTTCTATAAAGCATGTAATTCCTGACAGGCAGAACGTAAACAGATATCAAACATGTCAATCAGGAACTGATTTGCATGATTAATACAATAATGACAATATTTCTTAATAATAAATGAAGACAATTTTACACATGTGACATGCGTTAGTTGAAAAAAGAGAACATCACCACGCATAAACCATCTTCATGTGTAACTAATTTGCATAAAATTTATTTCATGGAGGTATGGGGTCGCTGAACTATAGTTAATTTATTTACATATTGGTTAGTCTGTAAAAAAACAGCCAAGGTTGCCCAAATAACTGTTAGCTATTATTAATGGCTAACCTCGGGAGAGAAAAATGCAATACATCATGGTTACATAAACACAGGTGCAATGTTTACATTAGATTTAAAACGAATTGTGTGGTAACTGAAAAATATGGGACCATGATGAAATGTTATTACCATAAAATTATGGGTATACAGATTAGCACTAAAACTTAAGTACTTAGATACATCCACCATAATGATTACATATCTGTACATCTGTACACCACTAGTGGATTTCCAGCGAAGAAATGTTAGGAGAGTTGTAACTGTATGGTACAGTGCGTTACAGTGCTTTTATCTAGGCATCGATTAGGTCATGTTGATTTGATTATATGGTTGACGTCCGAGCGCGCATAAATTTTCCGCCTTTTTAAAAGTTCTTAACCATCGTACAAAGTAGCTGCAAGATGAATGTCGTGAGTGAAAAATCAGGTCGGAAATGTCACAGAATATCAAGGCCCAAAGAGATGTGAATAAAAAAAATGAAGAATCTATCGTTTATTTTGTTATATTTGCTTTTGGACAGACGAGGACAATGTGGTGTTGCACTCAAGTTTTTTTAGTCTTATATTAACAGTGCCACATACACGGTACAGACAGAAGGTAAAGGTAGTCTTTTACCTCCCCGACCGAAGTCAGGTATCCATTTTGACACCTGGGTGAAGTGAGAAAGGTCGTGTAAGTGCCTTTCCCAAGGGCACAACGCCGGGGGGCACGTCGGGGATCGAACTCAGGACCTGTATTGATTCTGAGCCGAACGCTCTACCAGTTACACCACGCCCGACGCCAATCTATCGTTTGGTGTTCTTCACTCTGCGTGTTTGGTGATTTTGTTGAACCTTCCTGACCACCCAGATTTTATAAGGAAGGCAACTTATTTTTTACTATTTTTTTTATTCACACACTAACCTCGTACCAGTTTTAGGGTTCCCAGAGGATGTCATCCATATAATCAAATCCACGTGGCCTTATCTGGCATTCATTTACCTCGTTCTTCTCTGAGAACGTTTTCAGCTCCTCTGCGTCTGATGTCTGACCACTCTTTAATCTGCAAATCAAAATAAAACCTAATTAATTCATACATTTGCATAAAGTTAAGAGT
Organism: Branchiostoma floridae x Branchiostoma belcheri; assembly: GCA_019207045.1. Taxonomy (NCBI): domain Eukaryota; kingdom Metazoa; phylum Chordata; class Leptocardii; order Amphioxiformes; family Branchiostomatidae; genus Branchiostoma; species Branchiostoma floridae x Branchiostoma belcheri. The sequence continues at coordinate 25,404,831 of CM033024.1, read as the reverse complement.
CCTATCTATTTTTTTCATCATCATCATCATCATCATCATCATCATCTTTGTGATACTGTGCAGCACGCAAAAAATGAGATTATCTATTTATCTATTACCTACGTATGCATATGCATATCATTCGCATGTAATTTGCATATTTTTGGCATTACTTATGCTAATGAAGATGGCCTCTGACTGGTATCTCCGTGCACCGCCTGAATAAAAGGTGCTGGCCTGTCGGTTACATACGCAAACTCACATCTAAATGTTCAACCTTTACAACATACATCTACGAATATCATTGTTTTCTACACATTCAAGTCTTTACAAGATGTCAGGCAAAAAAAAAGAGTTTTATCGTACAGATACTGAACTCTAATACAATCTTACTACATGATTTATTTACATGATGCAGGCACAGATCTCCTCCACAAAACCGGGGTCTGGTACACTAACGACCTGGCGATGAAATAAATACAAAACGTCCATGGGTTTCCAGGGTGACAACAACAAACAATAATAGAATGTCCAAGCGTCAATTCTCAACATCAACTCTTCAAATTGTTAAAAAGTTGCATTGGATTAGAAGTTAAATTAGATATCAGAGCTGCAAGAGTAGCAAAACTAGCTGTGGATATGATGTCAGCTTCTACCTTTACATCCAAGACTTTGGGATACTGCAGCAGAACTTTCTCGATAAAGGCAGGATAAACATTTTCGTCGCCTTTTATGATTATGTCCTGGAACAAAAGACAACAATAGCCATCCAAAAATACTGTTTATAAAAACAATCAAACTCATGAACAAAACAATGCCTTATTGCAACAATATTGTGTATATGGAAAAAAAATTGCGTTTGGAACTACATTGTTGGTAGCAAAACTTCAGCAGCAATGACGAATAGAACGCCTCAGAATTTCCCTGGTAATGGTGACACACCGTTAGCGAAATATCGGCTATTCATTGGACATAAATCCTGGTTGCGAATAAAGAACCTTGTAAATAGAGTTGTTATCCAGTTTTGTTTTTGTTCTTTTTTTGTGTCAAAATGAACGTTTCTTGTACTTGACTAGTTGGGGAAAAAAGGAAATTAGCTCGAGTGATTCAACAAGGGCCTATTACTACCTACGCATAATGTAGCATTAGTGATATTGACCTTTATCCTGCCTGTGATTGCCAGCAAGCCATCATCATCGAGGACTCCAATGTCACTGCAAAAATAACGTCAAACTGTAGCACGTGTGGCTAAGTTGTCTACTCCCGAACTTTCGTCCCAGAGGCAGAGTCAATAACCACTGTACTACGCACGCAACAGCGGGTATCTCAGTGCACTGCGCCACATTGTGCCAGGTATTCACAAAATAGGGCAAAGTAGCGCAAAACGGTGCAATTTATAACGCAAAATCACACGTAAGCGTAAATCTGATGAATTTTTAGATTATTACATTTGTGGCATTTGTTTCTACAGTTATGCCATTTCTATCAGATTGGAGATGAAACTGAATATGTGATATTCAGGTGCGGTTGTTTTGTTGTAGAGGTCAACTATATTTAAATTCTACCCGTACTTGTTTTTGTAGCCTGGTACATGGTATCCTCACATATTATAGCTACCGAGTCTCTTCTGTCCTCTCCGAAAATATTAGCGGGAGCTATAATACGGCTGGATACCAGGCTAGGAAAATTGCGCAAATTCGCAAAGGTGACATAACCTACCCAGTCTTGTACCATCCGTCAGGTGTCTTCACCTCTGCAGTTTTCTCCTCATCTCCACGGTACCGTTTGAACACACTGTAGCCTCGAACCCAGACCTCTCCCTTCTGGTTCAACGGGACGACCTGGCCGGCTTTGTCTACAATCTTCATCTTTAAGTTTGTGAAAGGGTAGAAGATATATCATTTGCAGATACGACAGTCACGTATGGAGGCGTTGTATGAATTCGAGATATGCAGTAACCGATTGCACGTTTGTTACCTCCGTCAAATAGGTAAAAACTATGTTTTCTACAGCACCTCCCCCCCCAAATCTTTCTGTGTCTGTGTGTGAGTAATAACTCGAAACGGACTATTGAATTCAACTGATATTTGGTATGATGTTAGGTCTTGTCTGCGTATATATGTGTCTGTCTGTCTGTCTGTCTGTTTGTCAACATGAGAAGGTCAAGTTTTATTGTCTTGATATTTGGAATGTGGGTAGCCCTTGATAAGACCTGGAAATTATTAGATTTTGTTTCCTTAGCGGCTTCATTCAGTATTGCAGCGGAACTTCTGGTTTTGTAATCTCAAGGTCTGGACCGGCTATGGTCGTGATTTTTTAATGGTAGATAGCTCTTGGATCAGACAGTACTTGATGTAGGTTTGGGTTGCTATAAAATTACGGATATTGAGATCAGATACACATTATTAATGAGAAATTAGATACCGCTATGGTGGTAAATGATAGGAATTTCATATGAGTTACGAGAAAGTGCACAATGTTAGATATGATTTATGCAAATTAGGACATTATTTGCACAATTAATGAGAATCACACATACTACATAATCTTTTGGTGATTTAATTCATCTTTTCAAATATCTATAGCCCGTCTTTTATCGTCGACAAGAAGAATATGTCTTTACGAGCGTGTATGTGACTCTGAGAGTGCCTGGACGTCTTGTCTTGATATTAAGTACAATTGTACGTGGGTAGGTCTTAATAATATATAGAAATGATTAAATTGGGGGATCGACGGGATGATGGGAATTTCATACTTACATGTATACAGCATATGGAAGTTAATCAAATGCTTTTTATCGTTAAATAAGAATCATGCAAATCAGGACTTCATTTGCATAATCGATGAGGGAATACTAATACTTTTTTTAGACTCTCAAAATTTCTAGTCTCATTCCCTGACTTCAGGTGCGGTAGCGTTTATTATGGGGGAGAGCGCTCATTTACCATTTTTAACCCGGCTAAGAGTATGTATGTTGAAAAACGGATTTTCGTGGAAATGTAATTAGGACCTAATATCAAATACATTATAGTTCATTAGTTACCTCCATATGCGGCAGTAACCGGCCCACTGTTCTTTCTATCTGTTCTTTTGACATTTCACCCTGCCTTGTCAACGTCAAGCCGCGGGTCTCAGTTGTGCCGTAACGTTTCTATGAAGAAGAAAAAATCAAATAATCAAAATTATGCTGTTGAATTTTTCCATTGTTAGAGGTATGGTTGTCAAAATTACTATACTTCTTTTTATTTAACCAGGTCAAATACAGCTAACATAGTTTGGTTGGGATTGTGTACATAACGATTGCTATCGTGATAATAAAAGTGATATTATAAATTTCATACTCACGGTTATATTCGCACGAGGAAAGGCTCGAGCGCCTTGCTTTAGAAGTGTTGGGAATACAGTATTTCCCCCAACCATTACTGAAATACATTTCAGTTAGTTTAGCTGTTTGTTGTCATTTTACGAACATTTAGGTTTTCACAAGAATAGCCATTGTCATTTAGTTTGAATCATAGATATGTAGGGAGGAAAGCATGCATCACTATGATTCCTGAAACAAAAACAAATAAATAAACACATAATATTTCAGTTCCACGAAACATGGTGAATAATTGAATGATCAGCCTTCTCGAATGATGTATTACAGAATTGTGTCTTTGTGATTAAGCAAGTAAGATCCTCATTAGTATAAATTATCGGTTGATTAAAATAAATCCTTTCTACCAAAATTACAGTGTTATTCAATAATCATGTTGTTCAAAGTATTCTTTGCTATTGTAGAAACCAAAACGTAATTTTGGACCACACTTGCATTGGAATTGCTTTTACCCACTAGAATGGTACCATCGACCCCTAGCTGCAGTACGGAAAGAACCAGTCAGTATTGTCATTCAGAAGGCAACAGACGGTCGCCGTTACGTCGGCTGTTGTATGTATTTAGATCCTAGTTGCGAGGTCCATCGTAAGTTACTACGAATGTGTGTTGTAGTACCGTCTGTCAGGAACGACATATCGCATTCTTGCACGGTTGGGTCGTTCACCAAGTCGTGTAGTATCTTCACGGATATGTAGGTGCTGACTTCACTCCTAAAAGACGTTAAAGCATTGAACAAAATTGTTTTGTGTGTGCAATATTCATTTTCAGCGCAAAAGAATATTGGATTTGTGGATTTATATTCTGATCATACTTTTTATCACGAGTGTATCGTCGAGTGCAATGACAGTTGGTAATCGGAGTACATGACAATTACATGAATGAAAGGCGGAGTAATTGTTTTGTGCGTTTGTGTATATGTGTGATTATGTGTATGTTTTTGATTCCCCTTATTAATGATGAGCCTCTCAAGCCCATTTTGCCGTCGAAATCTATAACAAGGCAAATACCACCAGCTGCGGAAAGTGAGATTTACGCTTCCTGTCGCAATTTATTTCCTGTTGGTTTAAACCCCACACTAACAGGAAATGAATGTTTTTTTTTGTATACATACCAGCGAACAAGACACAATGGAGATGTACTCTGACTAGCAAAGCTAATATCATCATCACCACTGGAACATTTGAAAATAAAATATACAAAGAACAAAACAATGTGGGATAACATAAAATAAAGTACAGTTGGGTAAGGTGACCCATCAAGTATATAAATACACACATACATATACATATACATACATATATATACACATATATACATATACATACAAATACAAATCATATAAACACATAACGTTACACGTATATACCCATATACATATATATATGTGCGGTTCGAATGGAGATATCAAACAAGTTTTTAAAGGACAATGTTCAATCAATTTGGAAACGATTGGTCTCGAGTATATATGACTGGGTAAGATGCATAATATTGCTATTTGTTTCCTTTGATAAAGAGGGTGAACCCTTGAGTAAAAGTTGAGTAAGGGCTGGATCAGACAAAGTTTTCAAATCAAGGGTTGAGCTTACAAGGTCCTGAAGATTGCAGAGAAGGGATACTGTAAATGCAGAAACTTTCGCGGTGGTTTAATGTTCGCGGTTTTCGCGGCGGCCGCTTCGCCGCGAATTCAAAACCTCCGCGAACATTTTTCCATGGCAGTAAGAGACTACAGTGCATTGTGTTACCGCGAAATTAAAACCACCGCGAAAAGTTCCTTTTCCTGCTACCGCAAAATTAAATGCATTTACAGTATTCTTAGTTGGTTGTAGTAAGGGCAAAACAATAAATAGTGGACAACGCTTTCACATCGGAAGCCACAGCTGCAAGAAGGACTATCGACTAAATTACGTGTGGATAAGCTAAATTTTAAACTACAGGTGCCGATGCGGATTCGTGTGAGTAAAGCGCAGGCGTGCCTTGACTAAATTGTGTGTTAAGGGAAGGGCGAGCTAATTTTACTGTAATTTTTGAATGTTGAAGGATTAAATGACCGTACAGCTATATCAAGACCAGTCCAGTGATATGTAGCATACGAGATGAAATACCTTTGGTAACGAGTGGTGATACAAGTTGGTGGCTGTAAATTGTGTTTGTTACGAAGGTTGTAGGGAGTAGAGGCAGAGACTTCAGGAGTGATCAGCTCCTGAAGATACTGACGGGTATGACCATGAACAATTTTATAAAACATTGTCAAAGAATGAATATGGCGACGTTCAGACAGTTCAAAAAGGATCGACAAATATGAGGACCCTCTCACAACACCTGATACTGTAAATGAACATTCATATTGTACTCTATACGTCGGGAGTCCGATATAGTGCAGTCATGCCATACTTTACACAAGAAGTGGACGAATAAAGGACTTGTAGATAACTTCGAGTACATGTCGTGGCAATTTGAATTTAAGTTTGTTCAGTGTAGACACTCGTTTTGATACTTTGGCAATCGTGTGTGATATGCTTTTCCCAAGACATGGTGGACGTAAGAAAAACTCCAATTGCTTGTGGTCTTTTACAGATTGAATGACACAATGGTGAAGTTGCACTAAATTTACTGAATTCAGGTCATATCATCGAATGGTACAGGTAAGTTCTCAACTAAAAAGAGAGCAAGGTAGCATGTTTTGATTATTTTTAACAAATTTAAATTTGGAAGATACATGGTTGCGTGATTCAGCGAAAAGCTTTCTTGTGAAGGGTGTTGACGCCCGGAGTCATGGAACGGACTACTACCTCTCGCGGAAGGGGAAACGCATCGAACTCCCGACGAGACTTTTCAGCTGACGCTGTTTGGATTGTAACGTTGTTTAGTACATATAGCCATGCGTTGGAAAAACAAAGGTCAATTATAATGTTTTGTCCTGGACATGCTGTTGTCTTATTTTTTGGTGCCTTTTAATGTAAGTCATTATGTAGATTTTGCTCCCCTAGCGGCTTGCATAAGGACCGTAGGAATATTTTTGATAATTTCTTGCAAGAAGATTGTACAAAGGAACTTTAGATTTCCGCGATATTGGATATGCAGATAGCTTAGCAAAGAGGTCTTTATTATGCAAATTATTATTTATTCACATAAATAATGAGAAAATATCTGTTTTCCGTGATATGACTACAATACATGAAATGTATGTAATTCATGGCATGTGGAATGCTTTTGTTAAGATGGTGATCACCTCTCTTCCAAGACAGCTGTGGCAATCTCAACCAACGTCGGTGTGTCGTTACTGGTGAACCCAATGGTCTGAGATCCCGTGAGAACAGGAGTTATAATTTCATCTGCAGGAGCCACCATCACTTTCTGTTTAGAGTATGCAAAAAAGTAGTAATTCATTAAGTATCGAGTATAATGAAGAATATATATTCATCCTTTTTCATCATATGCCTTGGACTTGGTTTGTTGAGTTTGAGAAGGGTTACGACTTTTCGCTCTTCCAGCAAGCACAGATAAGTCTTAATTTTATGAAAACACATATTTTGAAGAACTCAGCTGTCGTGGAACTGTAGTTATGGAAGGATGAAAGCAAATGCAATAATATACCATTTGGCTCGCCCCTGAGACGTCGCCAAAAAGTCACATGAACAGTTTCATCATTTTAATAGGTCACTGAATAACAACGCTCTTTGTAAACATTTTCACGAACTGCAGATAGGCGTCGCTGCTAACAGATTCGGGCCCAAATGGCGTTTATTTTATACGCATACATAGTTAGCTGGTACATAAGTTAGTGATAGTACATAGTAATGGTACATAATATTAGTAAGCTGATAGTTCCTGCCAATTTGAAATGTTGGTAACGAAGTTATTTTATACCTAGATGGATAATCGTAATAACACGAACTTGACAATAGTCATCTATTTATCAAGAATGACCACGTGCACGGGACACGGGACACAGTGTAAAAGCCTGACTTGTGATTTCAAGTAATAGATCATTGGGTTTTTTTTAGATGTTCAGTCAAATTGTTCGTCTTTATGTGCCATATTGCCTGAGAATAAACAACAAACATAAAACAAACAGAATGCAATCTAAACGTGACATAAATCGGGGCTACACTTGTAAGAAGCGACACCTTAGTACTTGCAGTGCGAAACAGATCCAGTCAGAACTACAATGGGGAAGGTGACAGACAACCGCCAAAACGTCGGTGTTGATTTCAATACTTGGTCACAAAGTTGCTATTTTAATGCAAAAACTATCTTATGCAAAGAACATGGGATGACCATACCCATTTCTTTTCTTCGGCAATCTTGTTGATCAGCCCGTTGTTGTTCACGAAAGAGTATGTGCTGTGTTCAACAATCTTCGGAAGACCGGTACTTCCCTAGAAAAGAAAATATCAAACGGTGTGAATAAAGCCACATGGATATGTTTGTCTTTTTGTGTGTGGTGTCACACATTGTAAACTGTCAGTTGTTGGATTTGAATAAATTTACTTTGTCTTGGAAGCTTTTAGGTATAAGCCATTTTTTTACATGAAATTTCCACTTTGGTAAGAAGATTTTGTGTGAGTTCTATCGTGGTTTCTAATAAAGCTATATGATCAGCAAAATTGTTCTAGATCAGCTGGGTGTCGCCGACTCCTTCGCCGGCTAAGGGTTAGCTCTTCTGTGTCGGATATAGAAGACCGTAGTGCGTAGTCGAGTCGTAGTCGCTAGGATGTGAGAAGTGGTTGATCTACCTTGACGAAAGCCATTTTGATGTATTAAGTGTACAACGGTTATAAGATTTGGATGCAAGTTGAAAGGTTTGACTGTATATAAAGATACAGATGTGAGTATAAACTAATCAAAGAACACACACATCACCAGAATTTGACTCAACTGTGAATCCGTACTTACGGATGTTGAAATCAACAGAAACGAATCGTGACAGTTCGTTTGACGTTGGGCGTCCTGCACGCGCCCCCTGGCGGTTTCATCGACCCCAATGCTCTGCAGTTCTTCCCAGTTATAGAAGGCGTTACTGAAAGAGCAACATTGTAATAATGTTCAACCTCAGTTAACTTTCAAAAACAAGCAACCGTAGGTAACAAACTCTGTGACGTAATCATGGTTTCTATGTCGGTTGTGTTGTCTTCTGTGGTGTGTGACATTATTTTTATATCGCATACAGAACACAGAACATCGACTTATAACAAAAACTTTATTAAAAGCTACCGTACCTATTACTGTCAAATGTAAAATACAATCTTGTACGCATCAGCAGCAAATTCAGCGTCTCAAAAGAAAGACACCAAATGAAAAAATATTTAAAAATTATCAGGGATACCTCAAACAGTTGGTCCACGACGTCAGCTGTTGTCGTTACATCACACATAATACGATGAACATCTGTTCAATTACGTTTAGGGATTCCTCTACCGCGACAGCTGTTCTTGAATCAGACAACACATAAAACACCGGTGCACCCTATCTGCTTGGAGATAAGCTGATTACCAAACGCCGAAAACGCATTGCCTGTTCCGCAATACCGAAAATATAGGGGCGATTTCTGAAATTATGACATCGATTACAACAACTACAGCTACCTCGAAAACATAGAACGTGCATCATCGCGCAACTGAATACAGACGACATGCCAAACCACATACGAATGCGGCATACATAACATAGAGATATAGGTGCGAACACTCAAGACATGACCGATAACAATACTCTGTCGACGGAGGTTACCCTCTAGTCACAGAGTAACAAAGATGAAATTTCATCATTCATCACTACGAAATGATAGCATTTTTACTAATCATCTGCTTGGCATGGTGTTTCTTCAGACAGAAAACAGATGGACCAATTAAGCCGATAGAGATACCAACCATCTGCTTGGCTTAAAGAAATTCCAGTCAGCGCACACCCACAGATGTCAACGACCGTTCCACAATACCGAAAACATAGGGGTGTTTCTTTTTATTACATTACCTACGTAAACAGCTCCGGTGAAAAGAAAACAATGTGCATCATCACACAGCTACGAGCAGACTTCATACCAAACTAATTTACATATGAACGCAACAAAGGTAACATGGAGATACAGCTAGCCGCGAACACCGGTTATAACCCACCCAACTTTAATACCCATTCCGGTGGTGACCGTCCTTCCCGGAGTAATGAAACTGACGCTACTATGTGACGATGTATTTACCAGTTACACAGCCAAAATATCCTGATTATTATAACCTAGTATTCATAGATAAAAAAATTACTTAATACCAAAGGTAAAGGCAAACAGGTGCCAGCTATTTACCTTATATTGTCTAATGTCTTACATACTAGTTTCAATATCTGTTTCAATAACTCTATTACTTGAGGTAATCCCTCCACTTATTTTTTCTAAGATGGTATTAGATACTTGATTATGTGTTCGACCACCAGTATATCATAGTCGTTTTGTACTCCGTGTAATTTTTCTGGACATAAAGTATCATCAATCTAAAACTAGAGTTCCACGAACACATACCTTTGCCAAATAAACCAGGTTTGTTTTGTAGAATGATGTCTGTAGACATAAATGTGTTACTCATTACATTTTACTTCATATGCCTGGAGTTGGTTTATAAAACTTTGCAATGAATCATGCAAATTAGATCCAAATTTACATAACTAATATCAAATTGTATCACGCATTACTTAAGCTATCAGCATACTGAAAATCATGGTGATCCTTTCATCCCTTCTTGACTTATTCTCTTTCAAAGTCTGAAACTAAACCGGCTCCTGCAGTTCCAAAAAAAGACGCCAGGGGACCCAAACATACACCTCTTATTCTCTGCCTTCCTTCTAAGTCCTATCACGGAATGCAGTGGATTTATTAACTTTTCTCATTAATTACACAAATTACACAAATCTATGTAATTAGTATCTCATTATGTAAGTTATCACTTAGGCTATCTACATACCAAAAATCTTGACGATCCGTCAATACGTTCATGCTTTCTAATCAATTATGCAAATTCGGTCATTTGCATAATTGATATCTAATAACATTTCTTCTTTTCTCAGCTGCAAATGTCACAAGTTTGCAAGTTCTATCATGGAATAGAGTGAATTTATGAATTTTCTTCACTAAATATGCAAATTAGCTAATGATTTGCATAGTCTTTATCTCATTATGCAGGTCTTCACTTAGGCTATGTACATGCAAAAAATCATGACAATCCGTCAATATGTTCATATTTTCTAATTAATTATGCAAATTAGGTCGTCATTTGCATAATTGATATCTATCGACATTTCTCTCCTTCCCAGCTACATATGTGACAAGTTTGAAAGTCCTATCATAGAATGCAGTGAATTTATAAACTTTCCTCTTTAATTATGCAAATTAGCTGTTTAATTTTGCATAATTAGTATTTCATTATGTTAGGCATTACTCATTCTATCTACATACAAAAAATCATGATGATCCATCAACACGTTGTCGAGGAAACCGGCGCCTGCAGTTAAAAGAAAGCCGCTAGGGAGCCCAAACTCACAGCACTCACTCTCTGCCCCAAGGGCTATCTATCACTCAAAACACCGCATGTCCAGAACACTAGATATCAAAAATTGAGGTTCTGCTGCAGTACCTTAGCAAGCCGCTAGGGGGCCCATTATCAAACTAGACCTTCGTTTTCTCGACCCCTACCCACCTAACAAATATCATCGGGATCCATCCAAGGCTTCTTGAGTTATGCTGTTCACACACACACACAGACAGACGTAAAAGCCTTAACCATTAACCTTGCCATTCTGGCAAAGGTAATAACGACTTAATGAAATTAAATGTTTGTATTAAAAAAAAGCGAACTGGCAGAATGTATGCCATACTTACTCGCTCGTTTTGTCTCCAATGATGACAATAGAAGTCAAGCTTGGAACGCTGTTGGCATATTGAAAGCATTCTTAAAGAAGCACAGTGTAATAAATGGTCAAATATCGATGCTAATATAGCCATGGTTTAACATGCGCTCTCCAAGAGCAAATGTCTCCATAAAATGAACGGAGGAGTTCCTAACAAAGACCATTATGTTTTTGTTAACGTTATCTTCGTTTTCGGTAATCATTGTTTCACATATATACTTTGCTTGGTCAATATAAGATGTAGATTTCCACATGAGTAGGTTTGAATATTGCCTGCTCATAATCAGATTTTCTGCAAAAATATCAGAAAAACAATATTTGAACTATTGGTACTAACTATCATTTTTACAATTTTGCCCCTTTCTTTTTCAACAAAAAATTGGGGTCCAAAATGAACGAACGGGTGAAGTGTCCATTTTTGGCTATGATTAAAAGGGTATTTTCCAAAACAATTAGACAGGCTTGACTGAAAAATGAGCTGATTTATTTTTCCAACCAGTCTAATTTACACCTTTCAATGGGAAAGAGTGTGAGGTAGGTTTAGAGTTCAACAATAAATTCATGACTTAAAAGATAACAAACAACACGAACGCTTTGATCGTTAATTCCTTGGTCGTGGCTGACATTATCTCCGGAAACACCACCTGGAGGAATGGTATAGTCCCCGGAAAATCTTCAGAAGCTGGACGGTTTTCCATCATGAGAACTTTCACTTTGACCTGTGATTTAGAAAAAAAAACAGGAAGGAAAATATAATGATCTACAGCATATAACACTTTAAAGCTGCACTTGGACCACATTGTTTTGACAAAAGAATTGGAAGCACATTGATATTCGGGTAGGTACTTCAATTAAGGATGGTATTTCAAGAAGATTCTTCTGTACAAGTTAAAGTATAAGAATGGATGACGTTGAATTGCTGTATTTTGGAGACTGTGGGCGGAGTACGTTCTCAGATTGCGGCCATTTGACGTCCTCAGCCGTTCGATGTCGAACAGCGACGTAAATGCTCATTCGCAGGTGCGACTTTCGGACCGTTCGAAGATTTCAAATAAAATAAAGTCTTTGCATCACTGGCGTCCAGGTGTGTTTGTCCGTCCATCGGCTTCTTAATTAAGTGTTATCAAACTTACGCAAATAAAGGGAAATATCACCATCTTACGCGTTCCCTACACAAGCACTTGTTTGCCGTGGTTCTGTTAGGACGTTTTGTCGAGAACCCAGAGGTCCTAGATTATAGGCCCTTGACAGTCCATCGACGTTGTATTCTTGGCGGCGCCATGGGCGGGGCAAATTCCCCTGTTAACGCGGACAAACGCATAGCAACCATATCACCGTGTACACGACTTTTATCATAATTTGCCCGATTTCCAGGGCTCTGCGTTACCAGCACGCCACTCCGGAAATCGGGCAAATTATGACAAAATTCCATATAGTTTTTTTATATTTTTGAAAAGGTATTATGACCGCCATGTACTTTTGATTAAATGTGAATGTCGCACCGGTGATAAATCATTTCAATATAGCGCTCTACATGACGATAACTCGCAGAAAATGACAATGTTTGAAAGGCCATTTCCTACCTACCACTCGGAATTCGCCGATGTTCAGCTTCCGCTCGGGTGATCCCGAGTACATGTACTTTTTTTTTAGGGTCACACTCGGAACATCCACCCAGGCAGTTCAGCACGTGTACGGGCAATCCGACAATTCCGTGGCCTACCGCCTATGATGTGAGCAGAGGGATGCGAATCGCCTTCCCATTCCACAGACACAGTGTATATCATATATATAACAACCCATTTCCACCAGTACCTTTAATTTGCCTTTATTCTACTTATTTAGAAAGTGCTTCTTATCAACAAGAACATGCATATCTTTTACCAAAAATAACACCATGCAAACTTTCTCTACATTACCTTTTTCATTGTCTCTGCGAACATGTCCTTTAATACTAAACCGTATGACGAACTGTAGCGAGGCAGCTGTAATGCAAGAACAGTGATTGGACACATCGTGCAGCTATCATGTGCATTTACATATCGGAACTAATCGAGAATTCGAGATCCATTCTGTTTGCGCCATGCTGATTTGATTATATGGATGACATAAGCGCGTATACATTTTTGTCCATTTCCAAAAATAGGTTTTCGAACATACTGTAAATCGCAGCTCTAAAATGGACAAAAAGATGAAGATATGCTTGTCGAGTTCTACAATTCCTTAAAATTTTCATATTTCGACGTAATATGACGTAGTTATGACGTCATTAATTGATTTTTTGGCTAAAACGGGGGATTCCATAATAATACCTAAATATTTCACACAAAAAAGTTCCCAATAAAGGTTTCTTATCAATATTTAAGTGTTTTAAGATTTTTGTTGTCAAAAGCCGACGTAACGACGTCAAAATGACGTCATAAAATGACGTCACCTGTAGTTTAGCTATCCACCATCTTGGATTATCAACCTTAACCCTCAAACACCCGAGTGGGGTCCATTTGGACCCCAGGCGTACATTTTGAAGTGCCATTTGAACATTTTTGATCTGAAGAAAAAATTATTCCGTGACTTTGTCAGTCAATATGTCTTATACCTTCTCCTAAGTTTTCGCAAAGATTGGTACGATAATGTGGAAATTATAAAGAAAGTTTGTGTTCAGTTCCTCTGGGGTCCAAACGGACCCCAGCAAAAATGTGCAGTTTTTAAAACAAACTTTGGAGGCTATCTCCTTAACCACTCTTAGTATGACTACCAAACTTTCAGACGATAATAAGAATGTTAACCTAAATCCTCACCAACATTTCTGCGTCATCAACATGTAATGTGGCGACATTATGACGTCATTTACCTAATCAGGGCGGCCATCTTGGATTTTGAACAATGACGTTATGAAATAAGCATAAATTATAAATTTTAAGTCATGAAAATTATATTGAATTTCATAGAATTTAATTGTTGTCAGAAAACAGGTGTAGTTTACCAAGAAAACCTTGTTTAAATTGAAATTGTCAAATTTTGGCAAAAATATGCCTGTTAGAATATGGTTGCCATGGCAACCCCCCAGAATGATAAACTTACTTTATTGATCAAAAACTTTTGCGAACAATTTTTTTGTGTTAAATTACCAAGTTTCGTAGCTTTAGCTCTAGCCGTTCATGAGCTATGCGACATAAATGTTGCCGAGGGCCTCAAAATTTCCCCATCTGGTCGGGATAGGTTTAGTGCAAAACGTGGTCCTTCTGAACTTTTGCATAAATTATGATAATGAGTTGGAATTAACAACATCTTAACATTTCAAAATGTTCCCCTTACATTGACGAAGCAATGTATATACAATGATCGCCGATAAGAAATGGTACTGAGATTTTATAAAGAAAACATTTTGGGGTCCGTCGCAAAAAATGGTCGGGTGCTTGAGGGTTAAATGTCTTAAGATACATTTTTTCAACATATAACGCTAAAACCCCATGAAAATGGATTGAAAACGTTCACATGAATGTTTTCTGTAAGAAAATACTAAGTAGTAATGAAATTCGAGTAAAAATAAGCTGGTTATAATTTTTATTAGGATATTGTCGACCATCTTGGATTTTGACCAATTACGTCATCTCATTAGCATAATTTGTGAATATTTAGTTATAAATGTTCAATCAAGATGTGTTAGATATTAAAGATATATGCAAAGAAGTTTAGTTTAGCAAGAAAATCTAAAAATCCCATTGTTTAAACCAATATTAGTGCCTTTCAGAAACATGTTGCCATGGCAACATGAAAAATTACAAACTTACTCTATTTTTGTAAATTGTTGCCAACAATATTCTAGGGAAAGTCACTAAGTTTAGTTGTTCTAGCACAAGCCGTCTGGGAGCTTTACGACCTCAAAGTTGGCGGAGGCACTTTTAGCCCTCGCCCCCCCAGTCTGGATAGGGTTAATTTTGTTTTGTTTTCAATTTCGGGCCTTACCCTTTGACATATTACCTGGAATTCCTATCGCCGTACATGCGTTCTAATCCCTGTGAAAGGGTTGATTATCAGTCTGCCTACAATGATTTCAATGTAATTATCATAAGTCGAAGTTATTGCCAGCAAACGCTTACCACAATGGCGCCTATTTTTGCTGCAGCAAAAAAGGAGACGATCCATTCTGGCCTGGTGCCCATGCTGCAGGCCACCACGTCACCACGGCGCACTCCTATATTGACAGGAGACCAGCGGCCACCCTGTCTGCCTGTATAGGAAATATATAGGGTGGCCTTTGTGTTTAACGACTTCTCCGTATCGAGGGCGTTTTGGGCTATAAGAAGCTTTCGGTGATGAAGAGTTTAGCAGGCAACACCATCTTTCTCCAGCTCTTACAGCTACAACGTCAAGATCATAGCACTTTAGCATTATACATGTGCTCGACATTTTGATTGAGAGAAGATGAAGAGCATAGCTTCGATTTCCCTCTGTATTGAACTAATGTGTAACCGTTTATGTGGCCTGGTTACATTTCTTACCTCTTGTTTAACTTCAGCTAGCTTCATCCTAACGCCGAGGTGCCGGAACACGTACGCCTCGTGGTCAGGCCATTTTGCCGCGGAGTCGTCCAGTAGCTGTCCGAGCGTGGC
Source organism: Branchiostoma floridae x Branchiostoma belcheri (assembly GCA_019207045.1). Taxonomy (NCBI): domain Eukaryota; kingdom Metazoa; phylum Chordata; class Leptocardii; order Amphioxiformes; family Branchiostomatidae; genus Branchiostoma; species Branchiostoma floridae x Branchiostoma belcheri. Next base: position 25,388,967 of record CM033024.1, on the reverse strand, counting down.
CTCCACTAGGGGCAGGTCGCTGCGAGACTTTAGGTAACTCATGGTGCACTAAACGAAGCACAGTTCTTTTAATGAATGACACAGAGTTGATGAACTCTAGCAATACTGTTAGAAGTACAAAGGTGATAAAAAAACGATCAGCTTTTGACCTACAAAAGTGGGACACAAGAATAGGGAGATTATATGAAACATGTGCACAGTCTGGACATATGCGACCAGGTTGACTATAGTATGCAAACCCCAACAGTTGTACTACTTGGTTGGGAACGTCACTATTCGAGTCCGATTGAAAGATCACGACAACCTTAGACTGCGGGATAACACTACATACATGAACGGGCCTCGCACGTAGATTGTTCTTCATGGAAGAATTTAAAGTGTCGGTCGACATTTCGAGAAGATTTTCGCCCCTTTGTAATTGATCTGAAACACAGTATAAACTAACGTCCACAGTCATAAGGACACATTTATCAAAACATTCCCACGATACCCCCTCCCACCTGGTGACAGCTAGTCACAAGCTGACGGAAAAAAACACATCAGTTCAAAAAGACAGGATTTGCTGTATTTGATACTAAAGCAGGAACATTAATGGATTTTCATTAAAATGTGACCAGAAAGTGAGTGGCCTCGGTATTACAACTATTATGGGTTTGCATGCTACGCAACTTGACCGCATGTCCATGCCTATGACTATGCACGTTTCATATAATCGTCGACGCGTCCTATTCTTGTGTCCCACTTTTGTAGGTCAAAAGCTGATCGTTTTTTTTTTTATCACAGTTTGTACTTCTATCAAGCAGCCTTCTCCAAGCCACAAAATGACATGGTCGACATAGGAAACTATGGGTTTCAGGCCATTTCGTATTTTTCATCACACCATTTTAAGTCAGTAATGTAGAGATTTGTCCAGTACAATGTTTTTAAAGGCACGTTGAATACCTATGTAGATCAGAGTAGAAACTCCGGCATCGATGTTGCAGGTTATAAGAAAACATTTTGTGAAATTCTTACCTACGTTTAGCTGAAACGTCTTCCTTCTAGGAACCCAGAGGTCAAAAGAGACCGTTTGATGTTTTCATTAAGAGTTATTCTAGCTGTATAAATGTGAGTGCATGTCACTCAGGCGTTGACCACTTGGTTACAGGGGTGGGTATTGTTTTCTGTGGCATTTTAGTAAGTCAAGTTTTCATTTAAGAATTTGAAATTTAAAAACTGTCGCTTCAGCAGAATAATATTTAAAACTGCGTCAAGTTAACAGCAAAAAAGAGAAACGTTGGACTCCATCTGGCAATATGTTGCGCAATATAAAGGCCTGCCCCCTCCCATTCTATGGCTTCGCATGATGAGAGAAAACTGTTGTAAAGTCGCACGCCTGTTCTGTGGCAGGTAATCAGTGCATATCTAGAGTATGAAAATGGCGAATGGTCAACGGCCTTAAACTTTGACCTTTACCTACGGTGCATCACGATATTGATGTGAGGTACTTGGCTTATCAAATCATGTTACGCCGTGGCTTGGTTTTGCTAGTCATAACACCTGCCATAAGAGAAAAGCTTAAGAAGACACTAAAACTAGGGGTTACATAAAGTACTGACCCAAAATCGAATCTTAACCCTTGACCGGGCTTTTTTGGTCAACCCTGGGCCAGGTTGGGGAAGATGGGGTGGATGTGGGCTTTTGAGGCCCTCCCCTTCGAAGTCATGTAACTCTTAAACGACTTACCGTAATACCACAAAATTTCAGGGAATGATGTAGACATGATGTCTGACGATTATAGAAATGTTGACGCTTTTATAACGTAATTATGACGTCACCATTTTGATCAAATGGGCTGAACTCATGAAAAAGGGTATTCCCAGAAAACGTCAATGTATTACAGCTAGAGTTCCACGACCCCATACCTTCGCCAAATGATTCTACCCTTTACAACTGCTGTTGCTGTCATTGATTATGCAAATGAGGTACTCATTTGCATAAATTATATTGGTTGATCATCTCCTTCACCAAACAGGCGTACACAATCTATGTTAAGAAATGAGGCTTAATCGCATTTTCTGATAATTTATGCAAATTAGTGCCTCATTTACATAAATAATTTTCAACGATGTTCACCTGTACATAACTTCCAAATGCTACAAGTATGAAATTCCTGTCATTGATTTGGGCACCCTAGCGGTACTCTCCAAGCAGAGGTTAGGCTCTGGCGGTTTTTTAAACGTTTTTAGTCGCTTTTATCGGGCTTTCTATTTTGTATTTTATCTTCTGTGTCAAAAAAACGAAATACAAAATAGAAAGCCCGATAAAAACGAATAAAAAACGTTAAAAAAAACCGCCAGAGCCTAACCTCTGCATGGAGAGTACCGCTAGGGTGCCCAAATCTATACCACTCACTCTCAGTCCCACGAGCTATCTACCACTTAAAAATCATGACCACACACGCTACCCAAAACATAACCTTCTTGGCGAAGGTAATATGAAAATGCAACAGCAACCGCATATACCAGAATGATAATGTTTGTTACAACTTGTGTTGCCAATAGCAACATCAATGACGTCAAAATGACGTCATAAAAGGAGCATCTTTTTCGTGTCTGCCTTTCATTATGATTATGACTCGCTTAATAAATACATTGTATTACATTTAAGCTTTTTCTCACTTCACTACGTTTGCCTTCATTTTTAACATAGCATACAAAATGCTATAATATGTAATCTACAAAAATTCTACAGCGGAGTGTTTTCTTGGTCCGACCCGAACGCATGTATTCCCGTACCGGCGACGTTACTGTGACGTAGGCAGAAAAAATATATACATAACACGAACATCGCTAATACATAGTACGGTGGCCCAGAGGTACAAAGCGGTAGGCAGCACAAGGTGCAATGTGTTTTTTTCCGTACATGTGTGAAAGTCACACACTAGGGGACCCACAAATAATAACGTCTTCCCAATACCTACCGACATGACAAATAATATTTTTTCAACAATCCATCAAGAGGTTCTATCGTTATGCTGATCAAAAAATCCGGAAACACAGACACACACATACACACCAAAAAAACAACACCTCCATTTTCATGGAGATAATAATGCTGCTTTAAAGGAGTTTTGCAAGTACAACTCAATATTGTCAGATATCCCCATTTAGTAAATCGTCTAGTATTGACATTTTAGATTTACAGCTTTGCAATTCATACAATTCAAACAAAAGATATCAGAAATAAAATTAAGTTGTAGTTTTATTACATCAAATTTAGAAATATGAAAAGTCAAAGCATTGAGCTGTATACAACTGTTACTTATACCAGGGATATTTACACTAAAAATTGTGTCTAATGACCACAAACTGCATTTTTCAGATTACATTCACTATTATCACACAATCATGCATAAAAAATCAACATACTAAAGGCATAGAGATGTACGAGTATGTACAGTTCAGACAGAGCCCAGAAGTAATGCAAAAACTTAAGATTCTTCAAAATTGTTATATGTACAAAATATAGTGAAGATTGAGTAAATAAAACAATTACTGTGATTTATTGAAATGTCCATAATTGTGTATTTTGTAAATTGTTGATATTTAATGGCTACTTCCAATAAGAAAAAGAAAAAAACATTCAGCACTAGAATATACATGTTGACTGCCAAAAAAAGATGCATCATCAATTATAGTATATGATCTATTACAATTTTCCAGGCACTTTATGGTAATTCCGACAATGGTGAAGTTTAGCAACAACAAAGTTTAGCAGACTTTTCTGCAAAACAGACATAATTGCTTATCCTGGATGTGAGCCGTTCTAACTTGGGTGCCTTTTCACTCGGTGCTTCCCGACCAAATTGACTGGACCCACACATATTCGTTCCATCTGTCATACTTCTTCAGAATTTGAGCTGCTACATGGTGAACAAGTGAACATCTGTTAACCACCAGCCGTCTTGGCTAGTCTGTGACAGTGAGTGTGTACAAGTTTTAACAGGCTAGTGATAGTTACTAAGGCCTAAGTTACTATCATGTTATCATGCTACTAAATTCTTGCCTACATGTCATGCAAACATGTTCATGTCTAACATCATCATCTTAGTAACTACTGAACAACTTTGACGGAGTGAACATTTGGTGTCCCCAGATGAACTTTACCAGCTTGACCTGCGACCTTTCTCTGGGAAATGGTGGACTGGGACTGCTGCAAGGGCTGCTGGGACTGGGAGGGCATTCTGGGATACCTGGAAGCTGTGGCATGCCCTATTGTTTGCTGTGGATGGAAAACAATCATTGTATGAGATAAAATCTATAACTAACACTTGTTAGCAACTACGCCACAACTTTTGAGTCGGAAGGTTGCTTCCGACTCAAGTAAGTCAAGGTTGCTTTGAACTTTGCTGTAAATGTTTTGCAGAGAATGCATCTCTGACTTTTCACTAATACATTGTACCTACACATGTATACCACACACAGTGTCAAACATCAGTTGCAAGCTACAAATTTACCTTCAGCCAACCTTTAGTTTAAGTACACTTTCTCAGTCAATTCTGACATAGAAAGTGTACAAATGTACTCCAGTTTAAGAGGCTGACACATATACATGTATAGAATATACTCAATTAAACTTGTAATTTTTTTTGTATAATATGTGAGCACCTGCTGAAACAATATATGAATAAAGATGTCAGAAAGAATGTTTGTCCCAATGGCAGCCATATTTGTTACCATGACAACAATGTCTATCACCATGACAACCAACCTGAGTGACAGGGTGATGTCTCTCCACCATGACAGAGCTCATGGGCGGGGCCAGTCCCATGGCAACGCTGCCTGGACCCTTCCCAGCCTGCCCCAGCCGTGGACCCTCCTGCTTTGCGGTGACCTTGGCTGTGATTGTCCTTGACCCTGGTTTCTGGGCTGCAGATGACCTTGAGCTTGGAATCTAAGAATAGGCAAAGCAATTGAATTTGAAAAAGAGCCTATTTTCTTCACAGAATTACAGCATTAAAAGTTATGACACAATGATCTGATCTACAGCTGCAGCCTCCTTTACAAACTTTAAGATACAATGTATGTCATCAATGATTTTGCAGATGGTCATAAAATTAAGGTACATTCAACATAGTTGAATTACAGGTAAGTGGACTCAATAGATCTTAGAAACTGTGAATTTTTCAGATTGAAGAATCATTTGATGACAAATAAGTTCCAGGATAAGTAATACACTGTACAATGAATAAATCATACATATGTTTAACTCTTCTCACAAACATATAATATCAATAGACCCCTTTGAACCACATGAGCTGCTTTCCTTATAGGGGGATTTTACTCACCAACCGTAATGTCACTGTGTTCATCCAAATCCCCCCTAATAATGAAAGAAGTTCATGATCATATGGTTCAAAGGAGTCTATTGTATGGAAATTCTTCCCACTCACAGTTTTAGTTGCAGGTCTGGCGGTGCTGAAACTAACGGAGGGTTTGGGTGGGGGGTGCTGACTGGTGACCACACGGGGTGGGGGAGCCTGGGGGGGTCCTGACTGGTACACCTCCTCATGGGGGACAACTGTTCCCCCCTCCTCATCCTGAGGCTCCCCTGGTCTCCCCCCTGGTAGAGAAGAAATGCAAGAGACCCAATGAACACATTCTTATCATGTCGTCAATGAGGTCATGTAATACTTTATGTATTACATATATCAAACTAAAGGATCAAAGCAATGTTTTCAGACAGGGTTGTATGGTTACCTTCAGAACTTCCAGGGCTCGAAAGTCATTTTTGGAAATAGGTGCACTGGTGCACCCAACCTAGAATATTGGGTGCACCAAAATATTTTTGGGTGCACCACATACAAAATAAAGTAGAATATCAGAATAAACTAATTGCCAACGTACTAAATTAGTAATTTGAACGGAGCTCTTCAGAAATCGAAAGTATTAGGACAGTCATTTTCTTATCTTTCTAACACGTAGATGTCAAGAATATAAACCAGGTCTTTACTTAGTACACTGACATCTTTACATACATAAGCCTATGAAAATATTTGGGTGCGCCTGTGCACCCACAGAAAATAATTGGGTGCACAGCTCTAATTTTGGGTGCACCTGGGTTCACAAAACCCCAGTATTTTGAGCCCTGCGGCGAAGTTCCTGTCAGAATGGCAAACGGTACAAAAACCTTTATTTCTCTCCTGGAAGTCCTGGTAATAAAACATCATTACAGCAATAGCTGCCTGTGATCTAACCTGTGATCCACATGGCTGTATTGTCTTGTTGCAATCTCAATCAAATCAATATGTAGTACAGGCAGTAAAATACTAAAAGGAATCCTCTACTAAAGTAAAGTATTTAATTTTCTTATTGAAAACAAATTCAAGACGAGCTATCTTTATTAAATGGTCGTAAACAAAGGTGCACATCAAAGGATGCTACATGTACTAGAGTCTAGAGGGTTATAACAATTTGAAAATGTGAGTAGCCCTCTTATTCATTGGCTACCAATAAATTTTTTGCAATTATTTTGTTCCAAAACTATGAAGTTTGCATATCAAGTAACTCTGGAGGATGCTATGAACTCTCTATACAATAAATAGACCGGCTGGTAAGGACTGTATTAAACAAGGCCAAATTAAAAAACCAAGCTTTTTTAACCCTGGGTATCATGCAATAATTCAGAAGTATTGCTAAGTATTGCACAATTCTACACAGAGGTTTAGGGTGGTTTTCAAATTCACTTGGCCCTAGCCTACTGGGAAAGTGCATGGTCAATTCCCTTTGTTCAAACCAACTTTTCACTGGTCCAAGTTTTATAAAACATATTTCTACCTGTAGCAAGGAAATCCTTTTCCACCTATTTTTCAGTAAAGAAGCATACATGTACACATACAAAATGTACATAGTACATTTTGTAGTTTGACTCATTCTGACTAGCATATGCATACACGTATCTAGAACCCAAATAAATCTGGTAAAAATGTATGATCGGACAAATACAGGATGACATGCTCTTACCCAATCAGTTACAAGGCCAATTTTCTTGTTCAATGCTGCTGCAGGCAATGTAGGAAAACATACAACTGAAGATTAAAAGAGAAACACCCACCCTGCTCCCCTTGGTGGAACATGGACATGGCCTCCAGGTTGAGCGCACACACCCCGCGCATGAATGCCTTCTTCATCGTCTCCTCGTACTGGTCACGCTCACCGTGTAAACGGGTCACCTCGCTACGCGCCGCCTCCAGGGCTTCGTTCAACTGGGCAAAGCAATATGAAACAATGATATCATGTTTAATGGTAGACATAACTTTAGGCTGAGTTTCACTTCTCACTGATGCCTAATCGTGACCCAAATTGGATATAACTCAGAAAAAGTAGTTCACTAAAACATAGCTATTTCATACTAAAACTAGAAAGGCCGACATTTGCTTAAGAGCAAATACAGCATATTTCAGCCATACCCCTTCCCACGCAACATTGGACTGTTCCAAATCACCCCTGCGCAAAAATGGAACATCCTCTTAACAGTACATTATCCCCCAAAGTGGACTGGTATTGTGAATTGATTCCAGGTAAAAACAGAGCTTGCTTCTATTTTTCAGAAAATGACAATAATCACACCTTCCATTCAGAAAATTTTCATCATGACTGAAAATTGTTGAATGACTTCATGTAATGTCATTAACAATTTTCAGTACGATAACTATGTGTAAGTTTAAAAAAGTATAAGCTCCTTGTGATGTGGGTACATTTATTATTGCAGTGAACTTTTTTTATTCAAGTAGGGCATACGATTTAATAATAATCAAGCAGGTGCAGGTACTGTAGGAGCGTTTGTTTTCTTCAAGCTGTAAAACTGTTAAACTGTTTGATTTCAGTACACTGATCATTAATCATATAAACATTGCACAGGTAAGCCAATTGTTTAGATGTACAATTAAGTTCAAATAATTCTGATGAGAAATATTGATGAGAAAATAATCATTCTCGCCACTGTCTAACTTATAATTACGTATCAAAACTAAACGCAGATTTTCTAACTAACGCACCTTTCGCCGACTTCATCAAGGGACCGCCGGCTATCAATCAAACACGGCTGTTGATTAGACTTAGAGTTTCAAACAGTCATGTGCTGTGTGCCAGTTGACAGCGAACTTCATGCTACGTGATGTTTTACATTGCTTGGACCTTCTTTCCTACAGCGGTGCTTCTACAAAATATTTAGACTGTAACACTGAGTCCCACATGTTTTATAGAATAGAATTTGACGCAGAACAGCGTTTTTTGCTGGGTATTTTTCTTGAAACATGTCCGTGGGAATATCAGCGAGGCGGCGACGTAGGGATATCAGACCGTCAACAAAAGTCGCACGGCGGCTAACGGCGCAGCGAAGATACTAGCGCTATAAATAAGCGCTTCAACTAAGGATGGCAACCCGTACAATATTTTTGTATACTGTTGAGCTAAGTAAAGTTTGTTGTTTATGAGGTTTTAGTTGTCTTTGAAGCTTTGACCCGAAATATTTTAAAGTCAAACTGCTGAAGAGAAGTAAGTGACTGCTACGATTATCGTAGATATGGCCCTAAAAAAACTAATAAAAGAAGCCTTCTCAATAGTCTAAAATGCAAGAGCTTCCGGGGGGGCTTCGCCCACCTGGGTCCCCCCCACAGTGGCCCTGCCCCTGGACCCCGCCTGGGACATTCGGCGGCCCCCGGACCCCTGTCCGACGCTTTGAAAAAATCCTGGCGAGAAGTCTGTACGGTCTGAGTCTTCAAGTTAACGTATTGTGTGGTCCCGCTTATGAATATTAATTAGCCTTCGCTTTCCTCTTCGCTGATTGGCTGAACCATTAATTGAATTAACTCTTCCTGCCGGCTAGACGCAGGCGCAGATGTCGGCTCTGTGGGGTAAACGTCCGAAAGGTCATGGCATGGAGAACGAAAGAAAACCAATTTCGCCTAAAAAAAGTGCTGTAATTAAGCCTTTTACAGTACTTTATGCCAAAAATTTTACTTGGATCATTTTACCAACTATCTTATGCCTATCTATACCAAATGTTACTCATACAAGGGTACAGGGGTGCAAAATATACCGTTATAAGACCGTCAACAACAGTCGCACGGAGCTAACAGCGCAGCGAAAATACCATCGCTAGCGTTTCAACTTCGGATAACAAGTTATAAGTACTGTTGAACTTAGTAACGTTAAAGCTTGTTTTTAGTTGCCTTTGACGGTTTGACCTGAAATAGTATTACGCTAAACTCCTGAAGAGAAGTTATTATAAGTGACTGCTGCGATTATCATAGATATGCCCCTAAGAACTGATACAATATAAAGCCTTCTGAATAGTCTAAAATGCGAGAGCCTTAGGCGGGCTTCGCTCCCCCTGGCGGGAACACTGCTATATACGGGATCATGAGACCCCGCTTATGAATATTAATTAGCCTTTGGCCTCCTCTTCGCTGATTGGCTAGGTCTTTGATTCAATTAACTCTCCGGCTGACGCGCACAGGTGTGGCTCTGTGCGGGGTCACGGAAGGTCACGTCAGGAGGCCAAAAGAAAACAAATTTCCCCTCAGAAAAGTGCCAAAATTAATCATTTTAAAGTTGTTTATGTCAAAAATTTTACTTGAATCTTGTTACCAAGTATCTAATGCCTATCTACACCAAATTTCAGGTCATTTAATTGTAATACCAGGGTACAGGAGCCAAAAGTGTCCTTTTTTGGTCAAAAATTGGCCAAAAATCGCAAAAATAAGCATTTTGTTGCACTGTACACCAAAAGTGTTATTGAATTTATATGAAGGGATTATCAAGGCACATCTGTGTCAAATTTCAGCTCATTCGGTTGCAATACCAAGGTACAGGAGCCAAAAGTGTCATTTTTTGGTAAAAAATTGGTAAAAAAATCGCAAAAATAAGCATTTTGTTGTACCGTACACCAAAAGTGTTATTGAATTTATATGGGGGCATTATCAAGGCACATCTCTGTCAAATTTCAGCTCATTTGGTTGTAATACCAGGGTACAGGGGCCAAAAGTGTCCTTTTTTGGTCAAAAATTGGTCAAAAAATCGCAAAAATAAGCATTTTGTTGTACTGTACACCAAAAGTGTTATTGAATTTATATGGGGGCATTATCAAGGCACATTTCTGTCAAATTTCAGCTCATTTGGTTGTAATACCAGGGAACAGGGGCCAAAAGTGTCCTTTTTTGGTCAAAAATTGGTCAAAAAATCGCAAAAATAAGCATTTTGTTGTACTGTACACCAAAAGTGTTATCAAATTTATATGGGGGCATTATCAAGGCACATCTCTGTCAAATTTCAGCTCATTTGGTTGTAATACCAGGGTACAGGGGCCAAAATATACAGTTTTGGTCTAAAATTGACCAAAAAATCTCAATAAAATCATTTTAGAGGCAGATATGAAAAAACTGAGAAAAAAGCATCAAGGTATTGGCCCATTCTACCCCTGTGCCAAATTTCAGATCATTCGGTCCAGGAACGGCAGAGATGAATCACTTTGAAGATTTGACAGGAGAAAGAAGAAGAAGAAGAAAGAAAGAAGAAACATTACGAATACAATATATTTCACCATACTATGTATGGCTGAAATATAATTAGGATTCAACTTAAGTACTGCCAGGTAAAAAAAAATGTACACTATTCACTTTTATTGTCAACTTGATAGAAGTCATATATGGCCTCCTTTGGCCATATAAATTGACAATGGTTAAAATCCTAACTGATATCAGCCCTATTACTAGTACTAGTACTTAATAAGAAAGGTATTTTCAGGAATTTCAAAGTAAATACGGGATAAATGCACAAAATTAAACAAATTGTTTCCCAGCTCATATGACCTTTTAAAGGCTTGAAAACCAATGTTTGCTGCTATAACTTCTGCCATTTAACATTACTTAGTTCATTGCCTAGAAGTGGCCAAATGGCCTTGCTTTGAACGAACCAGTTAAAAAAATCTATATCATCGTATATGATGAAACTGCAGTACATGATGCTGAACATTCTCTTGTAAATGTAAAACATAGAAAAATGTCATTTAGGCCCTAATTTTATGTGCAAAATTTACTTACAGATGATATTCTTGCTTCATAATCATTAGTCAGTTGCATGCAGACCTCCTGGGCCTTGGCCTGACACGCCCGCTCGACGCGCTGTCTCCACTTGGCCTCGATGATGCCGTGCCACGCCGCCCACACACGGGACGAGATCTTCTGCTCGTAGTGTTTACGAGCAAGGTTACTCGCAAAGGCCTACAGAATAGTAACGACATACATCATTATAAGCCGAGAACTTGAGCAACAACAAAAAGATACACTGTACAAATGTCTTAATGAAGAAACACGGTTTTTATTTGTCAAAAATATACAGATTCAACCATCAATCACCTGAAAACAAGACAGGATTTGAATCTGAATGGTTACTCAAATGCCTAATTTATCTATTATCTACCATTACTGAAATTACATAACAGGTTATCATCACATTTTCAAGATGACCACTTCGACACCAAGCAAGCTTTGATTCACTCACGTGTGGCAGGTTTGGCCATGAAGCCAAGACATCTACTATCAGCTTAGTCTACTGACTTGACTTACTGAATAATGTAATGTCGGGTGTCACTCCTACCCTACCACCCAAACCACTGTGTCTACATGTACAATGTACGTGCAAATACATCTTAATTATGAGATGGGAATAGCCGCTGAGACAATGATCCGGAATATACTGTGTGTGTGATAGGGTGAGTGACAATATCTTGCCTCAGTACAACTACAACCATCCTTACCTCTCTCCTCTCGTCTGCATGGCGTAGTTTCCACTGTACCATGGCCCTCAGCATGTCCCACCCAGGTTACTACTGTACAACCATCCTTACCTCTCTCCTCTCGTCTGCATGGCGTAGTTTCCACTGCACCATGGCCCTCAGCATGTCCCACCCAGGTTACTACTGTACAACCACCCTTACCTCTCTCCTCTCGTCTGCATGGCGTAGTTTCCACTGTACCAAGGCCCTCAGCATGTCCCACCCAGGTTACTACTGTACAACCACCCTTACCTCTCTCCTCTCGTCTGCATGGCGTAGTTTCCACTGTACCATGGCCCTCAGCATGTCCCACCCAGGTTACTACTGTACAACCATCCTTACCTCTCTCCTCTCGTCTGCATGGCGTAGTTTCCACTGCACCATGGCCCTCAGCATGTCCCACCCAGGTTACTACTGTACAACCACCCTTACCTCTCTCCTCTCGTCTGCATGGCGTAGTTTCCACTGTACCAAGGCCCTCAGCATGTCCCACCCAGGTTACTACTGTACAACCACCCTTACCTCTCTCCTCTCGTCTGCATGGCGTAGTTTCCACTGTACCAAGGCCCTCAGCATGTCCCACCCAGGTTACTACTGTACAACCATCCTTACCTCTCTCCTCTCGTCTGCATGACGTAGTTTCCACTGCACCATGGCCCTCAGCATGTCCCACCCAGGTTACTGTACAACCATCCTTACCGCTCTCCTCTCGTCTGCATGACGTAGTTTCCACTGCACCATGGCCCTCAGCATGTCCCACCCAGGTTACTGTACAACCATCCTTACCTCTCTCCTCTCGTCTGCATGACGTAGTTTCCACTGCACCATGGCCCTCAGCATGTCCCACCCAGGTTACTGTACAACCATCCTTACCTCTCTCCTCTCGTCTGCATGACGTAGTTTCCACTGCACCATGGCCCTCAGCATGTCCCACCCAGGTTACTGTACAACCATCCTTACCTCTCTCCTCTCGTCTGCATGACGTAGTTTCCACTGCACCATGGCCCTCAGCATGTCAAACTTCTCCTTCTGCCTCTGCAGTGCCTGGGTCAGGTTGGAGATGACCTGGTCCTTCCGCTCGATGGACTGTTCATACGTGTGCAGAAGTTCCTTCAGACTCTCGATCTCGTTCTGGAGCTGGTTCACTTCACGGGCGTGTCTGAACAGAAGTTTCAGTTTAACTGTCATATCAAAATAATCTTGTAACATGTATTTCAATGCCCTTCCTTTTCCCTATATGCCGTCTTTTTTGATGGAGAGGCTGATCAAAAAGGCAATGATTTTCCCCACCAACCTCTGCTAATAGAGAATACTTCCTGCACCAACTGCAGGTCAATATCCCTTGGTCCACATTCTTTGTGCAATCACTACAGTACAGCAGGGGCAGTGATATGTGTTCAACTTCCAAACTCTTTCCCAAATGCTGAGTGACTTAACTCTTTATACTAATTTTGTCATTCTACCAAGACAGGTGAAAATGAGAACCAAGCTTCAGTTAAGAGCAACCCTTGTAATTGTATGCAACATTTAATGGAGACAAATGTTGGGGTAGACCCAAACCTAGAGCATGTTAAAGAACCCACCACACTTACTGAAAAGAGTAGGGGGCCATCCTTGGGTTTGATTTCTTCAGTATTAACCTTATATGTTGCACCATTAGGCGATTTACTGGATATGCAATTCACCTCACCGGTCCCATATAGCCTCGCCGGCCACAGGGCAGCAATTACAAACAAACAATCAATTATTTATTTGCAGCTTCATATTTACCTTTCCTTCTCTTCTCTCATTTCCTGCCTGTGTCTCTCAATCAGTGCAATCTTGGCCTGTGTGAATTCAGCCTGGAAAGACAATGGACATAAAAAATTACCAAAGTTTGTTAAGGGTTCAAAACTAGTTCACCATCTACATGATGTAGTACTGTATACATATTCCTGTTCAAAGTAATCTAAAAATAAATTGTATATTGATTGGTCATGAAAGATAAAGAACAAATTTCTTTATGTAACAATTTTTTGCCCTCTTTTCCTTAATCTAAAAATCAAATGTTTTCAGTTGAGAACTGAATTTTGTTACTGGACAGGTGCACATTCCCTCTACTTCTGAATCATAAAATTTTCAAAATTATTTTCTTGGTGGATCACTGACAATCATAATTGTTATTTGGGGATTATCTATTGCACATTTACCTTTCCTCTTTATTCACTTTTCTGTCAGTTAACGCCTTTTTTTCCTAAGGTTGCATAATTTCTCTTCAGAAATTTTGTATAGAACTGTACCAAAACAACACCTATCACTGACGGAGTTCCCCTTACCAGAATACCCCTCTTAAGGTCCAGTGCCCAGTTGTCCAGATGAGCCTCTATCCTGGCCACATCCTGGTCAACAGACGGGGACGGCGCTGACCGCTCGCTGTACGGAGACCCCTCGCTGACTGTGGAGGAATCCCCGCTCTGTGGTGTCTCCGGTGGAGCCACATCAGTGGACCGTATGGACAGGCCTGGGGTGATAGCTGCAGTTTGGAAAACAATTCAAAACATGAACTTATGTAAAGAAGCCCCATCTATCAACTCAATACTGAACTGCATTATCACAGGTTGTTTGATAAAAACAGCATTATAAATGTCTGTCTTAAGTTAAAATGATACTTGACTGTAGTATAAACATTAAATTGTTCATTTAATAACAAATCTCAGTTTAATAGCTCAAAACTCAGAGGAAACACTGGAGAAACACACCCTGCAGAAGAGGAGATTGTCATGTGTGTATCTTCCCTTTTTTCCTATAGTCAAGGGGTTCCTAATGTTTGTTTGGAGGATAATTATCCAAAAGGTTTCCTTATTGCCAATTAGGGACTGTGATTAAAATGTGTTTGTCGTGGTTTTCATGGTAATCAAACACTCTAAGATGGAGAGCAGATTGTATTTAGTAGACAGCAGGCTGGCAGGTCCTAAATGTGTTTTTGTGGCTGGAGAAGTTGGTCACGGATATTAGCTACTATAAGTATGCTTCCGTTGGGTTTTGAATCAGAGTATCCTTCAGTCAAAGACTGGAATCACACTAGAAAAGTGTGTCTACTAGTACTGTATGACAGAGCATAAAGCATAATATGAAGAGCTGCTTCTCAGTGGGACTTGCATGGCAGAAGGGCCCATTTGGAGCAGCACCAAAAGATCCATAGAATAAATGAACATGTTTAATAGGTTAACTAATTTTAACAAGGACAGTGTGAAGCTATTCTAAGACTTAACGGTGGTTCCCAAAGATCTCTTGTATACGTAATTACACGATGAAAGGCAGACTATTCAACTACAATGCCAAAGACTATCGGGTTTCACTGGAAGAACTGGTTTTCCCATTTGCCTCTGTGCACACGTACATTTTTCAGTCTCCAAGACCTTGGCTGACCCGTAAATACCTATGCAAACAATGGGCCCTTTATTATGCTTTGACCGAGGTGGTAAATCTAGCAACACCTTCATGACGTTTATACATTTATGGCATACTGGAGTTTGTTTACCGTCAATTTGTAACTGAAGTCTGATTGGTTGCAACTTAGTAACTGGACAAAACACCTTCAGTTCACCCATAAGAGGTGTGACTATTAGATTACTAGTACTTGAGCAACATGGCAGGAGGAAGTAAAGCAGAAAATATGATGGAGGCAGCTTTCAAAATTGTACAAAGCGACCTTGGCGAGAACTGGATAGACTTGGCTCTGTGGCTGAAACTAGACTACGTGGATATACTGGAAATAAAGAGAGAGACCAGCCTGAGGTGGCAAAGCCGCATGGTTCTAGAAAAATGGAGGCAACAATGCGGAAAGGAGGCGACAGTAGAGAAGCTACTGGAAGCTTTGAGGGGAGTTGGAAGACAAGATCTTGTGGAGAAAGTGAGAGAGGAACTCTACCCAGAGACTGCCTCAAGCTGGAAGTTGGAACGAGACTGTACGCGTAGAAATCAAGGTACTTTTTATTATACAGATACAAGCTTAAGCTTCCAAGGCTATTCCTTGAAAAACAAGGAAAATACTACCAAGCCAAAGACCAAGAGGAAAAATTCAAAACCAACGAGGTTTGCAAGCAGAAAGAACTCTGAGTCTAACTGTAGAAAATCTACTGGTCAAAATCTGTCAAACATAAAAGTCAAACACTTGGAATTTGCAGTAAACGCTGTAACAGGTCTTCAAGTTGCAAAACAAACGCACTTGAGGTGTTGCTACCTCAAGATCGAGGCTTTTACTACAGAATTAAAAGACATGCAATCTGCCGCTGACCGGCTAGAACAGAAATCAAGAGACCAGATCTCGCAATTCTATAATGCAAATAAAGAGTTATGCAAGGCCGCCATCATGAAAGTTTTCAAACGACACAAGATTTTAAGAAATCACCTTGAAATTGCTAAGATGTGGCCATCTTCAATCTATGTGCAAACAATCCTAAAGTCTGAAGAATGTGTGACTGCACTGAATGAGTATCAGGAGAGTGGCAAGCTGGCCACTGACCTACAGCATGAGTTTGAGAACATTGGGTTCTGCTGTCCCCTGCAAGTCGCTGTACTATCAATGGAACAGCTAGAGAGAGAGGTCACAGAGATAGTAGAGAAAGCTATGGACGTGTTGTCAGAAACAGATAACATGCAGAGAGATGTTAGTAGTCCTTCAAGTTCAATTGCAGAAGACGAAGACCATGTTGAGAGTTATACGGAAGAGTCAATTGAGCATGAATTTTTACAGAGAAATGCATCCGAAGACTATGATGACGAGGTATTTAAGGTCATTGGAGAAGTTTCTAGAGAACATATGACATCTCAACAAATGTCATCATTGGAAGGAAGGACATTTGATCAAGACGTAAGAACAGCAAAACAAGCCTGGGATGAACAAGATGACCCAGAAGACATCAACAAAGCAGTAAAGATGGCTCAAGACATGACAGCAGATCTACATTTTCAACTGGAAACCTATGGCCAATTTGTAGGTGGAGATGTTTTTGAGTTTGACAAATTGTTGACAGATTCCTCAGACTCAGAGATAGAAGAAGAAAGTGCAAAAGTTATTGAAGAGGTATTGGGAAAGGGAACACTGTCACAAAGAATTCTTGAGGAAAAGGATGAACATGCGACAGACAAGGATGAAGAGACATCAAGACATTACGAGGACCTGAAAGACACCTGCAAAGACACACTGTAAAAGGATAACAGCCTGGACAGGTGATGAAGACAAGGTGAAGACACTGCTACAGGCTGGTGTGCAGGTCAACACAGTAAACTCAGATGGACAAACAACGCTGTGGGATGCTGTGAAGGGTGGACACACTACCATCATTTCACTTCTACTCCAAGCGGGAGCAAATGCTAACACTACCGACAAAAATGGTTCAACTCCTCTTCTTGTCGCTACCTCTCTTGGGAACAGTGCTGTTTGCGAGGCACTCATACATGGGAACGCTGACGTCAATACTGCAGACAAACAACAACGAACACCCCTCGAGATGACCATCGAGAACAATGACTGGCCATTACTGACAACACTTATCCGCGCAGGGGCTGATGTAAATAAAACTCATGGTACATTTGGTGACCCCAGTCCACTTTCTCTGTCTGTCAAAGAACTCATGTGCTTTGAAAAAGGTATCGGCAGTGACAGGTCGCCGTCTTTTGAGGAAGATCACAGTGGCGAATGGTTTGCAGAATGGTATGAGCGTGTCAGCATATTCGAGGCCTTGGTTAGAGCTGGAGCCAAAATCAACTCTACTGACAAACATGATCAAACCTTGCTGCTCTCTGTATGCAAAGAAGGCTGCAAGAAGACAGTGAAACTACTTCTAGACAATGGGGCGGACGCAGACAAACCGGACAACAGGGGGAGGACTCCACTGTACATAGCGGCTCAAAAAGGACATGTGAAAATCGTTAGCATCTTGACACAAAGGAACTCTGACTTAAACAAAACTGACACAGAACAAAAGACTCCGCTGTGGATTGCAGCACGAAAAGGGCATGTAAAAATTGTTCAGACACTAATCGAAGCAGGTGCAGATATTTCTTTACAAGACAACACTGGTATGACACCTTTACATGCTGCCTTGCAGATGAAACAGCATGCTGTTGTGTCCATGCTTGCGAAGCACGGTTTTAGAAAACAATATGCAGAGAGAGCTAGAAAGACAAGCACCAATGAGAAATCACCGGGTTTTCATACTACTCAGGATTTTGAATACGGCTGACATTCTTCTCATTCATATTTAATGATATGGTGAGGTCACTGAGGTAAAATCATTCAGACAGGATACAATGTATATTTTATATGTCAGGCTTTTGACCAATGCAGTTGACTGTATGGGAGGACCCTATATACTAGTACTACTTCTAGTAGGCCAATGCTGTGATTTGGATCCCCTACACTGTGATTTGGGCTCCTATAATATATGATGTGTTTCAACCAACATACATGTAAGGGGCTGTAAAAAAGAATATTTGCATCATTTAAAAAAAATGTAGTGCTCAAAATGCAGAAAAAAAGGGTTTATATGCAGATGCTAAGAAGACTCACGCCTGCATTACTTGTTTCCAGGCTTTGCCTTGCTAAGACACCCGTAAAAAAATCCTGGGATGAGAACCCTGAAAGGGAAAGGCTGAAAAAAAGAAAGACTCAAGAAGTTGGGGTATGTAAAAACTAGAAAGGATTAATCAAAATTCACAAAGTTATAACAGGAGACAAGTAATATATACGAGCATAACTATGTTTTGAACATGCATAACACATGGGCAGAACAGTGACAGGTCTTTCTATCATTGTGGACACTGGACAATGAATTAAACCCTGACTTTTAAAGACATTAAGTGTGATTAAATTTCTTCTTTATTCTGTAATGACTGTGAGAACGAATGGTACAATAAGCCTGTCCATTGGTCTAACTCCACATGAATGTGGCAAAATGCATTGTGGGTTATATGCAAACTTGTAAATTAGTTCTTGTTATTGTTACCAACAATGGACATGTCCAGTTAGAAGCATGAACAGGCTTTATAGTCACTCAGAAAAACATGAATCCCTCCTCTCATCTGCTTGGACATTGCCCTCACCTGACACACGAGGTTGTCCCGGGGTAGCGCCGGGTGAACTGAGGAATGCTGGGAGACTGGTGGGGCGCTGTGGTTTGGGAGCACCAGGCTTGGGTAGAGTCATGATCAGGTCCTCCCTCCGTAAGGCTTTCATTTCTTCCACCCTTCTCGCTGTAGCTTCTTCAGAACTCTCTGTAGTCACTACATGGGGATGATTATAATATACAATATAATTTATTCACAAGTGATTACAAATGTATATCATACAAAATATTTCCATTGCCCTCCCTCAGACCAAAGAGTTGGGAATCAGGCTTAAAGCCCAGAGGTCCTGGGTTTGCATCCCCTGATATGCACCGACATTGTGCCCTTGGGAATTTTCTAACTTCACTCAGGTGAAAATGAGTACCTTACTTCAGTTAGGGCCATCTCTCAGATAGGACGTTAAATTAAAAAGAGGTCCCGTGTTTAAGTACAACCCTACATTGAGGATGTAAAAGAACCCACCACACTTATAGAAATGAGTTGTGGCCCCTTACAGTAGTCAGTGAATCAAATAAATCTGTTGACCTCTGGATATATGCAACTCATACTCTTCAGTATAAACCTGGTTTGTTATGCCATAAGGTGGTTTACAGCATATGCAATATAAACAACTGTTAGAGGGAAACAGTCCCTATGGAACAGACCTACAATATACACAATGATCAATATTGAAAACATAATTACAAGTACCATATTTCAATTTAATTACAACAATTTACATATTCTAACTTACCTGATGACTCATCATACAACCCAGCCTGGGTACCTGTGTTGATCTCTGACCTCTCATCCTCTATACCACTGATTTCTTCAATGGGTCTGGGAAGAAGGCTAAAATGGACAAAGGGTGGGTATAAAAGATTTATAAATGCTTTTTCTTCAGAAAGGTACATGTAACAACTACTACTAGTACGTAGGGACCTGGTAATCGGTACGTGTCCAGTTCAGGTCCTGAAGACCAGGTCCAGGTCTACACCTGATTGTCTAAAAACTTGTGAATGGGCAATACTCAAACAGTTAAAGCAAAACCTCAATTTCGCTACAAAAGAAACTGTTTGATGGTGTATTCAACTCCCACAGGCATTTGAAAATCCTTTGAAATTTTCATGTAAACAAAAAAACAGGGCTCAAAATACTTTTGTCTGCATACCTGCACTGGTGCAGGTAACATTGAAAATTACCTGCACCAGACAAATTTTGCCTGCACCACTCTGATTAGTCTGAATTTACGTATGAATCATACCAAAATTGTTTAGGAACCATTGCTATTTTTTTTCTTTTATACTTTACTTTATACTTATAGGTAGTAACATTCAATGCAGCTAATAACAATCCAAATACAGAACTTTACATCATATGACATTCATGTATAAAAGTTAAATTGGTCCCAGTACATGGACCAGTGCGAGTTAGGTGTAGGTAGACCCCAAAAATACCTGCACAGCTCCAAGTTCACCTGCACTAACTTGGATATGCAGGTGGCATATTGAGCCCTGCAACACAAACTGTCTCTGTACTACATTTGTCTGTAAAAATTTGGTAGAAACTCTACTTCATTCTTGTTATTTTCTTTGACCCAGAAGGTGTGGACACTTGTCGATAGAGTAGAGAAGAGACAAACCTTGGTTCTATATCCTAGGTGTTTAAGATTTTTAGGACAAACCTTGGGTCTATCTTAGGCGTGACCACAGCATATCTCAGCAGTTCCTCGTACTCTTCCTGCATACCTGTAGACACGGAGCTCCCGGGGGAGTCTGATGGGACTGATGGGACATTACTGTCATCTGTACTCGACATCATGGACTTATCAACACACCTGAGATACAGTGAACAAATGTCAAGTATGAATATCTGACAACACTTTCAAATAAGTCAGCCAGCATAACATGCATCTCTCTAGAAATCCATACTAGTGTGTCAATGATAATCATAATTATGTGGCAAAGTCTTATTTGACTGCATATGCAGTATGTAGGTATGAGAGTCTTGACAACAATAAAGACATAAAAATTATAATGGTATAAATATAGTGTATTTCTTAATCTGGTAGGGTCGTGTAAAGCATGCATAATCTTTTCAAATAATTTAGGAACATGACGTTTGAGCAAGACTTGGTTGGAGAAAGTCGTGTTTACTAGTAATTAATAAAAGTCCAAAGTGACTGACTGCCTGTCCTGATATAATTTCACACTAGTCTACACGTCAGCACTGATTTTTTAGCTACCGAAGCGAGGTCGACAACAACATAATATTTACCCACCGGTGACACGTAGAACTAGAAGTACCACTTCTAGTGACTATGCAACGTTTGTTACTACTAGTATAAAAGATCAGTCCACCACAGGAGTTTACTCCTCCCTCGACAGAAGATGGTATACCAGGTATGCAGGTATACAGAACCTGACAGCTAGCTGCACATATTAGTAGTAGTAGTTGTTGTTGTTGTTGATGTCCTTGTTTAACGTCTAATATTTCGCTAGACGTGAACTCTTGGTGCTGAGTGTCTCTTGGTACAGTAGATTTGATGAAAAGTCTCTTGGTAAATAATTTGTCTCTTGGTGTATGTACTAGTGCCCCCCTCCCCCTTAACACCAAGTATTGATACGCTTCTATTCTATTTATATTCACCTTGAGTGAACACACTATGAACATATGCATTCATCACTTAGCTACTAAGAACATAGAAAATTTCCTACCTTCAATTTTCGTCAAAAATTGCGATAAAGGAAAGAATGCAGCACAAAACTGTGAAGAAAACAAACGCTTCCGCGTTCTAGCAACTTCAAAATAACCTGCCGATGTCCAGAGGCTCCTGATTGGCTGTTCAGGCAATGCGCTAATCTGATTGGTCAGATTCACATCTCGCGAATTTTGGCGTCGACGACACTTGGCGAGAGTAGGCGAGAGTTTACTTTTGGCATCTACGATTGGTAATGGAGGGGTGTTTTTATATTTTGTCTAAAGTTTGGTGGTAGTCAGCGACAACAGAAATGTATAATGCCATTCTAATACTAGATTGGGAAACAGTAACTACATTTTGCACAGATTTGTCTATATCAAACGGTATTTTGTTCTCAAACTGACGTAAAATGGAGGTCCCTGGCCCTTTTCCACACCCTAATCTGACAAATGATATGGATGGTCCCCCTCCTCAACATTGCAACCAGGACCTGACGTGAATGGATGGTACCTTTCCTTTTGATGATAGCAACAGGGGTGCCCAAGTATTCATACGATTCGTACGAGAAACAAACGATCATTTCGGAATTCATACGATCCACTACTAAGAAATGACATACGATCCTTACGGAATTCATACGATCCTTGGACCTTACGGAAATCATACGAACCGTTACGGAATTCATACGATCCTTACTTATTTAAATTATTTGTCGCCGCTACACCGGGCCGTGCTCTGTAGCAGAATAATATCCTTTCGTCAGCTGGTCCTAGCGGTATGATATAAACTGAAATGTCACCCAATAAGTTAGCACTAGTGCAGGTGAAGGTTTTAGAGCCCTAGTGTAGCAGGGTGGGATAATCTCTGACAGTATCGTCGTAAAGCCCCCTTTACAAATCAAGAATTTAGCTCGGCCGAGTTGTCAGCGAGCTCTAAATCACGAGTTTCTTCGTCGGCAGCAGGGTCATACCTCCTCGTAATGTAGAGCTCGCTGACAACTCGGCCGAGCTAAATTCTTGATTTGTAAAGCCGGCTTTAGAAATCAGTGTTCCGAGTTCCGCATTATACTACCTCGTAGTATTTATGCATAACACTTTTATGTTCATGTAATTTTTGAATTTTTAATGCTGTTCTCTGACTTTGTCCCTAATTTGATAATAGTTATTGATTTCATATATGCATGAAACGTTAACACATCAGTGAGACTTCAAACTTCAATGTATATATCACTCTTTCAGTCAGATTCACTAGACTACATGTATAATTGTAGCTGATGTAACATAAAGACATACTGTATTTTCATATACATGTACATGTGATTGTTATACTACCAGGTATGTTCTCAAGTTGGTTCAGAGACGTATCTTCAATAAATCAATATATCTAAATAATTGTTTTCATCTAATTAAAAAAATCATTTTCTAATAATTACAGATCAATTTAGCAGATACCAAGTGGCACAAACTTGACTTTGTAGCTTTCATCATTATGCACATGAAAAACATGGTGCTGTATTTTCTCATAGAAAAAAAACAATATTAGGGACAATAAAACCTGATGACGTCATCCACAAGGTGATTTGTAACCTCTTTGGTTATAGAATTCTTTTATGCCCATCTATCAATATTCGTTACGGCTCATAATTCATTAATGAGACAACAATTGAAAGTCAAAATGCCCATTTATTTAGCCAACCTTGAAACCTTAACTATAACGTGTCTGTTATATGCTACCATCTATATGGGTAGCCTTTTCACAATTTGTTCTGTTCAAGCCAACCTCTGCTTGTATTAAGACGCTCACAGCCTCTACATTACTACTCGTAGCTGCTATGCACATTGCAGCCTTCCCTGTGTCACATGATCTGTCTTATCCAGGTCATCCCCTGCTAAAAATGTATCAAGATTTTCACATTGTTGCCAATTATCTATATGTCCCTAATCTCAGTTTCCATGTACGGCTCCTTAGGTCAGCTCACGATTGTACGTGAGTACTGTCTCTATCTGTTTTACTACTCTCACCCCTCAAGAGCATTCTTTCTCTTTAATCATATCAGCTAGCCTAGTTCAACTTAGCCCCTGCTTTTGTCAGGATGCTTACAATCTCTGTATTACCACTCTGAGTTGCCAGCCTCAGTGGGGTTGTTCCTATGCTATCTGCTTTGTTCACGTTAGCTCCCGCTTGAGTGAGGATGTTTACAATATCCACATTGCCACTCTCAGATGCCGCATATAGTGGAGTCCTTCCCATGTAATCTGTCATGTTCAAGTTTGCATTCGCTTCTATCAACATGCTCACTAACTCTACATCACCACTCTCAGCTGCCACGCTCAACGGAGGCTTTTCCGTGTGTCCCCTAGCCGTAGCTTTGGGCAAAGTGTTTGGATCCGCACCGTTGTCCAAAAGTAGTTTCACGGTCTTCTTGCAGCGCCGTTTACAGGCAGACAGCAGTAAAGTTTGACCATATCTATCGGTGGTATTAATCTTGGCTCCAGCATTAACCAATGTCTCAAAGACACATACATGATCATGCCAGGCGATTTTGCTGTTGCCTTGTTCAAACTGCATGAGTTGTTCAACTGATAGACAGAGTGGGCTGTAGTAGACAGATAGGCCAATTGCTTCATTAATATCAATGCCTTCTTCGATTACAGTTGTTAGTAACTGGGAGTCAGCCTTCTCTATGGCTATCCAGAGGGGACTTTGTTGGTATTTGCCTGTTCTATTGGCTCTGGCGTGTTGCATGAAAACTTTGCACACTTCTCTGTCTCCACTGGCATACTGAAGTGGGGAGGAGCCGTTTTTGTCCACGACATCTGTGTCTGCCCCTTTCTCCAGCAGACGTGTAACAATGTTCGAATGTCCGCCCTTTACAGCATCCCAGAGTGGTGTTTCTCCATCTGAGTTTACTGTGTTGACCTGCACACCTGCTTGTAGCAGTGTCTTCACCCTTTCTTCATCACCTGTCCAGGCTGTTATCCTTAACAGTGCATCTCCCCACTTCTCTTTCAGTTCCTTATACTCTCGTGATGTATAACTGCCCTTGCCAGCTGTGTCATGTTTTAAAGTTTGTTCCGCCGGTTCGTCAGATGACATGAAAACATCCATAGCTTCGTCTACTATCTCTTCTACTTCTTCTTCAAGCTCTTCCATTGACTGGGTAGCTACTTGCAAGGGGCTGTCGAACCCAATTTTCTCAAACTCTGTTTGCAAGTCTGTGGCCAACCGGCCACTCTCTAGGTACTCATTGAATCTAATCATGCATTCATCACTTTCTGGAAACATTTGTACATAGATTGAAGATGGAAACATTTCAGCAGTGTCAATACCTTCACAATGTCTACTGAAAAGTCGAGTGATGATGCCCTTGCACAAGTTTTCATTCGTATCATAAAGCTCTGAAATGTCCTTCACAAGTTCATTCCT
The DNA here is from genome assembly GCA_019207045.1 of Branchiostoma floridae x Branchiostoma belcheri. Lineage (NCBI taxonomy): Eukaryota > Metazoa > Chordata > Leptocardii > Amphioxiformes > Branchiostomatidae > Branchiostoma > Branchiostoma floridae x Branchiostoma belcheri. Next base: position 25,363,934 of record CM033024.1, on the reverse strand, counting down.
ATCGGATTCTTCAATCTTAAGAAAGAAGCATTTTGTAAGCCTTTGCTTTGCAACTCGCATGGCTTTAATAGCCTTCATTGCCAGTTTTATGTCTTCTGAAATATTGCTAAATCTATCACGATGTCTCCCTCTAGTTCCCCTTTTCTTTTTTTTCACAGTTTTCTTCTTGCCTTTCTTGTTTTCCTTACCTGATGATGACAGGGCATCCATTAAAGCTTCTTTTAGACTTGTTTCTGTGGTGTATTTCTTGGGCTTTGAACAAGAGGCTTCAGCAGGAATGTCTTGGAGCCTCAAGGCGGCTAGATCTGGGTACAATTTGTCTTCCACACTGTCCACTAGGTCTTGTCTTCTAACTTCTTTTAAAGCTGTCAGTAGTTTCTTCACTGTTGCCTTTTTCCCTTGTCGTTGCTTCCATTTCTCCAACACAGTACGGCTCTGCCACATCAGATCTGCCTCTCTCATACGACGGAATTGCTGTATATCCTTGTACTTCAGTCCTAGTGTTGATGCAAACTGTTGCCAGTCCTCACCCAATTCTGACTGTATTATATAAAAAGCTGTATCCAACTCTGTTTCTGGATCCGTTCCTACTGCCATTTTGCTGTTGCGCAGTTTTCTAATGTACCTCTAGTAACAAACAACCTCAACTCAGTCAGGTGATTTAGGCATGTGATTTCGAGTTCTTTGTCTAGCTTGGTTACCACCACTGAGTAAATTGAATAAGCCTACCATTATAACTATTTTTAGTGCCTCGGTATGTTAATAATTGACCCAGCTTTTCTGTGGTCACACAACGCCTCAGTGGACATGTACACTGGTGCCTATGGCAACTGTAAATGGTTTTAAACATACAATGTATATGTTAATAACATTTTATCATGACACAGAAAAATATTTTAATGAACCTTCAATTTCTGAGTGAGTTAGCTAAATCTATATCAAAGTTTCCATGATTGAGGGAAAGATACTAATGTGTGTGAATTATTGCATTACCCATATGGCACTGTACTCGGTATTGACACTGTCATGACGTCATTGTATGTACATGTAGCGGGCCATAACAAACATGGCCGACAGATGTTAATAGTGCTCTAGACTATTTAAGGCTAAGAAAATTAAAAAGGTCTAAGTTTAGGAATATCTCAAGAAGGAAGAATCCGATTGGACGGTGGTTTTCATCTTTCAATAGCGCAAAAGCAGACCTAGCCGTACGCCAGGGATGGGGTGATACCTTGATAACGCGGATCCAAGTTAGGGTTCAAGTTCTGGCCGGAAAACTTTATATCGCGTTATTAAGATATCAACCCACCCCAAGCCTGACACATCTCGACAAGGATGCATCCGATTGCGGTTTTCACCTTTCAATATGGCACAATGATTCCTGTCTAACAATATAAAGTTTACCCGGCCGCAACTTGAACCCTGGCCTGGAATCACGTTATTAGGGTATCAACCCACCCCCGGCTTACGGCTATCAAGACTAAGTCTAGCGGTTAGGACACGACTTGAGTCAACACTATAAAGAATATCTCAACAAGGAAGCATTCGATAGGACTGCGGTTTGCATCATTCAATAGGGCACAATGTGACCATTGTAATGATATAAAGTTTGTCCGGCCGCAACTTGAACCCTAACTTTTAATTGCGTTATTAGGGTACCAACCCACCCCAGGATTACGGCTATTACGACTAAGTCTTTAGCGGTTAGGACACGACTTGGGTCTACACGATCAAGAATATCTCCACAAGGAAACATCCGATTGGAATGCGGTTTGCATCTTTCAATATGGCACAATGTGACCATTGTAATGATGTAAAGTTTGTCCGGCCGCAACTTGAATCCTAACTTTTAATTGCGTTATTAAGGTACCACCCTACCCCAGGATTACAGCTATTACGACAAAGTCTAGCGGTTAGCACACGACTTGGGTCTACACGATCAAGAATATCTCGACAAGGAAACATCCGATCGGAATGCGGTTTGCATCTTTCAATAGGGCACAATGTGACCATTGTAATGATGTAAAGTTTGTCCGGCCGCAACTTGAACCCTAACTTTTAATTGCGTTATTAAGGTACCAACCCACCCATGGATTACGGCTATTACGACTAAGTCTTTAGCGGTTAGGACACGACTTGGGTCTACACGATCGAGAATATTTCGACAAGGAAACATCCGATTGGAATGCGGTTTGCATCTTTCAATAGAGCACAATGTGACCATTGTAATGATATAAAGTTTGTCTGGCCGCAACTTCAAGAGAAAGAAGTATCCCAACATTTTGCGGTTTTTACCTTTCGAATCCTTGCTAAGTGACCTTTCCAACCATACCTAGCTTGCCAGGCCGGAACTTAAACTCTAGGCTACAATCGCGTTATTAAGTCACCCCCCTACCCGGTGCCGTGACAGGCAGTGTTTAAAAATGACGGCTAGCGGTTGCGCCTAAACAGGGTCTGTACCGTCAAGAATATCTCGAGAAGAAAGTATCCCAACATTTTGCGGTTTTTACCTTTCGATTTCTTGCTTAGTGACCTTTCCAACCATACCTAGCTTGCCAGGCCGGAACTTAAACTCTAGGCTACAATCGCGTTATTAAGTCACCCCCTACCCGGTGCCGTGACAGGCGGTGTTTAAAAAAAGACGGCTAGCGGTTGGGCCTAAACAGGGTCTGTACCGTCACGAATATCTCGAGAAGAAAGTATCCCAACATTTTGCGGTTTTTACCTTTTGATTTCTTGCTAAGTGACCTTTCCAACCATACCTAGCTTGCCAGGCCGGAACTTAAACTCTAGGCTACAATCGCGTTATTAAGTCACCCCCCTACCCGGTGCCGTGACAGGCGGTCTTTAAAAAAAGACGGCTAGCGGTTGCGCCTAAACAGGGTCTGTACCGTCATGAATATCGCGAAAAGAAAGTATCCCAACATTTTGCGGATTTTACCTTTCGATTCCTTGCTAAGTGACCTTTCCAACCATACCTAGCTTGCCAGGCCGGAACTTAAACTCTAGGCTACAATCGCGTTATTAAGTCACCCCCCTACCCGGTGCCGTGACAGGCGGTGTTTAAAAAAAGACGGCTAGCGGTTGGGCCTAAACAGGGAATGTACCGTCACGAATATCTCGAGAAGGACGTATCCCAACATTTTGCGGTTTTTACCTTTCGATGTCTTGCTAAGTTACCTTTCCAACCATACCTAGCTTGCCAGGCCGGAACTTAAACTCTAGGCTACAATCGCGTTATTAAGTCACCCCCCCTACCCGGTGCTGTGACAGGTGGTGTTTAAAAACAGACGGCTAGCGGTTGCGCCTAAACAGGGTCTGCACCGTCACGAATATCTCGAGAAGGAAGTCTTCCAACATTTTTCAGTTTTTATCTTTCGATTCTTTGCTAAGTGACCTTTCTAACCATACCTAGCTTGCCAGGCCGGAACTTAAACTTTAGGCTACAATCACGTTATTAAGTCACCCCCTACCCGGTGCCGTGACAGGCGGTGCTTGAGACAAGACGGCTAGCGGTTGCGCCTAAACAGGGTCTGTACCGTCACGAATATCTCGGAAAGAAAGTATCCCAACATTTTGCGGATTTTACCTTTCGATTCCTTGTTAAGTGACCTTTCCAACAATATCTAGCTTGCCAGGCCGGAACTTAAACTCTAGGCTACAATCGCGCTATTAAGTCACCCCCCTACCCGGTGCCGTGACAGGCGGTGTTTAAAAAAGGCGGCTAGCGGTTGGGCCTAAACAGGGTCTGTACCGTCACGAATATTTCGAGAAGAAAGTATCCCAACATTTTGCGGTTTTTACCTTTCGATTCCTTGCTAAGTGACCTTTTCAACCATACCTAGCTTGCCAGGCCGGAACTTAAACTTTAGGCTACAATCACGTTATTAAGTCACCCCCTACCCGGTGCCGTGACAGGCGGTGCTTGAGACAAGACGGCTAGCGGTTGCGCCTAAACAGGGTCTGTACCGTCACGAATATCTCGGAAAGAAAGTATCCCAACATTTTGCGGATTTTACCTTTCGATTCCTTGTTAAGTGACCTTTCCAACAATATCTAGCTTGCCAGGCCGGAACTTAAACTCTAGGCTACAATCGCGCTATTAAGTCACCCCCCTACCCGGTGCCGTGACAGGCGGTGTTTAAAAAAAGACGGCTAGCGGTTGGGCCTAAACAGGGTCTGTACCGTCACGAATATTTCGAGAAGAAAGTATCCCAACATTTTGCGATTTTTACCTTTCGATTCCTTGCTAAGTGACCTTTTCAACCATACCTAGCTTGCCAGGCCGGAACTTAAACTTTAGGCTACAATCACGTTATTAAGTCACCCCCTACCCGGTGCCGTGACAGGCGGTGCTTGAGACAAGACGGCTAGCGATTGCGCCTAAACAGGGTCTGTACCGTCACGAATATCTCGAGAAGAAAGTATCCCAACATTTTGCAGTTTTTACCTGTCGATTCCTTGCTAAGTGACCTTTCTAACCATACCTAGCTTGCCAGGCCGGAACTTAAACTTTAGGCTACAATCACGTTATCAAGTCACCCCCTACCCGGTGCCGTGACAGGCGGTGCTTGAGACAAGACGGCTAGCGGTTGCGCCTAAACAGGGTCTGTACCGTCAAGAATATCTCGAGACGAAAGTATCCCAACATTTTGCGGTTTTTACCTTTCGATTCCTTGCTAAGTGACCTTTCCAACCATACCTAGCTTGCCAGGCCGGAACTTAAACTCTAGGCTACAATCGCGTTATTACGTCACCCCCCTACCCGGTGCCGTGACAGGCGGTGTTTAGAAAAAGACGGCTAGCGGTTGCGCCTAAATAGGGTCTGTACCGTCAAGAATATCTCAAGACGAAAGTATCCCAACATTTTGCGAATTTTACCTTTCGATTCCTTGCTAAGTGACCTTTCGAACCATACCTAGCTTGCCAGGCCGGAACTTAAACTTTAGGCTACAATCACGTTATTAAGTCACCCCCTACCCGGTGCCGTGACAGGCGGTGCTTGAGACAAGACGGCTAGCGGTTGCGCCTAAACAGGGTCTGTACCGTCATAAAAATCTCAAGAAGGACGTATCCCAACATTTTGCGGTTTTCACCTTTCGACTCCTTGCTAAGAGACCGTTCCAACCATACCTAGCTTGCCAGGCCGGAACTTAAACTCTAGGCTACAATCACGTTATTAAGTCACCCCCTACCCGGTGCCGTGACAGGCGGTGCTTGAGACAAGACGGCTAGCGGTTGCGTCTAAACAGGGTCTGTACCGTCAAGAATATCTCGAGAAGGAAGTCTCCCAACATTTTGCGGTTTTTACCTTTCGATTCCTTGCTAAGTGACCTTTCCAACAATATCTAGCTTGCCAGGCCGGAACTTAAACTCTAGGCTACAATCGCGTTATTAAGTCACCCCCTACCCGGTGCCGTGACAGGCGGTGCTTGAGACAAGACGGCTAGCGGTTGCGCCTAAACAGGGTCTGTACCGTCACGAACATCTCGAGAAGGACGTATCCCAACATTTTCGGTTTTTACCTTTCGATTCTTTGCTAAGTGACCTTTCCAACCATACCTAGCTTGCCAGGCTGGAACTTAAACTCTAGGCTACAATTGCGTTATTAAGTCACCCCCCTACCCGGTGCCGTGACAGGCGGTGTTTAAAAAAAGACGACTAGCGGTTGCGCCTAAACAGGGTCTGTACCGTCAAGAATATCTCGTGACGAAAGTATCCCAACATTTTGCGAATTTTACCTTTCGATTCCTTGCTAATTGACCTTTCCAACCATACCTAGCTTGCCAGGCCGGAATTTAACTTTAGGCTACAATCACGTTATTAAGTTACCCCCTACCCGGTGCCGTGACAGGCGGTGCTTGAGACTAGACGGCTAGCGGTTGCGCCTAAACAGGGTCTGTACCGTCATGAATATCTCGAGACGAAAGTATCCCAACATTTTGCGAATTTTACCTTTCGATTCCTTGCTAAGTGACCTTTCCAACCATACCTAGCTTGCCAGGCCGGAACTTAAACTCTAGGCTACAATCGCGTTATTACGTCACCCCCCTACCCGGTGCCGTGACAGGCGGTGTTTAGAAAAAGACGGCTAGCGGTTGCGCCTAAACAGGGTCTGTACCGTCAGGAATATCTCGAGAAGGACGTATCCCAACATTTTGCGGTTTTCACTTTTCTATTCCTTGCTAAGTGACCTTTCTAACCATGCCTAGCTTGCCAGGCCGGAACTTAAACTCTAGGCTACAATCGCGTTATTAAGTTACCCCCTACCCGGTGCCGTGACAGGCGGTGCTTGAGACAAGACGGCTAGCGGTTGCGCCTAAACAGGGTCTGTACCGTCACGAATATCTCGAGAAGAAAGTATCCCAACATTTTCGGTTTTTACCTTCGATTCCTTGCTAAGTGACCTTTCCATCCATACCTAGCTTGCCAGGCCGGAACTTAAACTCTAGGCTACAATCGCGTTATTACGTCACCCCCCTACCTGGTGCCGTAACAGGCGGTGTTTAAAAAAAGACGGCTAGCGGTTGCGCCTAAACAGGGTCTGTACCGTCATGAATATCTCGAGAAGGACGTATCCCAACATTTTGCGGTTTTTACCTTTCGATTCCTTGCTAAGTGACCTTTCTAACAATATCTAGCTTGCCAGGCCGGAACTTAAACTCTAGGCTACAATCACGTTATTAAGTCACCCCCTACCCGGTGCCGTGACAGGCGGTGCTTGAGACAAGACGGCTAGCGGTTGCGTCTAAACAAGGTCTGTACCGTCAAGAATATCTCGAGAAGAAAGTATCCCAACATTTTGCGGTTTTTACCTTTCGATTCCTTGCTAAGTGACCTTTCTAACAATATCTAGCTTGCCAGGCCGGAACTTAAACTCTAGGCTACAATCACGTTATTAAGTCACCCCCCTACCCGGTGCCGTGACAGGCGGTGTTTAAAAAAAAGACGGCTAGCGGTTGCGCCTAAACAGGGTCTGTACCGTTACGAATATCTCGAGAAAAAAGGATCCTAACATTTTGCGGTTTTTACCTTTCGATTCCTTGCTAAGTGACATTTTCAACCATACCTAGCTTGCCAGGCCGGATCTTAAACTCTAGGCTACAATCACGTTATTAAGTCACCCCCTACCCGGTGCCGTGACAGGCGGTGCTTGAGACAAGACGGCTAGCGGTTGCCCCTAAACAGGGTCTGTACCGTCATGAATATCTCAAGAATGACGTATCCCAACCTTTTTGCGGTTTTTCCTTTCGACTCCTACCTTTCCAACATACCTAGCTTGCCAGGCCGGAACTTAAACTCTAGGCTACAATCGCGTTATTAAGTCACCCCCTACCCGGTGCCGTGACAGGCGGTGCTTGAGACAAGACGGCTAGCGGTTGTGCCTAAACAGGGTCTGTACCGTCACGAATATCTCGAGAAGGAAGTATTTCAACATTTCGCAGATTTCACCTTTCGATTCCTTGCTAAGTGACCTTTCCAACCATACCTAGCTTGCCAGGCCGGAACTTAAACTCTAGGCTACAATCGCGTTATTAAGTCACCCCCCTACCCGGTGCCGTGACAGGCGGTGTTTAAAAAAAGACGGCTAGCGGTTGCGCCTAAACAGGGTCTGTACCGTCATGAATATCTCGAGAAGAAAGTATCTCAACATTTTGCGGTTTTTACCTTTCGATTCCTTGCTAAGTGACCTTTCCATCCATACCTAGCTTGCCAGGCCGGAACTTAAACTCTAGGCTACAATCGCGTTATTAAGTCACCCCCTACCCGGTGCCGTGACAGGCGGTGTTTAAAAAAAGACGGCTAGCGGTTGCGCCTAAACAGGGTCTGTACCGTCAAGAAAACTCGAGAAGGAAGTATCCCAACATTTTCGGTTTTTACCTTCGATTCCTTGCTATATGACCTTTCTAACCATACCTAGCTTGCCAGGCCGGAACTTAAACTCTAGGCTACAATCACGTTATTAAGTCACCCCCCTACCCGGTGCCGTGACAGGCGGTGTTTAAAAAAAGACGGCTAGCGGTTGCGCCTAAACAGGGTCTGTACCGTCATGAATATCTCGAGAAGGACGTATCCCAACATTTTGCAGTTTTTACCTTTCGATTCCTTGCTAAGTGACCTTTCCAACCATACCTAGCTTGCCAGGCCGGAACTTAAACTCTAGGCTACAATCACGTTATTAAGTCACCCCCTACCCGGTGCCGTGACAGGCGGTGCTTGAGACAAGACGGCTAGCGGTTGCGTATAAACAGGGTCTGTACCGTCAAGAATATCTCGAGAAGAAAGTATCCCAACATTTTGCGGTTTTTACCTTTCGATTTCTTGCTAAGTGACCTTTCCAACAATATCAAGCTTGCCAGGCCGGAACTTAAACTCTAGGCTACAATCGCGTTATTAAGTCACCCCCCTACCCGGTGCCGTGACAGGCGGTGTTTAAAAAAAGACGGCTAGCGGTTGCGCCTGAACAGGGTCTGTACCGTCATGAATATCTCGAGAAGGACGTATTCCAACATTTTGCGGTTTTTACCTTTCGATTCCTTGCTAAGTGACCTTTCCAACCATACCTAGCTTGCCAGGCCGGAACTTAAACTCTAGGCTACAATCGCGCTATTAAGTCACGCCCCTACCCGGTGCCGTGACAGGCGGTGCTTGAGACAAGACGGCTAGTGGTTGCGCCTAAACAGGGTCTGTATCGTCAGGAATATCTCGAGAAGGACGTATCCCAACATTTTGCGGTTTTCACCTTTCGATTCCTTGCTAAGTGACCTTTCCAACCATACCTAGCTTGCCAGGCCGGAACTTAAACTCTAGGCTACAATCGCGATATTAAGTCACGTCCCTACCCGGTGCCGTGACAGGCGGTGCTTGAGACAAGACGGCTAGTGGTTGCGCCTAAACAGGGTCTGTATCGTCAGAAATATCTCGAGAAGGACGTATCCCAACATTTTGCGGTTTTCACCTTTCGATTCCTTGCTAAGTGACCTTTCCAACCATACCTAGCTTGCCAGGCCGGAACTTAAACTCTAGGCTACAATCGCGCTATTAAGTCACGCCCCTACCCGGTGCCGTGACAGGCGGTGTCTAAGAAAAGACGGCTAGCGGTTGCGCCTAAACAGGGTCTGTATCGTCAGGAATATCTCGAGAAGGACGTATCCCAACATTTTGCGGTTTTCACCTTTCGATTTCTTGCTAAGTGACCTTTCCAACCATACCTAGCTTGCCAGGCCGGAACTTAAACTCTAGGCTAAAATCGCGCTATTAAGTCACGCCCCTACCCGGTGCCGTGACAGGCGGTGTCTAAGAAAAGACGGCTAGCGGTTGCGCCTAAACAGGGTCTGTATCGTCAGGAATATCTCGAGAAGGACGTATCCCAACATTTTGCGGTTTTCACCTTTCGATTCCTTGCTAAGTGACCTTTCCAACCATACCTAGCTTGCCAGGCCGGAACTTAAACTCTAGGCTACAATCGCGCTATTAAGTCACGCCCCTACCCGGTGCGCTATTAAGTCACGCCCCTACCCGGTGCCGTGACAGGCGGTGCTTGAGACAAGACGGCTAGTGGTTGCGCCTAAACAGGGTCTGTATCGTCAGGAATATCTCGAGAAGGACGTATCCCAACATTTTGCGCTTTTTACCTTTCGATTCCTTGCTAAGTGACCTTTCCAACCATACCTAGCTTGCCAGGCCGGAACTTAAACTCTAGGCTACAATCGCGCTATTAAGTCACGCCCCTACCCGGTGCCGTGACAGGCGGTGTCTAAGAAAAGACGGCTAGCGGTTGCGCCTAAACAGGGTCTGTATCGTCAGGAATATCTCGAGAAGGACGTATCCCAACATTTTGCGGTTTTCACCTTTCGATTTCTTGCTAAGTGACCTTTCCAACCATACCTAGCTTGCCAGGCCGGAACTTAAACTCTAGGCTACAATCGCGCTATTAAGTCACGCCCCTACCCGGTGCCGTGACAGGCGGTGCTTGAGACAAGACGGCTAGTGGTTGCGCCTAAACAGGGTCTGTATCGTCAGGAATATCTCGAGAAGGACGTATTCCAACATTTTGCGGTTTTTACCTTTCGATTCCTTGCTAAGTGACCTTTCCAACCATACCTAGCTTGCCAGGCCGGAACTTAAACTCTAGGCTACAATCGCGCTATTAAGTCACGCCCCTACCCGGTGCCGTGACAGGCGGTGCTTGAGACAAGACGGCTAGTGGTTGCGCCTAAACAGGGTCTGTATCGTCAGGAATATCTCGAGAAGGACGTATTCCAACATTTTGCGGTTTTCACCTTTCGATTCCTTGCTAAGTGACCTTTCCAACCATACCTAGCTTGCCAGGCCGAAACTTAAACTCTAGGCTACAATCGCGATATTAAGTCACGTCCCTACCCGGTGCCGTGACAGGCGGTGCTTGAGACAAGACGGCTAGTGGTTGCGCCTAAACAGGGTCTGTATCGTCAGGAATATCTCGAGAAGGACGTATCCCAACATTTTGCGTTTTTACCTTTCGATTCCTTGCTAAGTGACCTTTCCAACCATACCTAGCTTGCCAGGCCGGAACTTAAACTCTAGGCTACAATCGCGCTATTAAGTCACGCCCCTACCCGGTGCCGTGACAGGCGGTGTCTAAGAAAAGACGGCTAGCGGTTGCGCCTAAACAGGGTCTGTATCGTCAGGAATATCTCGAGAAGACGTATCCCAACATTTTGCGGTTTTCACCTTTCGATTCCTTGCTAAGTGACCTTTCCAACCATACCTAGCTTGCCAGGCCGGAACTTAAACTCTAGGCTACAATCGCGCTATTAAGTCATGCCCCTACCCGGTGCCGTGACAGGCGGTGCTTGAGACAAGACGGCTAGTGGTTGCGCCTAAACAGGGTCTGTATCGTCAGGAATATCTCGAGAAGGACGTATCCCAACATTTTGCGGTTTTCACCTTTCGATTTCTTGCTAAGTGACCTTTCCAACCATACCTAGCTTGCCAGGCCGGAACTTAAACTCTAGGCTACAATCGCGCTATTAAGTCACGCCCCCACCCGGTGCCGTGACAGGCGGTGTCTAAGAAAAGACGGCTAGCGGTTGCGCCTAAACAGGGTCTGTATCGTCAGGAATATCTCGAGAAGGACGTATCCCAACATTTTGCGGTTTTCACCTTTCGATTTCTTGCTAAGTGACCTTTCCAACCATACCTAGCTTGCCAGGCCGGAACTTAAACTCTAGGCTACAATCGCGCTATTAAGTCACGCCCCTACCCGGTGCCGTGACAGGCGGTGCTTGAGACAAGACGGCTAGTGGTTGCGCCTAAACAGGGTCTGTATCGTCAGGAATATCTCGAGAAGGACGTATCCCAACATTTTGCGGTTTTCACCTTTCGATTTCTTGCTAAGTGACCTTTCCAACCATACCTAGCTTGCCAGGCCGGAACTTAAACTCTAGGCTACAATCGCGCTATTAAGTCACGCCCCTACCCGGTGCCGTGACAGGCGGTGCTTGAGACAAGACGGCTAGTGGTTGCGCCTAAACAGGGTCTGTATCGTCAGGAATATCTCGAGAAGGACGTATTCCAACATTTTGCGGTTTTCACCTTTCGATTCCTTGCTAAGTGACCTTTCCAACCATACCTAGCTTGCCAGGCCGGAACTTAAACTCTAGGCTACAATCGCGCTATTAAGTCACGCCCTACCCGGTGCCGTGACAGGCGGTGCTTGAGACAAGACGGCTAGTGGTTGCGCCTAAACAGGGTCTGTATCGTCAGGAATATCTCGAGAAGGACGTATCCCAACATTTTGCGGTTTTCACCTTTCGATTCCTTGCTAAGTGACCTTTCCAACCATACCTAGCTTGCCAGGCCGGAACTTAAACTCTAGGCTACAATCGCGCTATTAAGTCACGCCCCTACCCGGTGCCGTGACAGGCGGTGTCTAAGAAAAGACGGCTAGCGGTTGCGCCTAAACAGGGTCTGTATCGTCAGGAATATCTCGAGAAGGACGTATCCCAACATTTTGCGGTTTTCACCTTTCGATTCCTTGCTAAGTGACCTTTCCAACCATACCTAGCTTGCCAGGCCGGAACTTAAACTCTAGGCTACAATCGCGCTATTAAGTCACGCCCCTACCCGGTGCCGTGACAGGCGGTGCTTGAGACAAGACGGCTAGTGGTTGCGCCTAAACAGGGTCTGTATCGTCAGGAATATCTCGAGAAGGACGTATCCCAACATTTTGCGGTTTTCACCTTTCGATTCTTGCTAAGTGACCTTTCCAACCATACCTAGCTTGCCAGGCCGGAACTTAAACTCTAGGCTACAATCGCGCTATTAAGTCACGCCCCCACCCGGTGCCGTGACAGGCGGTGTCTAAGAAAAGACGGCTAGCGGTTGCGCCTAAACAGGGTCTGTATCGTCAGGAATATCTCGAGAAGGACGTATCCCAACATTTTGCGGTTTTCACCTTTCGATTTCTTGCTAAGTGACCTTTCCAACCATACCTAGCTTGCCAGGCCGGAACTTAAACTCTAGGCTACAATCGCGCTATTAAGTCACGCCCCTACCCGGTGCCGTGACAGGCGGTGCTTGAGACAAGACGGCTAGTGGTTGCGCCTAAACAGGGTCTGTATCGTCAGGAATATCTCGAGAAGGACGTATCCCAACATTTTGCGGTTTTCACCTTTCGATTTCTTGCTAAGTGACCTTTCCAACCATACCTAGCTTGCCAGGCCGGAACTTAAACTCTAGGCTACAATCGCGCTATTAAGTCACGCCCCCACCCGGTGCCGTGACAGGCGGTGTCTAAGAAAAGACGGCTAGCGGTTGCGCCTAAACAGGGTCTGTATCGTCAGGAATATCTCGAGAAGGACGTATCCCAACATTTTGCGGTTTTCACCTTTCGATTCCTTGCTAAGTGACCTTTCCAACCATACCTAGCTTGCCAGGCCGGAACTTAAACTCTAGGCTACAATCGCGCTATTAAGTCACGCCCCTACCCGGTGCCGTGACAGGCGGTGCTTGAGACAAGACGGCTAGTGGTTGCGCCTAAACAGGGTCTGTATCGTCAGGAATATCTCGAGAAGGACGTATCCCAACATTTTGCGGTTTTCACCTTTCGATTCCTTGCTAAGTGACCTTTCCAACCATACCTAGCTTGCCAGGCCGGAACTTAAACTCTAGGCTACAATCGCGCTATTAAGTCACGCCCCCACCCGGTGCCGTGACAGGCGGTGTCTAAGAAAAGACGGCTAGCGGTTGCGCCTAAACAGGGTCTGTATCGTCAGGAATATCTCGAGAAGGACGTATCCCAACATTTTGCGGTTTTCACCTTTCGATTCCTTGCTAAGTGACCTTTCCAACCATACCTAGCTTGCCAGGCCGGAACTTAAACTCTAGGCTACAATCGCGCTATTAAGTCACGCCCCTACCCGGTGCCGTGACAGGCGGTGCTTGAGACAAGACGGCTAGTGGTTGCGCCTAAACAGGGTCTGTATCGTCAGGAATATCTCGAGAAGGACGTATCCCAACATTTTGCGGTTTTCACCTTTCGATTCCTTGCTAAGTGACCTTTCCAACCATACCTAGCTTGCCAGGCCGGAACTTAAACTCTAGGCTACAATCGCGCTATTAAGTCACGCCCCCACCCGGTGCCGTGACAGGCGGTGTCTAAGAAAAGACGGCTAGCGGTTGCGCCTAAACAGGGTCTGTATCGTCAGGAATATCTCGAGAAGGACGTATCCCAACATTTTGCGGTTTTCACCTTTCGATTCCTTGCTAAGTGACCTTTCCAACCATACCTAGCTTGCCAGGCCGGAACTTAAACTCTAGGCTACAATCGCGCTATTAAGTCACGCCCCTACCCGGTGCCGTGACAGGCGGTGCTTGAGACAAGACGGCTAGTGGTTGCGCCTAAACAGGGTCTGTATCGTCAGGAATATCTCGAGAAGGACGTATCCCAACATTTTGCGGTTTTCACCTTTCGATTCCTTGCTAAGTGACCTTTCCAACCATACCTAGCTTGCCAGGCCGGAACTTAAACTCTAGGCTACAATCGCGCTATTAAGTCACGCCCCCACCCGGTGCCGTGACAGGCGGTGTCTAAGAAAAGACGGCTAGCGGTTGCGCCTAAACAGGGTCTGTATCGTCAGGAATATCTCGAGAAGGACGTATCCCAACATTTTGCGGTTTTCACCTTTCGATTCCTTGCTAAGTGACCTTTCCAACCATACCTAGCTTGCCAGGCCGGAACTTAAACTCTAGGCTACAATCGCGCTATTAAGTCACGCCCCTACCCGGTGCCGTGACAGGCGGTGCTTGAGACAAGACGGCTAGTGGTTGCGCCTAAACAGGGTCTGTATCGTCAGGAATATCTCGAGAAGGACGTATCCCAACATTTTGCGGTTTTCACCTTTCGATTCCTTGCTAAGTGACCTTTCCAACCATACCTAGCTTGCCAGGCCGGAACTTAAACTCTAGGCTACAATCGCGCTATTAAGTCACGCCCCCACCCGGTGCCGTGACAGGCGGTGTCTAAGAAAAGACGGCTAGCGGTTGCGCCTAAACAGGGTCTGTATCGTCAGGAATATCTCGAGAAGGACGTATCCCAACATTTTGCGGTTTTCACCTTTCGATTCCTTGCTAAGTGACCTTTCCAACCATACCTAGCTTGCCAGGCCGGAACTTAAACTCTAGGCTACAATCGCGCTATTAAGTCACGCCCCTACCCGGTGCCGTGACAGGCGGTGCTTGAGACAAGACGGCTAGTGGTTGCGCCTAAACAGGGTCTGTATCGTCAGGAATATCTCGAGAAGGACGTATCCCAACATTTTGCGGTTTTCACCTTTCGATTCCTTGCTAAGTGACCTTTCCAACCATACCTAGCTTGCCAGGCCGGAACTTAAACTCTAGGCTACAATCGCGCTATTAAGTCACGCCCCTACCCGGTGCCGTGACAGGCGGTGCTTGAGACAAGACGGCTAGTGGTTGCGCCTAAACAGGGTCTGTATCGTCAGGAATATCTCGAGAAGGACGTATCCCAACATTTTGCGGTTTTCACCTTTCGATTCCTTGCTAAGTGACCTTTCCAACCATACCTAGCTTGCCAGGCCGGAACTTAAACTCTAGGCTACAATCGCGCTATTAAGTCACGCCCCCACCCGGTGCCGTGACAGGCGGTGTCTAAGAAAAGACGGCTAGCGGTTGCGCCTAAACAGGGTCTGTATCGTCAGGAATATCTCGAGAAGGACGTATCCCAACATTTTGCGGTTTTCACCTTTCGATTCTTGCTAAGTGACCTTTCCAACCATACCTAGCTTGCCAGGCCGGAACTTAAACTCTAGGCTACAATCGCGCTATTAAGTCACGCCCCTACCCGGTGCCGTGACAGGCGGTGCTTGAGACAAGACGGCTAGTGGTTGCGCCTAAACAGGGTCTGTATCGTCAGGAATATCTCGAGAAGGACGTATCCCAACATTTTGCGGTTTTCACCTTTCGATTCCTTGCTAAGTGACCTTTCCAACCATACCTAGCTTGCCAGGCCGGAACTTAAACTCTAGGCTACAATCGCGCTATTAAGTCACGCCCCTACCCGGTGCCGTGACAGGCGGTGCTTGAGACAAGACGGCTAGTGGTTGCGCCTAAACAGGGTCTGTATCGTCAGGAATATCTCGAGAAGGACGTATCCCAACATTTTGCGGTTTTCACCTTTCGATTCCTTGCTAAGTGACCTTTCCAACCATACCTAGCTTGCCAGGCCGGAACTTAAACTCTAGGCTACAATCGCGCTATTAAGTCACGCCCCTACCCGGTGCCGTGACAGGCGGTGTCTAAGAAAAGACGGCTAGCGGTTGCGCCTAAACAGGGTCTGTATCGTCAGGAATATCTCGAGAAGGACGTATCCCAACATTTTGCGGTTTTCACCTTTCGATTCCTTGCTAAGTGACCTTTCCAACCATACCTAGCTTGCCAGGCCGGAACTTAAACTCTAGGCTACAATCGCGCTATTAAGTCACGCCCCTACCCGGTGCCGTGACAGGCGGTGTCTAAGAAAAGACGGCTAGCGGTTGCGCCTAAACAGGGTCTGTATCGTCAGGAATATCTCGAGAAGGACGTATCCCAACATTTTGCGGTTTTCACCTTTCGATTCCTTGCTAAGTGACCTTTCCAACCATACCTAGCTTGCCAGGCCGGAACTTAAACTCTAGGCTACAATCGCGCTATTAAGTCACGCCCCTACCCGCGCTATTAAGTCACGCCCCTACCCGGTGCCGTGACAGGCGGTGCTTGAGACAAGACGGCTAGTGGTTGCGCCTAAACAGGGTCTGTATCGTCAGGAATATCTCGAGAAGGACGTATCCCAACATTTTGCGGTTTTCACCTTTCGATTCCTTGCTAAGTGACCTTTCCAACCATACCTAGCTTGCCAGGCCGGAACTTAAACTCTAGGCTACAATCGCGCTATTAAGTCACGCCCCTACCCGGTGCCGTGACAGGCGGTGTCTAAGAAAAGACGGCTAGCGGTTGCGCCTAAACAGGGTCTGTATCGTCAGGAATATCTCGAGAAGGACGTATCCCAACATTTTGCGGTTTTCACCTTTCGATTCCTTGCTAAGTGACCTTTCCAACCATACCTAGCTTGCCAGGCCGGAACTTAAACTCTAGGCTACAATCGCGCTATTAAGTCACGCCCCTACCCGGTGCCGTGACAGGCGGTGCTTGAGACAAGACGGCTAGTGGTTGCGCCTAAACAGGGTCTGTATCGTCAGGAATATCTCGAGAAGGACGTATCCCAACATTTTGCGGTTTTCACCTTTCGATTCCTTGCTAAGTGACCTTTCCAACCATACCTAGCTTGCCAGGCCGGAACTTAAACTCTAGGCTACAATCGCGCTATTAAGTCACGCCCCTACCCGGTGCCGTGACAGGCGGTGCTTGAGACAAGACGGCTAGCGGTTGCGCCTAAACAGGGTCTGTATCGTCAGGAATATCTCGAGAAGGACGTATCCCAACATTTTGCGGTTTTCACCTTTCGATTCCTTGCTAAGTGACCTTTCCAACCATACCTAGCTTGCCAGGCCGGAACTTAAACTCTAGGCTACAATCGCGCTATTAAGTCACGCCCCTACCCGGTGCCGTGACAGGCGGTGCTTGAGACAAGACGGCTAGTGGTTGCGCCTAAACAGGGTCTGTATCGTCAGGAATATCTCGAGAAGGACGTATCCCAACATTTTGCGGTTTTCACCTTTCGATTCCTTGCTAAGTGACCTTTCCAACCATACCTAGCTTGCCAGGCCGGAACTTAAACTCTAGGCTACAATCGCGCTATTAAGTCACGCCCCTACCCGGTGCCGTGACAGGCGGTGTCTAAGAAAAGACGGCTAGCGGTTGCGCCTAAACAGGGTCTGTATCGTCAGGAATATCTCGAGAAGGACGTATCCCAACATTTTGCGGTTTTCACCTTTCGATTCCTTGCTAAGTGACCTTTCCAACCATACCTAGCTTGCCAGGCCGGAACTTAAACTCTAGGCTACAATCGCGCTATTAAGTCACGCCCCTACCCGGTGCCGTGACAGGCGGTGCTTGAGACAAGACGGCTAGTGGTTGCGCCTAAACAGGGTCTGTATCGTCAGGAATATCTCGAGAAGGACGTATCCCAACATTTTGCGGTTTTCACCTTTCGATTCCTTGCTAAGTGACCTTTCCAACCATACCTAGCTTGCCAGGCCGGAACTTAAACTCTAGGCTACAATCGCGCTATTAAGTCACGCCCCCACCCGGTGCCGTGACAGGCGGTGTCTAAGAAAAGACGGCTAGCGGTTGCGCCTAAACAGGGTCTGTATCGTCAGGAATATCTCGAGAAGGACGTATCCCAACATTTTGCGGTTTTCACCTTTCGATTCCTTGCTAAGTGACCTTTCCAACCATACCTAGCTTGCCAGGCCGGAACTTAAACTCTAGGCTACAATCGCGCTATTAAGTCACGCCCCTACCCGGTGCCGTGACAGGCGGTGCTTGAGACAAGACGGCTAGTGGTTGCGCCTAAACAGGGTCTGTATCGTCAGGAATATCTCGAGAAGGACGTATCCCAACATTTTGCGGTTTTCACCTTTCGATTTCTTGCTAAGTGACCTTTCCAACCATACCTAGCTTGCCAGGCCGGAACTTAAACTCTAGGCTACAATCGCGCTATTAAGTCACGCCCCCACCCGGTGCCGTGACAGGCGGTGTCTAAGAAAAGACGGCTAGCGGTTGCGCCTAAACAGGGTCTGTATCGTCAGGAATATCTCGAGAAGGACGTATCCCAACATTTTGCGGTTTTCACCTTTCGATTCCTTGCTAAGTGACCTTTCCAACCATACCTAGCTTGCCAGGCCGGAACTTAAACTCTAGGCTACAATCGCGCTATTAAGTCACGCCCCTACCCGGTGCCGTGACAGGCGGTGCTTGAGACAAGACGGCTAGTGGTTGCGCCTAAACAGGGTCTGTATCGTCAGGAATATCTCGAGAAGGACGTATCCCAACATTTTGCGGTTTTCACCTTTCGATTCCTTGCTAAGTGACCTTTCCAACCATACCTAGCTTGCCAGGCCGGAACTTAAACTCTAGGCTACAATCGCGCTATTAAGTCACGCCCCACCCGGTGCCGTGACAGGCGGTGTCTAAGAAAAGACGGCTAGCGGTTGCGCCTAAACAGGGTCTGTATCGTCAGGAATATCTCGAGAAGGACGTATCCCAACATTTTGCGGTTTTCACCTTTCGATTCCTTGCTAAGTGACCTTTCCAACCATACCTAGCTTGCCAGGCCGGAACTTAAACTCTAGGCTACAATCGCGCTATTAAGTCACGCCCCTACCCGGTGCCGTGACAGGCGGTGCTTGAGACAAGACGGCTAGTGGTTGCGCCTAAACAGGGTCTGTATCGTCAGGAATATCTCGAGAAGGACGTATCCCAACATTTTGCGGTTTTCACCTTTCGATTCCTTGCTAAGTGACCTTTCCAACCATACCTAGCTTGCCAGGCCGGAACTTAAACTCTAGGCTACAATCGCGCTATTAAGTCACGCCCCCACCCGGTGCCGTGACAGGCGGTGTCTAAGAAAAGACGGCTAGCGGTTGCGCCTAAACAGGGTCTGTATCGTCAGGAATATCTCGAGAAGGACGTATCCCAACATTTTGCGGTTTTCACCTTTCGATTCCTTGCTAAGTGACCTTTCCAACCATACCTAGCTTGCCAGGCCGGAACTTAAACTCTAGGCTACAATCGCGCTATTAAGTCACGCCCCTACCCGGTGCCGTGACAGGCGGTGCTTGAGACAAGACGGCTAGTGGTTGCGCCTAAACAGGGTCTGTATCGTCAGGAATATCTCGAGAAGGACGTATCCCAACATTTTGCGGTTTTCACCTTTCGATTCCTTGCTAAGTGACCTTTCCAACCATACCTAGCTTGCCAGGCCGGAACTTAAACTCTAGGCTACAATCGCGCTATTAAGTCACGCCCCCACCCGGTGCCGTGACAGGCGGTGTCTAAGAAAAGACGGCTAGCGGTTGCGCCTAAACAGGGTCTGTATCGTCAGGAATATCTCGAGAAGGACGTATCCCAACATTTTGCGGTTTTCACCTTTCGATTCCTTGCTAAGTGACCTTTCCAACCATACCTAGCTTGCCAGGCCGGAACTTAAACTCTAGGCTACAATCGCGCTATTAAGTCACGCCCCTACCCGGTGCCGTGACAGGCGGTGCTTGAGACAAGACGGCTAGTGGTTGCGCCTAAACAGGGTCTGTATCGTCAGGAATATCTCGAGAAGGACGTATCCCAACATTTTGCGGTTTTCACCTTTCGATTCCTTGCTAAGTGACCTTTCCAACCATACCTAGCTTGCCAGGCCGGAACTTAAACTCTAGGCTACAATCGCGCTATTAAGTCACGCCCCCACCCGGTGCCGTGACAGGCGGTGTCTAAGAAAAGACGGCTAGCGGTTGCGCCTAAACAGGGTCTGTATCGTCAGGAATATCTCGAGAAGGACGTATCCCAACATTTTGCGGTTTTCACCTTTCGATTCCTTGCTAAGTGACCTTTCCAACCATACCTAGCTTGCCAGGCCGGAACTTAAACTCTAGGCTACAATCGCGCTATTAAGTCACGCCCCTACCCGGTGCCGTGACAGGCGGTGCTTGAGACAAGACGGCTAGTGGTTGCGCCTAAACAGGGTCTGTATCGTCAGGAATATCTCGAGAAGGACGTATCCCAACATTTTGCGGTTTTCACCTTTCGATTCCTTGCTAAGTGACCTTTCCAACCATACCTAGCTTGCCAGGCCGGAACTTAAACTCTAGGCTACAATCGCGCTATTAAGTCACGCCCCCACCCGGTGCCGTGACAGGCGGTGTCTAAGAAAAGACGGCTAGCGGTTGCGCCTAAACAGGGTCTGTATCGTCAGGAATATCTCGAGAAGGACGTATCCCAACATTTTGCGGTTTTCACCTTTCGATTCCTTGCTAAGTGACCTTTCCAACCATACCTAGCTTGCCAGGCCGGAACTTAAACTCTAGGCTACAATCGCGCTATTAAGTCACGCCCCTACCCGGTGCCGTGACAGGCGGTGCTTGAGACAAGACGGCTAGTGGTTGCGCCTAAACAGGGTCTGTATCGTCAGGAATATCTCGAGAAGGACGTATCCCAACATTTTGCGGTTTTCACCTTTCGATTCCTTGCTAAGTGACCTTTCCAACCATACCTAGCTTGCCAGGCCGGAACTTAAACTCTAGGCTACAATCGCGCTATTAAGTCACGCCCCCACCCGGTGCCGTGACAGGCGGTGTCTAAGAAAAGACGGCTAGCGGTTGCGCCTAAACAGGGTCTGTATCGTCAGGAATATCTCGAGAAGGACGTATCCCAACATTTTGCGGTTTTCACCTTTCGATTCCTTGCTAAGTGACCTTTCCAACCATACCTAGCTTGCCAGGCCGGAACTTAAACTCTAGGCTACAATCGCGCTATTAAGTCACGCCCCTACCCGGTGCCGTGACAGGCGGTGCTTGAGACAAGACGGCTAGTGGTTGCGCCTAAACAGGGTCTGTATCGTCAGGAATATCTCGAGAAGGACGTATCCCAACATTTTGCGGTTTTCACCTTTCGATTCCTTGCTAAGTGACCTTTCCAACCATACCTAGCTTGCCAGGCCGGAACTTAAACTCTAGGCTACAATCGCGCTATTAAGTCACGCCCCCACCCGGTGCCGTGACAGGCGGTGTCTAAGAAAAGACGGCTAGCGGTTGCGCCTAAACAGGGTCTGTATCGTCAGGAATATCTCGAGAAGGACGTATCCCAACATTTTGCGGTTTTCACCTTTCGATTCCTTGCTAAGTGACCTTTCCAACCATACCTAGCTTGCCAGGCCGGAACTTAAACTCTAGGCTACAATCGCGCTATTAAGTCACGCCCCTACCCGGTGCCGTGACAGGCGGTGCTGAGACAAGACGGCTAGTGGTTGCGCCTAAACAGGGTCTGTATCGTCAGGAATATCTCGAGAAGGACGTATCCCAACATTTTGCGGTTTTCACCTTTCGATTCCTTGCTAAGTGACCTTTCAACCATACCTAGCTTGCCAGGCCGGAACTTAAACTCTAGGCTACAATCGCGCTATTAAGTCACGCCCCCACCCGGTGCCGTGACAGGCGGTGTCTAAGAAAAGACGGCTAGCGGTTGCGCCTAAACAGGGTCTGTATCGTCAGGAATATCTCGAGAAGGACGTATCCCAACATTTTGCGGTTTTCACCTTTCGATTCCTTGCTAAGTGACCTTTCCAACCATACCTAGCTTGCCAGGCCGGAACTTAAACTCTAGGCTACAATCGCGCTATTAAGTCACGCCCTACCCGGTGCCGTGACAGGCGGTGCTTGAGACAAGACGGCTAGTGGTTGCGCCTAAACAGGGTCTGTATCGTCAGGAATATCTCGAGAAGGACGTATCCCAACATTTTGCGGTTTTCACCTTTCGATTCCTTGCTAAGTGACCTTTCCAACCATACCTAGCTTGCCAGGCCGGAACTTAAACTCTAGGCTACAATCGCGCTATTAAGTCACGCCCCCACCCGGTGCCGTGACAGGCGGTGTCTAAGAAAAGACGGCTAGCGGTTGCGCCTAAACAGGGTCTGTATCGTCAGGAATATCTCGAGAAGGACGTATCCCAACATTTTGCGGTTTTCACCTTTCGATTCCTTGCTAAGTGACCTTTCCAACCATACCTAGCTTGCCAGGCCGGAACTTAAACTCTAGGCTACAATCGCGCTATTAAGTCACGCCCCTACCCGGTGCCGTGACAGGCGGTGCTTGAGACAAGACGGCTAGTGGTTGCGCCTAAACAGGGTCTGTATCGTCAGGAATATCTCGAGAAGGACGTATCCCAACATTTTGCGGTTTTCACCTTTCGATTCCTTGCTAAGTGACCTTTCCAACCATACCTAGCTTGCCAGGCCGGAACTTAAACTCTAGGCTACAATCGCGCTATTAAGTCACGCCCCCACCCGGTGCCGTGACAGGCGGTGTCTAAGAAAAGACGGCTAGCGGTTGCGCCTAAACAGGGTCTGTATCGTCAGGAATATCTCGAGAAGGACGTATCCCAACATTTTGCGGTTTTCACCTTTCGATTCCTTGCTAAGTGACCTTTCCAACCATACCTAGCTTGCCAGGCCGGAACTTAAACTCTAGGCTACAATCGCGCTATTAAGTCACGCCCCTACCCGGTGCCGTGACAGGCGGGTGCTTGAGACAAGACGGCTAGTGGTTGCGCCTAAACAGGGTCTGTATCGTCAGGAATATCTCGAGAAGGACGTATCCCAACATTTTGCGGTTTTCACCTTTCGATTCCTTGCTAAGTGACCTTTCCAACCATACCTAGCTTGCCAGGCCGGAACTTAAACTCTAGGCTACAATCGCGCTATTAAGTCACGCCCCCACCGGTGCCGTGACAGGCGGTGTCTAAGAAAAGACGGCTAGCGGTTGCGCCTAAACAGGGTCTGTATCGTCAGGAATATCTCGAGAAGGACGTATCCCAACATTTTGCGGTTTTCACCTTTCGATTCCTTGCTAAGTGACCTTTCCAACCATACCTAGCTTGCCAGGCCGGAACTTAAACTCTAGGCTACAATCGCGCTATTAAGTCACGCCCCTACCCGGTGCCGTGACAGGCGGTGCTTGAGACAAGACGGCTAGTGGTTGCGCCTAAACAGGGTCTGTATCGTCAGGAATATCTCGAGAAGGACGTATCCCAACATTTTGCGGTTTTCACCTTTCGATTCCTTGCTAAGTGACCTTTCCAACCATACCTAGCTTGCCAGGCCGGAACTTAAACTCTAGGCTACAATCGCGCTATTAAGTCACGCCCCCACCCGGTGCCGTGACAGGCGGTGTCTAAGAAAAGACGGCTAGCGGTTGCGCCTAAACAGGGTCTGTATCGTCAGGAATATCTCGAGAAGGACGTATCCCAACATTTTGCGGTTTTCACCTTTCGATTCCTTGCTAAGTGACCTTTCCAACCATACCTAGCTTGCCAGGCCGGAACTTAAACTCTAGGCTACAATCGCGCTATTAAGTCACGCCCCTACCGGTGCCGTGACAGGCGGTGCTTGAGACAAGACGGCTAGTGGTTGCGCCTAAACAGGGTCTGTATCGTCAGGAATATCTCGAGAAGGACGTATCCCAACATTTTGCGGTTTTCACCTTTCGATTCCTTGCTAAGTGACCTTTCCAACCATACCTAGCTTGCCAGGCCGGAACTTAAACTCTAGGCTACAATCGCGCTATTAAGTCACGCCCCCACCCGGTGCCGTGACAGGCGGTGGTCTAAGAAAAGACGGCTAGCGTTGCGCCTAAACAGGGTCTGTATCGTCAGGAATATCTCGAGAAGGACGTATCCCACATTTTGCGGTTTTCACCTTTCGATTCCTTGCTAAGTGACCTTTCCAACCATACCTAGCTTGCCAGGCCGGAACTTAAACTCTAGGCTACAATCGCGCTATTAAGTCACGCCCCTACCCGGTGCCGTGACAGGCGGTGCTGAGAAAAGACGGCTAGTGGTTGCGCCTAAACAGGGTCTGTATCGTCAGGAATATCTCGAGAAGGACGTATCCCAACATTTTGCGGTTTTCACCTTTCGATTCCTTGCTAAGTGACCTTTCCAACCATACCTAGCTTGCCAGGCCGGAACTTAAACTCTAGGCTACAATCGCGCTATTAAGTCACGCCCCCACCCGGTGCCGTGACAGGCGGTGCTCTAAGAAAAGACGGCTAGCGGTTGCGCCTAAACAGGGTCTGTATCGTCAGGAATATCTCGAGAAGGACGTATCCCAACATTTTGCGGTTTTCACCTTTCGATTCCTTGCTAAGTGACCTTTCCAACCATACCTAGCTTGCCAGGCCGGAACTTAAACTCTAGGCTACAATCGCGCTATTAAGTCACGCCCCTACCCGGTGCCGTGACAGGCGGGTGCTGAGACAAGACGGCTAGCGGTTGCGCCTAAACAGGGTCTGTATCGTCAGGAATATCTCGAGAAGGACGTATCCCAACATTTTGCGGTTTTCACCTTTCGATTCCTTGCTAAGTGACCTTTCCAACCATACCTAGCTTGCCAGGCCGGAACTTAAACTCTAGGCTACAATCGCGCTATTAAGTCACGCCCCTACCCGGTGCCGTGACAGGCGGTGTCTAAGAAAAGACGGCTAGCGGTTGCGCCTAAACAGGGTCTGTATCGTCAGGAATATCTCGAGAAGGACGTATCCCAACATTTTGCGGTTTTCACCTTTCGATTCCTTGCTAAGTGACCTTTCCAACCATACCTAGCTTGCCAGGCCGGAACTTAAACTCTAGGCTACAATCGCGCTATTAAGTCACGCCCCTACCCGGTGCCGTGACAGGCGGTGTCTTGAGAAAAGACGGCTAGCGGTTGCGCCTAAACAGGGTCTGTATCGTCAGGAATATCTCGAGAAGGACGTATCCCAACATTTTGCGGTTTTCACCTTTCGATTCCTTGCTAAGTGACCTTTCCAACCATACCTAGCTTGCCAGGCCGGAACTTAAACTCTAGGCTACAATCGCGCTATTAAGTCACGCCCCCCCGGTGCCGTGACAGGCGGTGGTCTAAGAAAGACGGCTAGCGGTTGCGCCTAAACAGGGTCTGTATCGTCAGGAATATCTCGAGAAGGACGTATCCCAACATTTTGCGGTTTTCACCTTTCGATTCCTTGCTAAGTGACCTTTCCAACCATACCTAGCTTGCCAGGCCGGAACTTAAACTCTAGGCTACAATCGCGCTATTAAGTCACGCCCCTACCCGGTGCCGTGACAGGCGGTGTCTTAAGAAAAGACGGCTAGCGGTTGCGCCTAAACAGGGTCTGTATCGTCAGGAATATCTCGAGAAGGACGTATCCCAACATTTTGCGGTTTTTCACCTTTCGATTCCTTGCTAAGTGACCTTTCCAACCATACCTAGCTTGCCAGGCCGGAACTTAAACTCTAGGCTACAATCGCGCTATTAAGTCACGCCCCACCCGGTGCCGTGACAGGCGGTGCTTGAGACAAAGACGGCTAGTGGTTGCGCCTAAACAGGGTCTGTATCGTCAGGAATATCTCGAGAAGGACGTATCCCAACATTTTGCGGTTTTCACCTTTCGATTCCTTGCTAAGTGACCTTTCCAACCATACCTAGCTTGCCAGGCCGGAACTTAAACTCTAGGCTACAATCGCGCTATTAAGTCACGCCCCCACCCGGTGCCGTGACAGGCGGTGTCTAAGAAAAGACGGCTAGCGGTTGCGCCTAAACAGGGTCTGTATCGTCAGGAATATCTCGAGAAGGACGTATCCCAACATTTTGCGGTTTTCACCTTTCGATTCCTTGCTAAGTGACCTTTCCAACCATACCTAGCTTGCCAGGCCGGAACTTAAACTCTAGGCTACAATCGCGCTATTAAGTCACGCCCCCACCCGGTGCCGTGACAGGCGGTGCTTGAGACAAGACGGCTAGTGGTTGCGCCTAAACAGGGTCTGTATCGTCAGGAATATCTCGAGAAGGACGTATCCCAACATTTTGCGGTTTTCACCTTTCGATTCCTTGCTAAGTGACCTTTCCAACCATACCTAGCTTGCCAGGCCGGAACTTAAACTCTAGGCTACAATCGCGCTATTAAGTCACGCCCCCACCCGGTGCCGTGACAGGCGGTGTCTAAGAAAAGACGGCTAGCGGTTGCGCCTAAACAGGGTCTGTATCGTCAGGAATATCTCGAGAAGGACGTATCCCAACATTTTGCGGTTTTCACCTTTCGATTCCTTGCTAAGTGACCTTTCCAACCATACCTAGCTTGCCAGGCCGGAACTTAAACTCTAGGCTACAATCGCGCTATTAAGTCACGCCCCTACCCGGTGCCGTGACAGGCGGTGCTTGAGACAAGACGGCTAGTGGTTGCGCCTAAACAGGGTCTGTATCGTCAGGAATATCTCGAGAAGGACGTATCCCAACATTTTGCGGTTTTCACCTTTCGATTCCTTGCTAAGTGACCTTTCCAACCATACCTAGCTTGCCAGGCCGGAACTTAAACTCTAGGCTACAATCGCGCTATTAAGTCACGCCCCCACCCGGTGCCGTGACAGGCGGTGTCTAAGAAAAGACGGCTAGCGGTTGCGCCTAAACAGGGTCTGTATCGTCAGGAATATCTCGAGAAGGACGTATCCCAACATTTTGCGGTTTTCACCTTTCGATTCCTTGCTAAGTGACCTTTCCAACCATACCTAGCTTGCCAGGCCGGACTTAAACTCTAGGCTACAATCGCGCTATTAAGTCACGCCCCTACCCGGTGCCGTGACAGGCGGTTGCTTGAGACAAGACGGCTAGTGGTTGCGCCTAAACAGGGTCTGTATCGTCAGGAATATCTCGAGAAGGACGTATCCAACATTTTGCGGTTTTCACCTTTCGATTCCTTGCTAAGTGACCTTTCCAACCATACCTAGCTTGCCAGGCCGGAACTTAAACTCTAGGCTACAATCGCGCTATTAAGTCACGCCCCACCCGGTGCCGTGACAGGCGGTGTCTAAGAAAAGACGGCTAGCGGTTGCGCCTAAACAGGGTCTGTATCGTCAGGAATATCTCGAGAAGGACGTATCCCAACATTTTGCGGTTTTCACCTTTCGATTCCTTGCTAAGTGACCTTTCCAACCATACCTAGCTTGCCAGGCCGGAACTTAAACTCTAGGCTACAATCGCGCTATTAAGTCACGCCCCTACCCGGTGCCGTGACAGGCGGTGCTTGAGACAAGACGGCTAGTGGTTGCGCCTAAACAGGGTCTGTATCGTCAGGAATATCTCGAGAAGGACGTATCCCAACATTTTGCGGTTTTCACCTTTCGATTCCTTGCTAAGTGACCTTTCCAACCATACCTAGCTTGCCAGGCCGGACTTAAACTCTAGGCTACAATCGCGCTATTAAGTCACGCCCCACCCGGTGCCGTGACAGGCGGCGGTGTCTAAGAAAAGACGGCTAGCGGTTGCGCCTAAACAGGGTCTGTATCGTCAGGAATATCTCGAGAAGGACGTATCCCAACATTTTGCGGTTTTCACCTTTCGATTCCTTGCTAAGTGACCTTTCCAACCATACCTAGCTTGCCAGGCCGGAACTTAAACTCTAGGCTACAATCGCTATTAAGTCACGCCCCTACCCGGTGCCGTGACAGGCGGTGCTTGAGACAAGACGGCTAGTGGTTGCGCCTAAACAGGGTCTGTATCGTCAGGAATATCTCGAGAAGGACGTATCCCAACATTTTGCGGTTTTCACCTTTCGATTCCTTGCTAAGTGACCTTTCCAACCATACCTAGCTTGCCAGGCCGGAACTTAAACTCTAGGCTACAATCGCGCTATTAAGTCACGCCCCCACCCGGTGCCGTGACAGGCGGTGTCTAAGAAAAGACGGCTAGCGGTTGCGCCTAAACAGGGTCTGTATCGTCAGGAATATCTCGAGAAGGACGTATCCCAACATTTTGCGGTTTTCACCTTTCGATTCCTTGCTAAGTGACCTTTCCAACCATACCTAGCTTGCCAGGCCGGAACTTAAACTCTAGGCTACAATCGCGCTATTAAGTCACGCCCCTACCCGGTGCCGTGACAGGCGGTGCTTGAGACAAGACGGCTAGGGTTGCGCCTAAACAGGGTCTGTATCGTCAGGAATATCTCGAGAAGGACGTATCCCAACATTTTGCGGTTTTCACCTTTCGATTCCTTGCTAAGTGACCTTTCCAACCATACCTAGCTTGCCAGGCCGGAACTTAAACTCTAGGCTACAATCGCGCTATTAAGTCACGCCCCCACCCGGTGCCGTGACAGGCGGTGTCTAAGAAAAGACGGCTAGCGGTTGCGCCTAAACAGGGTCTGTATCGTCAGGAATATCTCGAGAAGGACGTATCCCAACATTTTGCGGTTTTCACCTTTCGATTCCTTGCTAAGTGACCTTTCCAACCATACCTAGCTTGCCAGGCCGGAACTTAAACTCTAGGCTACAATCGCGCTATTAAGTCACGCCCCTACCCGGTGCCGTGACAGGCGGTGCTGAGACAAGACGGCTAGTGGTTGCGCCTAAACAGGGTCTGTATCGTCAGGAATATCTCGAGAAGGACGTATCCCAACATTTTGCGGTTTTCACCTTTCGATTCCTTGCTAAGTGACCTTTCCAACCATACCTAGCTTGCCAGGCCGGAACTTAAACTCTAGGCTACAATCGCGCTATTAAGTCACGCCCCACCCGGTGCCGTGACAGGCGGTGTCTAAGAAAAGACGGCTAGCGGTTGCGCCTAAACAGGGTCTGTATCGTCAGGAATATCTCGAGAAGGACGTATCCCAACATTTTGCGGTTTTCACCTTTCGATTCCTTGCTAAGTGACCTTTCCAACCATACCTAGCTTGCCAGGCCGGAACTTAAACTCTAGGCTACAATCGCGCTATTAAGTCACGCCCCTACCCGGTGCCGTGACAGGCGGTGCTTGAGACAAGACGGCTAGTGGTTGCGCCTAAACAGGGTCTGTATCGTCAGGAATATCTCGAGAAGGACGTATCCCAACATTTTGCGGTTTTCACCTTTCGATTCCTTGCTAAGTGACCTTTCCAACCATACCTAGCTTGCCAGGCCGGAACTTAAACTCTAGGCTACAATCGCGCTATTAAGTCACGCCCCACCCGGTGCCGTGACAGGCGGTGTCTAAGAAAAGACGGCTAGCGGTTGCGCCTAAACAGGGTCTGTATCGTCAGGATATCTCGAGAAGGACGTATCCCAACATTTTGCGGTTTTCACCTTTCGATTCTTGCTAGTGACCTTTCAACCATACCTAGCTTGCCAGGCCGGAACTTAAACTCTAGGCTACAATCGCGCTATTAAGTCACGCCCCTACCCGGTGCCGTGACAGGCGGTGCTTGAGACAAGACGGCTAGTGGTTGCGCCTAAACAGGGTCTGTATCGTCAGGAATATCTCGAGAAGGACGTATCCCAACATTTTGCGGTTTTCACCTTTCGATTTTTGCTAAGTGACCTTTCCAACCATACCTAGCTTGCCAGGCCGGAACTTAAACTCTAGGCTACAATCGCGCTATTAAGTCACGCCCCCACCCGGGCCGTGACAGGCGGTGCTCTAAGAAAAGACGGCTAGCGGTTGCGCCTAAACAAGGGTCTGTATCGTCA
>CM033024.1:24612836-24642836 GCA_019207045.1 Branchiostoma floridae x Branchiostoma belcheri | reverse complement strand
GAAATTATAAAAGTCGACGGAAATAATACAACAGTAGTGCCACAGTGACCGAACTCCACAGTGCCACCGGTGCCCCAAGTGCAGTGAGATATAGTGTGATGTCTGCCCGTTTTCTGATATCGGCCGTCTTTTACGTTTCATTTTCCCTGGACGGTTCTCTGAATAATAGTTTTGGCTAGCCCTGATGGCATGACCACGGTACAGGCACGTGTTTAATACGAGGCCTCTACTAAAGTCCAATTCAATGGTTACGACCTTCGCATCACAATCCTGTCACGTGTGCTGAAAATATATTTACTCAGAGTTAATTGGTTGCCACAAGGACATAAGAGGGTGGGTTGAAGGTCGTATAATATCAATAGAAATTTCATAGGTCGAACAATAGTTCATCTCGATATGGATCATAAAAATTACAATTGGTACTAATTTTCTGTTAGTAGATTACTCATTAACTTAAAGCTCTGAGGGCACACGACGGCTACAAGTGCAAGAGGAGGGGCTTTTTTTTCTAGATGCAGTGTAGATTCTCAACGTAGAAGTCCTTGGTTGATAGAAAAGCAAGTAGATGAAGGTATGTCATTCAGATTTAAAGGGATTGCCAGAGGGCTGGCTGGGGGGTCTCAGTTAGATTCACCAAGCTTCTATTGCTTTACGATAATTTCGGTTCCTAAATACAAGGTACGCTACATGTACAAAAAAGTCGTGAAGAATGCACTAATTATGATATATTGCGATCTACGTTACGTTTGAGTGCTCCGGCTACGAATCCCATGGAATCAAAACGGCTGATAAAGCTTTATTTAAAGGGTATGCTGCCCCCCCCCCCCCCCCATTATAACCAAAACAGGTTAGAACACGACCCATGCAGAAACTATGTTTCACCCTTGTCTGTCTAATGATCTACCGATGTCCACGTGGATTTTCCACACGTGACATTTCGTCGACCTCAAATGAAAATACCAAAGCTGGACGCGGTTTCTGACTGACGAATACCTTTTCTAAATTGACCCCTGAATTACCTCGGTAAGAAAGGCGATATTTGTTTGCATTTTCCACATGATGTTGACATCATTTTAACGCCGGGCAAATAAAAGGTACCACTTGGCTACGGTACGAAAAGCACGTGGGTTTTGTCAAGCGTCCTTTCCATTTTGTTTACATTTTCCACATGATGTTCAAATTGCTGTCATGTTGGGCAAATAGAAGGTGCCACTTGGTTACGGGACGAATAGCACGTGGGTTTTGTCGAGCGCCCTTTCTCCAAATCGTTCAACACATACAAAAGCCCCGAAGGGGTCCGTTTAAACCCCTGGCGCATATTTCAAAGTGTCGTTTTAACATCTTTGGTCCTAAGAATTTCCTTCCGTGACTTTACATCGTTAGTAAATGTTTAGTAAACAGCTAGTATAGTTAAATAAAAAATATAGTCCTTTTCGCAATAAATGGTGTGTAGGGCAGTGCCCATCTACGTTTCTAAAGCTCGGCCACACAGTTCTCAGCGCAGTTACTATACAGCGGGGGGGGGGGGGGGGGGGCAGTCCACTGGTAATGGTCTGTGTGTTCAACAACAATACTCTTTCCCAAATGGTTATTCGGTACTAGTGTCAGCATGCCACCGAAGATTACAGCATATACGCATAGCTTCGTTCAAACCAGTACAAGGCTCAGGCCCATACTTGTACAAATATTTGTATATAAGGTCACATGAAGTTGTTTGACAAACATTGGTACGTAGTATAGTCCGTCGGAGTCCATTCTTTCTCTCACACTCTTATGTTTTCGAAGTCACTCCTGGCAAATAAAAGTGTAGGACGTGAACGTTGCTGTTTCTTCTACATAACCTTTCCTAACTTTACCCATTCAAAAGGTCGATAGAATGTCATATATTATGTCCTGGGAGTCAAATAGGTGATAGTCTATCAGTAATAACGGATATTGACCCCTCACAGTTGCAGCATGCAAGTTATTAATGCATGGCAGGATTTACCGACGACGTGACTGCCACTTGTGTACTTGTCTTGTTACCCATATGAAGCGTCTATATGTCTTTTTTTTTTGTAAAGAGCTTCGCTGATACCCAAACGGTCATTATTTCCAGGGGGAGGGAGGGAGCTAGGGATTGATAGATGGATGGATTGGGGCATCTTATAGGTTCTTATTGACAATTTCTTATACCCCCCCCCCCCAATCACAGTTCCTAAAATGTCACAGCAGAAGAAAGACGCCTGCAGCCTAGATGACGCCAGAGGTTATCTTGAGGAGTACTTCATGCCTCTGATGTGTGAAATCCCAGACGAGGGACAGGGAGGTCTTAAGTGCATCGATATTCTTCACGACGTCTTTAACAGCGGTAAGTAGGAAAACTTATAATTAAGGCACTGACTTAATGTAGAGGAAGTATGTTGAAACTCTAATTTTCTCGTATAACTACTTTAAGATGTGTGGCATCGTGTGGCAATTGACAAGGTGTTTGGCCCAGCACCCAGAGATCATGGGTTCGAAACCCCTGATATGCCCTGATATTATGCCCTTGTTATGAAATGAAGGACTTTTTACGACTTTTTTTTTACTTCACGCCGGTGAAAATTAGTGTCTAGCTTCGGTTAGCGTCGTCCCTGGTATAGGGATCTAAAGGAGACCCTGTGTTTGAGGAGAGCCAATATATATGTATATCCTGACTACGTTAAAAAGAGCACGATAGTAATGTGAGTGATATAGGGACAAAATGATGTTACATGGCCATGCACTAAAATCTTACCTCAATGACCTAGTGGTTGGCTTTGTACGTAGTGAATATGAGATTGTCACGGCACGAAAAACGGTATTTAAGGATGCTGAAACCATGCGTAATGTTGACGTATTTTCCTCCTTTACGGATCTATACACCACTTATACGAGTACGTAAATATTGCCTTTAAGTGGTCTTTCTGTAGGTCCGTGTTAGTCCTTATTTTCCGGTTTTCCCGTTGTCTTTCAGCAGCTTAAAGATGTCGTAAATGATTTTTAAAACCCCCTTAAA
The DNA here is from genome assembly GCA_019207045.1 of Branchiostoma floridae x Branchiostoma belcheri. NCBI lineage: Eukaryota > Metazoa > Chordata > Leptocardii > Amphioxiformes > Branchiostomatidae > Branchiostoma > Branchiostoma floridae x Branchiostoma belcheri. The sequence continues at coordinate 24,639,817 of CM033024.1, read as the reverse complement.
ACTTGTTCAAAGTTCACGTTTATTTGATCTAAAGCCTCTTTACGTCTCATATACAATTGCATTAAGTGGATTATAACGTGTGTTTTAGTGCCTTTTCAGCAGCTTAAAGTTGCCATAAATACTTATTAAAACGCCCTTAAGACATGTTTAAACTTCACGTTTATTTGATCTAAAGCCTATTTACGTCTCATATACGTGTACATTAAGAGGATTATAACGTGTGTTTAGGTGCCTTTTGAGCAGTTTAAAGTTGTCATAAATATCTATTAAAACGCCCTTAAGATATGTTTAAACTTCACGTATATTTGATCTAAAGCCTATTTACGTCTCATATACGTGTGCATTAAGTGGATTATAACGTGTGTTTAGGTGCCTTTTCAGCAGCTTAAATTTGCCATAAATACCTATTATAACGCCCTTAAGACTTGTTTAAACTTCACGTTTATTTGATCTAAAGCCTGTTTACGTCTCATATACGTGTTCATTAAGTGGATTATAACGTGTGTTTAGGTGCCTTTTCAGCAGCTTAAATTTGCCATAAATACTTATTAAAACGCCCTTAAGACATGTTTAAACTTCACGTTTATTTGATCTAAAGCCTATTTACGTCTCATATACGTGTGAATTAAGAGGATTTAATGTGTCTATATTTTTCTTTTTAGCAGCTTAAAGTTGTCATGAATACGTATCAAAACACCCTTAAGACATGTTTAAAGTTCCCTCTGTACGTCTCATATACGTGTGCATTAAGGTGTGGATAAGTGCCATTTTAGGAGAATAATCATTAGCACATTTCAAAGCAAGAAAATACAATGGATGAAACTTTAAAATTTTATTGAATTACGAGAAAATATTACATGGAAAAGTAAAAAAACCTACAGCCTACTAGGTATTTGTGGCCTTTTATTATGATGTAGTCGGCAGTTGAAGCAATCACAACGGCTGAGCAATTCCGTGCAGTAGTCCACAGTCCCATTTCCAGTGTCGGGTGAAGCGTCACGGCGTAAGTTAAAAAGAGCACACATGTACAGTTCCATCTGGTCACCACAGGAATAAGAATCCGGTAAGATCTAGAGTATCCTAGAGTAGTGGCCGATATGACTCGTGCTGTTGGATGGTCCTGGATTCTGTGAACGCGAAACATGTTCAGCTTGCAGTCTCGGCTTCTATTAATCCGGATGGTACAAGGGCCGTGATTTCCATTCTGTGTCGATTTCCAACAACAACAGCTTGTACAGAATGATAGCCACCTCGTATCTTTGAGTCAAATTCCGTCACCGGGGGTCTTAGGCGGTAAAAGCGGTGTCGCGGCCACAACTTGCGGGCTAGAGCAGGCCCAAACTTTCTTCAATACTTCTCTTCAAAAATGAACGCCTGGAAAATAACCGCTCCTTGTCGTACGTATATACGTATGGCCCGTAAATTTGAACCCCCCACTCTTTTCTGCCATTGGATACATCCTATCACATGACACAGCTGTGCCACAGACGGACCAAGGAAGTTCAACCTCCTTGGACGGACGGAGGCGTGCGCCCCATGGCGAGTACGAAATAACGCTGAATAAATTTACATCTTGCCTGCCCAAACAAACACGAGCAACACGAGAAGACATCGCCTGTGTGCACAAACTGTTCTTTCTCGACGCTTGCTTGTAGATAAAGAAATAAACATATTTCGTACATTTACCTGTAGTAAGAACTGCTTGCCGTTTTATAGAGAAAACACAACTCACTGCACAAAACGGTATACCTACTACATCCTTATTCTTCAAGCAGAGGTTGAGTCGCGGAGATATTCATAGCAGTAGTCGGGATTTCTACCGTCTCTTAGCTCGAGTGTCAACATGCCACAAAGAAAACCTCACCCTGATTTAGACCCTGGAATTTCAGAACATATATGCGGTATAAAATAAAAAGGAAAGGGCCTCCTCCTGTTCGCATAAACTGCGCTTCAAACATGCCGTATGTTCAGCAGAAAAAGGCACCGTTTCAGAAAACCTTTGAGACGGTATTAGCTAATAGATAAAACGGGGGTAGTACCCCCAAATTTGCTTAAGCTACGCGGATTCAAAGATTAAACATGTCGTATGTTCAACAGAAATACGCAACATTTCATATACGTCTTGGCAACATATAAGCTAAACGGGGGAGGTCTCCCCTAGTTCGCTTAAACTGCGCGGATTCAAAGATTAAACTTGTTGTATGTTTTACAGAAATACGCAACATTTCATATACGTCTTGACAACATAAAAGCTAAACGGGGGAGGTCTCCCCTAGTTCGCTTAAACTGCGCGGATTCAAAGATTAAACATGTCGTATGTTCAACAGAAATACGCAACATTTCATATACGTCTTGGCAACATATAAGCTAAACAAGGTAGGTCTCCCCTAGTTCGCTTAAACTGCGCGGATTCAAAGATTAAACATGTCGTATGTTCAACAGAAATACGCAACATTTCATATACGTCTTGGCAACATATAAGCTAAACAAGGTAGGTCTCCCCTAGTTCGCTTAAACTGCGCGGATTCAAAGATTAAACATGTCGTATGTTCAACAGAAATACGCAACATTTCATATACGTTTTGGCAGCATATAAGCTAAACGGGGGAGGTCTCCCCTAGTTCGCTTAAACTGTGCGGATTCAAATATTAAACATGTCGTATGTTTTACAGAAATACGCAACATTTCATATACGTTTTGGCAACATATAAGCTAAACGGGGGAGGTCTCCCCTAGTTCGCTTAAACTGTGCGGATTCAAAGATTAAACTTGTATGTTTTACAGAAATGCGCAACATTTCATATACGTTTTGGCAGCATATAAGCTAAACGGGGGAGGTCTCCCCTAGTTCGCTTAAACTGTGCGGATTCAAATATTAAACATGTCGTATGTTCAAAAGAAATACGCAACATTTCATATACGTTTTGGCAACATATAAGCTAAACGGGGGAGGTCTCCCCTAGTTCGCTTAAACTGCGCGGATTCAAAAATTAAACTTCCCTTCTTTGCGTAAATGACGGTTCGAAATAAATTATATATATGGCATCCTTCGGTCAATATTGACCATGGTATACGCAACATCTCATATAACGTAAAATAGCGCATATAAGCTAACCGTGAGAGGTTCTCCCCTGTTCGAATTAAACCTTGCGCACAGAAAGTTTGAATACGTCAAATGCTTTCGGAATAGCTAAAAAACACAGAAGATTATTGTATTTGACTTTGTATTGCATTGTGTTTGTATTTGCTGAGGTATAAACATAACATTTTGTACCAGAAAGCGCAATAATTTTCAGTTTTGACTGTTATAAAACAGATGACGCAATGTTTTATCTAACACCAGACAAAGGCTTATTACATTTGACTTAGCCGGTTAACATGTATTTTGTAACAGATCTAGAGAAACGGTATTTGTCCGTTTTGACAGAAAATATTTTTGAGACATTTAAGTTGTCTCTTCGGCATACTAAAATACATATAAAATTCACGTAAAGAAACACAACAGATTAAGTTAGATTTACAAACGCTGAAATCTTCCGTAAATGCCAAATGTATGTTTCCGATGCCTTTAATAGATCTTAAAATCTGCTGAAATATTTCTCCGCCTTTAAGGGCTTTATACGTATCTCTGAAACTTTGCTTAAAAAGTTGTTTTCGTGCTGTGTGTGAGGTCACCGGTTCGATTCCTGCCAATACCAGAGATGCGTTGTGTCTATAGGAAAGACACCTCACACGACCTTCCTCACTCTTATTCTTGCTCTATGTAGATGTAACAATGAGTAACTGACTTCGGTTGGGGAGGTAAAAGGTAGTGGAAGAAGAGGGATGGGCTCCGCCTTCCAACACCGTGCCCTACATACAATGGATAGCAACCCACTGCCCTAAACGGCCTTTAAAATGCTACAGGACTTACCTTCTACATGTTTAACTGACAGTGAATATGTATTTCATGTTGTGTTGTGAAGGTGATGTTAAAGGAAAACGACTGATAGACGTCGGCTGTGGACCAGTGCTCTACCAGCACATCAGCGCCAGTAGGTTCTTCTCAGAGATCGTCTGTGCCGAGTACAGTGAGGTACGATGGGATACAAAATGGCGACCATTCTATCACATACTAGTATCAATTAAACATTATCAGAGAATTAGAGATAGACACCCCCATCTTGAAGATGTGGTTCAATCCACAGCTAGTAACAAGCTGTGTTATAGAAGCTGGGCCCAATTACTAGTATCTACTTTTATTTATTCATATTTTCATTATCTACTCTAGAAGAGGTCCGGCTTGCTACTGTAGAAATTCATAATAATTATCAAACGGAACTACCTGGACGTAAGTGGAAACAGGTTGTAAGAAAATTGTTATTCCAGGTTAAGTGTGTATCAAGCACCTTTCACCACAAATACCATAATAAATTCACAGAGGGAAGGTTTGTGTACTACGGACTCTTGTTGACATTTTTCTTATATCTTCAGCCCGGCCGTGCTGAGATTGAGAAGTGGGTTGCTGAGGACCCAGACGCCTTCGACTGGAGTGAATATGTCCAGTACTTCTGCGACATGGAAGGAAACCGGTAGGAGTTCTACGTTTCACTTTTTCTTGAGAATTGAAACGTCACAGGGCTAGTTCACCTGCAGTTTAAAGAAAGCAGCTAGGAGGCCAACATGACATTGACTCTCAATACCTCCCCACGTACCAAATATCACTGCAATCCAAACATCGTTTGTAGACTTATGAGGAAACACAAAAGTCAAAGTCAAAGTCAAAGTTCCTTCCCGCGCCTGATGGCGCATAGGGCGGCGCCCATCTCCGTTTCAGTAGCCCTTGGGCCACACAACGCAATCACTACAGCAGGGGGCTAGTCCACTGGTAGTGGTGTGTGTTCAACTTCCATACTCTTTCCCGAATACTGAGTGCTAAGCAGAGAAAGAAGCATGTACCATTTTTCAAGTCTTTGGTATGACTCGGCCGGGGATCGAACTCACGACCTACCGAATGCAAGGCGAACACTCTACCCACTAGGCCATTGCACCGGCTATGAGGAAACACAAACAAACACAAAAAAATCCCTTCTACCCATTCTGTTATTAAAGCTCTATATAACTTTTCGAATGATCTCCCGTATACTTAGACAAGATTTCACATATGAAAATCTATAAAATAGATGTAAATGTCTGTCCTTTCAGAGACATCTGGGAAGAACGCCAGAAGCAGCTCCGCCGGGCTATCAAGGCTGTTATACCCTGCGATGTCCACAAACCCAACCCCATAGAACCGCTCCTGATGGAACCCTTCGACGTTGTCATGACGCTATTCTGCCTTGAAAATGCTTGCGGTGACAGGTATTGATGCTTCTTTGTAACACATCAAATTTGTAAGAAAGATTAGCATGAATGTTCATCTCAATCTCAGTTAGTAAATTATATAATGAGAAAAAACTGTTCTTCGACTCAAGAAATTTTACTCAGCGGAATTTTCGATTGAATCTCTCAGTCTTCTTCAGCAATCTGACCCGAGTGCTGTAGACACGAGATTTTTTTTGTTCTCCTGCGTGACGTCAGCACTTGCTGGGTCAAAGTTATTCGGAAGTCAGTACCGACCCCCGTCATTCAACCGAGACGGTGGGCGGTAGTATATAGTGTCCTTGTTGTATCAAGTTGTTAAGGGGGTAACCATTTTCACAGCATTTGCTAACATAGAGTGGTGTATACTGTTTTATCTACTTGGCACAGAACTATGTGACTTGAGGAACTTTTTCTCGCTTCTTAAGACCGCTGGAAATATACGACCAGATAGAATTTGTAATACGTTTTCATCAAATTGCATATAACTTAACATATTCTCACATGTATGTGGTCATCGGTTATAGGGAATCGTACAAGAAGGCTGTCCAGAATGTCACCACCTTGCTGAAGCCTGGTGGAACACTAATTCTTCAGACATATATAGGTGAGCTACGTTTCCTTGGCAACGGTTGTCATAGCTAGATAACACAAATTCCCAAGGTTGACAAAAGAATAATATATAAGCTACCGCGACTATACCTTCGACTTCAAAGTTTGACATCAGTTGAATACGTACGTATACACAAGATATGCTGCTTTGTTTTCGATCCTGGGCATATTTTCATACATCTACATAAATCTGCATAAAAAGCATGGATCATCATAGCATCTCTTAATGCGAATGTTTGCATCCTTTGTTTTAATTGAGCGAAGGTATTGAGACTTCAAGGTCACATTGCAAGCAAATATCTATCTTCACATGGTCTCGCCTAACAAGCTACAAGCTCTGTTTAGTTTTACACAAACACATAAACATGTATGGCAACCAGCCCCTTTAGCTATATCCTACCACTTGCTACATAATGTAATCGAACAAAACAGGGTGTCAGCGACTTTACCAGTAACCATAGTAACAGCCGTTATGAACGGAAGAAGAACAGAAAGGAGAAGAAATGGAACAATCATGAGGTGTTTTCCTTTGTTTATGAAATTATATTAACAAATAACAATTTATTAAAAATAAATGTTGTGTTTTTGTTTGTTTATTCTCACGAAGGTGCAAGTTTCTATGTAGTTGGTGACGTCAGGCACCCTACGGTGAAGCTTGACGTGGATTTCATACTGCAGACGATCTCTGACGCGGGCTATGATGACGTCAAGTGTTCGTACTATCCTGCCGCTAAACGGGAGCAGTACACGACTAGTGATCTCACCGCTTTACTGCATCTAACCGCTAAGAAAATCTAAGAGAATTAGGAGGGTCATGACGGGTCCCTCCCAGACCATGGGAGGGGTCAACCCAGACGGGTCAACCCAGACCATGAATATTGTGGGACTTCTCATGCGTTTCGAATTAAACTGTGGGTGATATGTTCAAGGTAAAGGCCCCTTTAAATACATGTAAAAAGTTCTTGCATCGACCTAATGCATGCTCAGCCGTGTTTTGTTTATGTTTCAGGGGCCTTTACCTTTGACATTTTGCCCACAATGCATTTCTCTGAGCATGCATCGTTCAAACCATGATAGTGCACGATAACATGTAATCCAACAGCAGATTGATAACAGATTGTAGAATAATGGTAGTTAATCATAGTTATATACAAAGAGAATAATAGGATAAAAGAGAATAGTAGGATACTATGTACATGTGTATCTCATATCTATAGTTAACATGCTTCTTCTCTCTCCTTAGACATCATTTTTGTTGAACGATAATCAGATTTTTCTCTTCAATCGTGCGTTAGAATTTACTGTAACTTCTTGACTTATTTTATTTGATGTTCTTTGTGCAAGAAGAGTTCAGTTCTAAGTGAATATTTTAAACAAATCATCTTTCAGAATTTGTTTTAGTGAGAATCATGTCATTCTATGCAATAATAACAGTGATTCTTAGCAACGTAGTGAATAAATAAAATGTTTACTGAAAACTGATTGTTATCTTTATTTGTTGCATAAAATAATTCATCTACTTTCTCTCATTGAACAATCATTAAACCAGTTCTGTCCCATCCTGATTGGTGTTAATCACCCCCCATCAATTATTACAAAATAATAAGTTTACTTGAGAGCCTGTTTTTATATGTACATGAAAAGTAAGAAGGCCACAGATACACACTTATAAGATTACACGTCAAAATCAACACACCGATTTGGCGACCCCCCCATCCACCATAAACCACTCCCTGATGAGTGATGGGACATAAAATGTCGGCGCCAATTAACGGGACCTGAACCGTACAGTTTTCGCTATTGCAAACCTGTACCAACACCTAAATGTTGATTTATAAAATCTTCCATCTTGTCAGATGTCCTCCTGTGTTAGTTTTGCTCATATATGTAATATATACTGACAATATAGCACATACGTTATCTTCCTAATTGAGAACATTCACTCTACAATTTCTTCTTGGTTACATTTTCTTTCCCGTGACATGCAGCATGCCCTTTATGTCACTAAAATAACATTTCTCTCGCTCAGGAGTTTTATACTCGGACGTCTCCAGATCGGTGAAGCCAGCTTCCGAGAGGGTCTTCAAGACGAAGTCGGTATCAAGACAGAGAGAATCCGGGGTCTTGTTGCCCTCCTTGTCGACCCAATAGGTGACCCCGATGTAGGTTTGTAAAACAAGATGGCCGCCTGGCTTCAGGAGGGTAGAGATGTTCCTTACAGCCTGGACGTAGGCTGACCTGTGAAAATAAGGACAAATACACTTTTTTAACATTGATATGATGTTTTGAAAAAAAATTCAGTTTGTTTAAATTTTTTTAACCTTCATTTAAACTACAGAGTATGATTTCCGACGTTGGTCGTCGTTTTCCTGTCCTTATTGAATATTGTCTAATAGAGAATGACTTTACTGTGGGAAAAAAAGAGGTTAAAAATAAGTATCAATGTTATCTAAAACCAAACAAAAAAAGTTGATGTTACCTCCCCTTGTCGTAACAAGCCGATTCCAGACAGTACGCAGAAATGATGGCGTCGAACGGTTCGAACATACCCGGATGTAGAGGGTTGGGATGAAACACGTCACACGGAACCACGTCTTTGATTGCGCTTCGCAGCTGATCCTGGCGGGACTCCCAACTGGTGATTGATAGAAAAAAATCGAAAATGATATATTGTACAAAACCACACACAAAAAAACTTTAAGGTACTTTAATACACATAAACGTCACGTGATATAATGCATGACCTGAACTTTTTGAAAGCACGTCATGTCAGTAATTGGGGAATGAGAGAATTATTTTTAGCGATGAAATAAAATACAGCACGTAAAAATACAGTACGAACGAATTATTAGAGCAAGAACAAAATGTCGATTAGTGCTTCTCTAGGATATTCTCAGATAAATTATGTTTTATCAAAATCTCCCTACCTCACACCCTCCAATCCAGCGACGTGTTGAAAGAAGGGGCTCCAATCGAATGCACATGCATCACTTTCCTTCCATTTCTTTATTTCGGCTAAGGCTCCCTGAAAATATGTGGAATTTGAGGGTTAGTTACCAAAAAAGATGTGTTTCGATTGCATATGCGTTGACGTCAGTGACTGAGACAAAAATTAAGACAGGGGTAGTGTATATAGTCTCGTATACATGGGTGATTGTCTAGCGGTATAAGGGTCTAGATGGCCAGATGGGGCATTTATTTCCAATCAGTTTACTCTAACACTTATATGCTTACCTTATGAAAGTCCGAGCAAATGATTTCCGGAAAAACTCGACTGGCGCTGACCAGCTGGTACACTGTCGGTCCTGATCCGACATCCAGAAGTCTTCCTCCATAGCCTTTATCTGCAGCAACAAGAAGCACAATAATGTTCTGTCGGCTACGCCCCTGTGGCGTACCCAAAAAATTGGTACTTTTTAAAATCTTTATCTGCAACAATAAGCGTTCGTTGAACATTAGAGAATTAGATCTATCCATTACTTTTACCATTGTTACTGAAAGCTTGGTGATTTTCTTAGAATTGAGGAGTGCCTAACTTTAAGATTTGTTGAAGACTACCTTCTTTAACATTAAGAGACTTTAAGACATTAAGGAATCTAGTAAACAGAATTGCACTTTTGTACCTTGGCTAAAGGTCCGGTGAAATTGCTCCATACTCCACGGCATCCATTCTCCTTCATCCGGGCACTTCGCCCCTGTCAGGTCGGAGTAGAAGTAGTCGAGGTACTCTCGTGCGTTCTTGAAATATTCGTATTCTTCCTGCTCTGAAGACATCTTAGCTCAGCCCTTAGCTGTACATTCAGTAGTATTCCAATGCGAGATATTCGCTCTTGTACGCCGAGGTTGGCACTGGTTGTACCGAGTAAACAGTGCAGTAAGACATGGGGCACAAAGGTCTAAAACTGATCACCGCCATATTTGTTTGAGAACCGCCATATTTGTTTGCTGTCGTCTGCTTAACTGTAGTATTAGTGTGGCTTTTTAAAAAGAAGAATTAAAAGATTAATAGGATGAGATATGGGGCGGTTTCTTATTTTTCTCTTTTTGCCCTTTTTTATTTAATCATTATCATCACCAAGTCCACTCTCTCTTCCAGTCAAGTCTGTCCCCCCTAAAAATCCGAAAATGTATACTGACGAGACATGACCTTTGCTACAAAGCTTAAGATTATTGTGGAAACAAGTTTGCGAACGTTATCGCATTGGTGATAAAGGTGGCGGTCGATCAAGGACGTTACGTTACTTGTTAGTCTGACTGAACAGCGCCCCTAGCGAGAAATTTTTTACAGTGTAAGGAACTTCCTTGCACGTTTGACCGATTGCTGACGACACGTATCCGCAAGATCACGTGTTAACAAGTATAGATCACGTGCCCGTTACTCTCGCGAGTATACGTTCTGAATAGTATTGATCCTGAAGAAGGCGACAGTGGTCATTGAAAATTTGATCCGTGTGTACCTTTGTGTTGGAAGACAGTTTAGCACTGTATTATGATTACTACCAAAACATATGAGCTTCCATGATAGTGTAAAGGACGTACTAACCGCATTTTAACTTTCTTCTATTTACTTTGCTAACATCAATACAAATGGCAGGGTTCACTCTTAACACTTGTTTGCGTTCTGAAACGTACCATATTTTCTTCATCAACCTTTCTTCATTATCATATCAGCATGAAAGTGCTTGAAAGTGCGCTTCTCATGTCAAGCGCAAGATGGCGCTCGTAAACAGTAACCTTCAAAAACTGATCACGCTGACAACGGTTTAGTTCAGAGTTAAATGAATGTCATATTGCTAACTGGCTTTTTTTTGGAAAGTTGGTAAAAGATATAAACGGCACAACATTAGAGTCTTTAGACAAAATTTTCTATCATGTTGACTTTTTTAATACTATTGCAGTATTAAATGCAAAAAAAGAGGTGCAATCTTTAAAACTACTTTAAATAAACTATAGATACACACAAATATTGGCACAATTCCATGATAGTTATGATGGAAAACGTTAACCTATATATATAGATAAAGGTAACAATAACTGATAACAATAAAAGTAAATCATTTCTAAAGATACTACCACAATTACAACATAATTGGATACAATCAACGCAACTACAGTTAATCAAAACTATACGGAAATAATACTATAGCTATTTCTTAAAACGCTATCCACTCAAACATGTTTGTAAGGTGTTGTTTTTGTCCTTTAAAACAGGGATGCCTCATCTATGGGCATTACTAACCTATAGGTGTCAAACCTCTAAATGAACCCAACACATTTATGGAGGAGACTTGGGGTGACCCCGCGTGTTATGGTTTAAAAAGCAAAGCCTCATTGCACTACATGTAGAGCCAACTACTTGAAAAAGATTTTCCCTTACTTACTAACTATACCTGATGTTAGAAATAGATTATACATACAAGGAGGATATACTCTTGTGGCTTTAATTTGCCTTTGATTTCATGGTATGTTGTGGAACGTTGCTGCTGGCACCTTATCACCTATGCCAAGAAGGTTAGTAGTTTTGGTGCCATTTGTTTCTGTTTATTTGTTTGTTTTTGCTTGTCTGCGGACACTATATCTATGCTATGAATTATGCATATCTATGATATGCAGTAGAACTCATAATGCTCTGGACGTTTTGGATTTACATGTACTCCTTTGAATACTTGGGACAGGTTAAATGGTCCCATCCATATCTCTTCTCCTGTTATGAGTGTTCATGTGGCGGTTCAGTTCGAAGTTGCGCTTGAAGCCCGCCTGGCACAGTTCACACTTGAACGGTCGTTCTTCGGTGTGGCGGAACAGGTTGTGTTGCGACAGGTTACTCTTCGTTTTGAATGAAATCTGACACATCTCGCACCGATACGGTTTGTCCGCAATCTCTCTCTGCTCGGAGAAAGACGTACCGGCAATCATGATCGCAGGAGGCGTGGCAGACAAACCTTGTGCCGCTGCAAAGTTTTGGCTGTGAGAAACAAGATGGCGGTCTAGCTCGTAGCTGCGGCGGAACGCTGCCGGACAAATGTGACACTTGAACGGTTGCAGGCAGTTGTGTATGGAGAGGCGATGCTGCTGTAGTGCGCTCTGCGAGGAAAACAGGGCTCCGCATTCGTCACACAGAACAACTGTACCTTGCATCACATCTGTTTGGTCTGTACTTGGTCCAACTGTCGATTGCAAAAGGGCATGTTGGTTGAAAAGGTTGTGAGAGGCACTCCCCTCATGTTGCACCTGATCTTTTATATCAGGTTGAGAATTGCCATCTGACCCTTGACCTTCCACCTCATCCAAGATGGCGGTGCTATCGGATGTGCAAGAGAGAACCAGTGACCCCATGGTGTCCTCCTGTGGGGTCAACCTGTTACCATGGCAACCTTGGTCACCACGGTTACCCTCAACACCAAAGGACAACCTTGCGGACGGCGACCCACTGCTCATCTTAAATCGTTTTGTTCGGAGAGAAGATTGCTGGTTTCCCTCTTCCGATTTCCGCCTTCCTCGCGATGTAAACATGGACGCAAACACCGTCTCGTTCTCTTGCGAGCAGGATGTGACTTCGTTGTCTTCGTTCTCGATCTTTACCACAACTGCAGGCCTGGCGCCATCCCTGTCCCTCTGAGATAGCCTGTTGGGGTTAAAGGTCATCTCCCTGTTGTCATTAGAACCTGGACTCCACTCTGATGTTCCATGTATGACGGCCTGTCTGCTAGGCTCAGGCGAGAACCGCGTCTGCATCCCCGGTGTGTTTTTGGCGACGGATTGACCGGAGCTTGGACGGGATTCGCTTTGTGTGGACTGTTGGTTCTCAGATGCATCAACAATGTTAAGGGTGGACGAGGTCGCTGCTTTTGCTGCACACTCTTGCAGCATTGTGCTTAACACCGGATAGCCAAGCTTGCACCTACTGTCGTCTTGCGAACCACTCGAAGGGGACACAGACTCCAGGGGACTCGACACACTGGAGCTCTGTCTGATACCGACATCGCTACTTGTCGAGTGAACGTTTCTCGCTCCGCTAGCCTCCGGCGGTGTACGCAAGGCTGCCGCCAGGAACGTACTGCAGTTGTTCAGTATGTCCATGACCTGGAGAAAGTTTGCGGCGTTGTTCGTCTCTAGAGCATTCTCTATGGTGAGATGGAGCTCGGAGGTGTAGACGAAGTCTAACACGACGGCGACTCCCTGGGGAGTCAGGCCGGGTAACTCCACCTTGTCGGCTGCACTGTTGGAGAGGACGGATGCGAAGTAGCCTGAAGATCCACAGAGTATACACTTGTGGGCCCAGAAGACATGGTCTTGTACCTGAATTAAAATATATAGGTACATAAATCAGTGAGTGGATGAATGATCAAACTTTATTGCACAATAGTAGAAGCAGGATTGGAGTCCAATTGTCTAATTGTCCGAGGCAAGTGAAAGTTCTGATCAGGTGAGCACATTTCTGCTACCCCATTTGCCCGATTGACAATTATGAGTTTTCCATGAGTGAGATTTTGATATACTTGTTACTTTTCACTGTAATGGCATCAATGATTGGTCAAGACAGGAAAATAGAGCCAATACTAAAAAGAATTCCATTGCTGGAAGTGAAAATACATAGAAAAATGAATTTCGGACAAGTAGGAGGTTTTTTAACCTCCTTGCTTCGGGAAAGTAAAATTTCTATGTACCTGCCCGATAGGACAAGTGAATTTAGCAAAACTTGTCCAACCCTGACAAGTACGGCCACTTTTGGCAACAAGTATTTCCTAGCTTCATGTTCTAAATGACTTGGGCATTTCTAATACTAAGACACATCAACCTTATTGATTGGTTCTCCGCTAACATGCCACAAATCTTAATGATTCTTATGCCCTTGGAAAATACACTTTACACGACTTTCCTTACTTCATTGCAAATGAGTACCTAGTTTTGGTTAGGGCAGGACTTTAAATGGAGGTCCCATGTTTGAGGAGAGCCACACCTTAAGCACATTCAATATTCCACCACACTTATCTAGAAGGGTACTAGTAGGGGCCCTTCCCTGTGTGAGTCTTATGGCCACACTTGGGGCAATTACTGTCATATTAAAAGGTCACCTGAGTTAGCGCCAAATGGCATCTACTCAAGAGCCTTGTGAATTAGCCCTGCCCTATTGTAAGCTCCTCGCAATTCAACTCCTAGCAGTGCAGAAAGTGCATTCAGCATATTGTTGTAAATGCATAAATGTTCGCGGTGGTTTTATGTTTGTGGTTTTTGTGGTGGCCACATCACTGCCAACTTAAAACAACCACGAACATTTCTGTATCTGTATCTGTATCTATATAGCCGGTACAACCGCCCTTCGGCGTAACACACCAGCTTCGCAGGCATGCGGTGCTCGCAGGCACGCATTTATCCATGGCAGTAAAAGACTACAGTACATGGTGCTACCAAAAACTTAAAACCACCACAAACAGTCCTTTTTCCCGCTACAGCAAAATTAAATCCCCGCGAACTTTAAGTTTAATGCATTTATAGTACCCAAATAACAATGATTAACTATACTGTAAATGCATTTAAGTTCGCGGGGATTTAATTTCGCGGTAGCTGGAAAATGGACTTTCGCGGAAAATGGAATTTCGCGGTAGCACCATGCACTGTAGTTTCTTACTGTTAATAAGTGTTATGGAAAAATGTTCGCGGTGGTTTTAAATTTGCGGTGAAGCGGCCGCCGCGAAAACCGCAAACAGTAATCCACCGCGAACATTTCTGCATTTACACTAAATTACAGTATACTGTAATCTGCCTTGGTTGTGATTTGCTGTGTCAATGATTGTACAATGTACCTGGATTGCGATGTCGCAGAATCGGTGCCCCGCCCGGCGTTGCTGGTTGAGCCGACGCAGCACGTTTTGGGCGTGGTCGGGATACTGGTGTTTCTGGTGTGTTGCCATGGTGTTCACTCGATAACGCTTATATTGCACCTGTATAATATGCAAAATAAGAAAATGTTACTGGTGTGACATGTAGATTCTAGGACTACTAAACTGACCATGCCAAATTAAATGGCTTTACGACTTTTGCCCGAAAGGTTTGAACACCACAGGTATTGAGTGCAGGAGAGTTTTAGAAATACCTAGTACTGTAAATGTTTTTAAGTTCGCGGGGATTTAATTTCGCGGTAGCGGTAAAAAGGACTTTTCGCAGTGGATTTAAGTTCGCGGTAACACCATAGACTGCAATCTAATATCATAGCAGAAAAATGTTCGCGGCGGTTTTAAATTCGCGGTGAAGTGGTCACCGCGAAAATCGCGAACATTAATCCACCGCGAACATTTCTGCATTTACAGTACATACGGGGAGCAGTGTACAGTCTATGGCAGGGTGGCCATATCGGCTCTAAAGGCTCAACTGACTAGGGCCTGGGTAAATTGTGGTTTGCTCAGTGGAGGAGGCGTCAGCCCTGGAAATCCAGCGCTGAGGCACCTTCAGCACTGGAAGCCCTTTTGTCAGCACTTGAAACCGAGTGTTGAGACTACAATCAGCAATGGATTTCCAGTGCTGAGGACGTTTCAGCTCTGGATATCCAGTGCTGACAAATATTCCACCAGTGCGGAACCCGTTACTTTTGCATACTTGCATGAGTCTCGGCAGTCATAAGATAAATATCCTGTGGTTTGCATGTCCTGCACCCACTCGGTGTGCCTGCAAAGTCGGCCAACAGAAAAATAAGATTTGCCGCCCCCCTCCCCCTTCCATTCAAAACAACAACACCGGAACGTCATGATCAACAACTATGCCCAAATCCTGACACACAAGCGTCCTCACCGAGAAAACGGTTCTAGGTCCTCCTCATAGAAGTGGTCTCGTCTCCACTGCAAATATTATACAATGGGATCCCTGTAATACAAATCTTGAAATGTGGAAATATACGGACAGATTTTAGCACTAGCAAAGCTTTTAGGGTCAAAGTTCAAATGGATATACCAAAAACCCTGAGTTGGGGGTTTGCTTATGTTTTTCAATACACATTTTACAAAATTGCATACGATTAAAAAATAAATCTTAATTTTGATATCCATGCAAAAAGGCTTGATAGTGCTGTTACAATCGATAAAAATATTGTCATTGAATTTGTCACATTTGCATGAAGACCAATGGGTTATACCAACATGAGTTCAAGGGGTAAAAGTTCTTGCATTTGTTTTAAATACCCACCTGATCATTCACAGCACGTGTAGCTCTGACTTTATCACGTCACGTGTTGCGGTTCACAATCGTATATTTTTCGCCATGTCTAATATTGTACTCCATTTTGACGCTTACGTTATTTCTTGTGATAGAATAGGGGTGGGTACCGGTACACTGTACCGGTACAAAACCGGTTTTCTTATTGGACTGGTCCGGAAAAACGGACCTGAAAAAAATTGGTAGCCCGGATGTTGGACCTATTAGAAAATAAACAGATTATAATAATGATTTACAAAGGAATAACTTTATTGCGCAACAATTGTAACAGTTACAATGTATGGCAATGTGAACAACTATATACTAATACAAATAACTAACAACTAATGTAATATAATATAACAGTATAAACAATCTAGTGAGTATCATAAAGCATTATCTCGTTTTTGCAATGAGTTGTAAATAAATTGGCCAACGTAGGCAGATATATGAACAGGACATGATAATATCAAATGGAATACCTCTGACCTAGCATGTGGTAGTACAATTTCGGACTTACATACAATATTTTGAAATAACTTTTGACGGTCTTCTTCATAAGTCGTACAATCCATTACAAAATGAAATTCATTTTCTATATACGATCAGGAATTCACACGTTTTGGGGCTTACCTGTCGCATTTGCAAAGAAAATAACAAGAGCGAAGCATAGTTCATTTCTACAAAGTTTTACAGTCAATAAGGGAGGTCCGGAGAAACATCATTTTTTTCCTTCGAGGAGTACATTTTACCTGAATATAATCTAAATTTGACACTGAAATCTGTATGAGTGAAAAGGCTTTTGCGGGCGACGCTTCCGCAACATACTTTTACCAAGGTTTTTTACCATGTCCAGGGCCGAATGCCAGGAGACCGGAAAATTAATATTTTGGAATCTGGACCCTTCGAAACGCCATTTCCCGAGGGACTCGGAAATCTGACATTTGACTTCGGGACTTGTTACGAAGAATTTCTTGGTAACGCTTAACGGTGAATTCGGTATAAAAAATAACGATTAACGTTGAATTAAAACGACCAATAACGCTTCACGAAGAATACACCGATAACGAAAGAGCAGGTCGGTACGATTAATGGTAAATTAAAATGGCTCGTAACGCTTAACGAAAAAGGGCATGCAGACCCTCATACAGACAGAGGCAGTCAGTCTTACAGGATTTTAGAACGCCAGTGGGAGTCAAATAGTCAACGAAATATTATTATAACTTCTTTGCAGCGAAATGGACCATTCTTTTGAGTAGCGTCCAGTACACATGTTTTCTCATACTGAATCAGGTTCAGGGCCGGACCTGAACCTGATCCTCTGGACCTGAACCGGACCTGGACCTGAATTTTCTGTACCAGTACCTATCCCTAGTAAAGAACCATCAGTAACGCTGAATCGGTCCCCTGTGAGGGTCCCGACAACCCCGCTAAATTTGGGAGGGCCGGTTCCGTAATACGCTATTTAAATTTGAGGAAGCTACTTAACGCTCTATGCTACATTATGAAGTTCCCAACGCATGGCGCAAATCATAACATCTTTTGGCGAATTGTATCTTTGATCTATTTTCGTTTAATATATATTGGCACTAGCAAGACCGCGGAAATTAGAAAATTAAAGCCACTCATTGAAGTAAATTAGATGAATTGCTGACGCACAAACACCTTTTCATCGGTTTAATTAGATTTCTTGCTGCGTTGCCGTAACGTTTGATATATATATATATATGTAATTACTCTGTGACTAGAGGGTAACCTCTGTCGATAGAATATTGTGAACGGTCTATGTGTTGAGTGTTGACGCCTATATCTCTATGTTCCGTTTGCCACATTCATATGTGGTTTGGCATGTCGTCTGTACTCAGTTGCGCGATGATGCACGATCTTTTTTTCACCGTAGCTGTTGTTATAAAGATATATGTAATCGATGTAATAATTCAGCAATCACCCCTATATTTTTGATATTGTGGAACAGGCAATGTGGATCGGCGTTTGGTAATCTCTAAGCAGATGGGGTGGGTTATGTGTTGTGTAATGCAAGTACAGCTATCGTATTATGTGTGATGTAACGACAACAGCTAGCTGACGTCGTGCACCAACTGTTTGGGGTATCCCTGACAATTGTCATTTTTTTCATTCGGCGCCGTACTTTTGAGTCGCTGATTTTGCTGTTGATGCGAACAGGATTGTGTTTTACATTTGGTAGCAAGGTACGTTAGCTTTTAAGTAAGTTTTTGGTATGCGTCGATGTGATGTGTTCGGTATGCGATAAAGTCATAATGTCACACACCAGAGAAGACAACACAACCGACATAATTATGTCTCAGAGTATGTTACCTACGAGGGGCGTGCAATAAGTAATGGTCCTGACCCACTTCCAGTTGTCTGATCTAAATGAAATTTTGTATGTGTAATAATTCATATCTCTATGGGTTATGTTGCAAAAGACAGCTCTGAACTAATTGTGGTTTCTGATTTACTGGTGTTTGAACTTAGTCAGGTGCGAAATGGACCAGGTGTGAAATGGAACCAGTTGAGTGTCGCGCAGTGATCCGGTTTTTGTATTTGAAAGGACGCACACCAAAGAAGACTTTTGATGAAATAAATGAAACTTATGGTGATGATGCCCCATCATATGACCTTGTAAAACGCTGGCATCCTGAATTCAAACGTGGCTGGAAGTCTGTGGAAACAGCTCCCAGACCTGGTCGTCCCTCTTGTGCCATTGATGAGGCATCAGTTGGAGGACCAACCTGGGGTGTCCTACAAAATCGGTGTCCAGAGCTGCATCAAACGATGGGAGAAATGCATAACTCTGGGTGATTCCTATGAAGAGAAAGACTAATAACTGTGCCAAGTTTCATTAATCTCCTGCTATGGGAAATGGGTCAGGACCATTACTAATTGCACGCCCCTCGTACCATCACTTGTTAATCATATACCCTGTTCAATACGCGGTATATTACTTAACGCTAATTACCTTTATCCGTGGGGTAACGGTGTTTAAAGCAAATGACCAGTAATTAGGTTTGAATGTAGCTTTCACACTAGGAACGGTAATTTGAAAGAGTCATTTTAGCATGGGGGGTTATTTTGTATTCACAGTCGGTGTTGAATTGATAACTCAGTATGTGGGGGTGTCGGCGCACACTAACTCTATCCATATTGCTACAAATTACGTTTGTAAAGGCTTAATGTTTTATTTATGTTTTTATATTAGTGTCACTTTCAAAAGAAGTTCCACAACTTGAGTGTGGTGCCACTTTTTGTTTTGATGTACATAAATAAAAAAAGATAGTTCACTATTCATAGGCATAAAAAGTAAATTAAAAAATCTTCTTCATGGAAGGAGAGAGTAGACGAAAAACTGACAGCAAACTTCGTCGTCCTTTAAACATCTTTAGTAGCCAGTTATAAACATTATTCCCATACGTTATTCCCATACATATTCCCATACGTCACCAAGATAACTATTTGTAATGTATAAACAGTATTTTGAACCTTCGTTATCAGAGGATACTGCAGCCCAAAGGCTGATATCTGGACGATGAAACGTTCCCTTAAATCATCGTCATTTAGGTTTTGTTAATAGTCAATTGCCATTAGCGTACCTTTCATAAAACTAAAATGGTCACGAGAGAAGACCAAAGACTGCTGGAAATAATAAAACATTTGAACGATGAAACGGTCCCTTAAATCTTTGTCGGCAGCCAATCATAAACAGCTTACTAACACATTCGAGCTGTCTATTCACATATGTAAATTTTAGTGCTTTAAGAACTTCGTCATCATAGATAGTAACGGAACATATACTGGCTACAACGAATGAAGATTTGCATAATGAAACGGTCCCTTAAATCGTCGTCATTTAGGTTTCTTGAGCAGCCAATCATACACAGCTTACCATACGCCTTTAAGAGCCAGTTATCCACGTTTGACGTACCATCATGCATTAACAACTTCGTCAACAGATCACAGGCTGACAGCAATGATGATGGTCGGTCCGACTGGGCGTGCGGCCGTGGCGACAACTCTTCTTACTTTGATCGTTCTGCAAGCATCTGGAGCTATCATCATGACTGGGGTACGTTTGTACTGTTTTATGCAACCCGAACCTTCCTTCCTTGGTTATCTTTGTTCCCAGCATATGTTTGAGGTACTATTAGTAAACCTGGTGCTCTACCAGACCAATGAAGTGCGCTACCCGCTTTGCCTTTTCAGGTAATCCTTTACTATCATAGGCTGCTCTTCCCCCTTTCTCTTTCTATCTCTTTCTCTCTCGAGCTCCCTCGCCCTCTCCCTCCCCCATCTCTCTCTCTGTTTCTCTCTGTTTCTCTCTGTCTCTCTGTCTCTCTGTCTCTGTGTCTCTCTGTCTCTGTCTCTCTCTGTCTCTCTGTCTCTCTGTCTCTCTCTGTCTCTCTCTGTCTCTGTCTCTGTCTCTCTCTCTCTCTCTCTCTCTCTCTCTCTCTCTCTCTCTCTCTCTCTCTCTCTCTCTCTCTCTCTCTCTCTCTCTCTCTCTCTCTCTCTCTCTGGGAAAAGGCACATAACACGACTTAAGTCACACCACCTTACAGGTGAAAATGGGTACCTGATTTCGGCTGGGGAGGTTAAAAAACTATGTGGCTACCTTTGCCTTGTTGTACTGTTGTATCAATAGTATATTGCCTTACTAACTTGATTACATTGCCGCGTCGTATGTCCCAAAACACATATCATCAATGTACCGTTCAGGGCGATACTCGTTGCACGAACACGCGGATGTCATTCAACAGGATGTTTCAGCTCTTAATGCTCGTAAGAGGCCATTGACGTCAATCTGAATACCTCTCATACTAAACTTGCCTCAAAAATGTTGCTAATGCTAGGATTTTAAGGTACAAGATGCCTATCGAGACAGATTTAATTGATCCACTCACAACGAGTATGTTACGCGGCACACTACGCTAAAATTAAACTGAATGTACTAAACGCCCTCAGATTCCAAATCAATGACAATCACAGTTATTATGATCACATGGGGTTTCAAAATTACCTCTTTAAGATCAATTTACGACAATTCAGGACAATTTACGTAAAATTTGTATTCCAAAACGTTTCCGTGTGTCCTTATCTCATTTTTTCAGTTTCATGTGTAATATTGAAACGCTTCAAATAAATCTTATTCACAGTAATATTTTGGATGTATGCATTACGAAATGTTTCCATTATTGCCATATGATGATACATGCTATTCATCTTTCTTTGATATTTTATACCGTTACAGTCAGTGGGTGATTCAAATATGTTCAGATGGTTTGAAGCCTATGATAACGTTTAAAAGAAATGGTATAGCACTGGACAAGGTTTCTGAGAATTTGCTCTGCCGTTTCATGATCAGATGCCACCCGCTATCTTTATTCAGTGATCTAATTATGGTAATAATGGTCTCCAGCTAGGAAATCATATTGCTTTTGCGAGTGTGATCTTCTTTCTTCTTCTTATGAAAGGAGTCAATTAGATCTTAGAACAGCCACAACATACCAATCAGAACTTAAAACTGTGTAAGCATACAAGCTACAAAAGAAATATAAGAAAAAAGAAATATAAGCCAAATTTACAGGTTTGCAATAGCGAAACCTCTTTTTACACGCACACAATACACCTTTCTCACGCGCGGCGGCCATGATAGATCTAAAACGAGGCCAACGGAGCAAACAGACAAAACCTATTTCTAAAATCAGCTCCCATTTAGTTTTTCCCCAAACCACACACATTTTCACAATATAAGATCAAACAATAAATTGTATTACTAGCGTTGTGCACCTGAAAAAAATCGGTGGACCGGATGTTGAACCTAATAGAAAATAAACATATTATATGATCACTCGTCTTGGGGCTTACCGGTCAAAGAAAATGACAAGAGCAAAGCCGAGTAGAGTTAATATTCATTTCTACAAAGTTTTGACTTCAATCGTATAGAACGCCAGTGGGAGTCAAATAAACCACAAAATATGCTCTCTTGTAGCAAAATGGATCATTGTTTTGAGCTAGATCGAGTATCGTCTATTCATATGGTTTCACATACTGAATCAGGTCCAGGTTCAGGTCCGGACCTGGACCTTATCATTTGGACCTGAACCGGACCTGGACCTGAATTTTCTGTACCGGTACCCACCCCGAGTATAATTAGTATTGTGTGCGAGTAGCTTGACAAAAGGCTACATACAAGGAAAACGGTTTTACCATTTCTTACACCAACAGGTGTGCGAAAATGATATGGAGTGCATTGTGGGGCGAGGTCAAGGGTCATGTTGTGCGTCCTTCGTCACATCCGGGATACTTTCAGGAATCCCTGTCTGCAAACCGCCCGCTGCTGAAGGGGATGACTGCCACCTCCTCCTAGAGGCGTTAGTTCCCTTTTTCGTATTTTATTGAGCTTTTGATTGTTATGTTTTCCTTTTTCTTCTATGTCAAACAAATGAGGTCAGTGGTTGTCATCATGGTAACTAGTAAAGTAACAGACATGTACCAAGTGGTGGTCGACTACACAATGTAGCAAGTGGCAGGACAGAGATTGAGGGGCTGATCACCAAATATATGAAATGAGTTAGAGTAAGTATAAACAGAGCATTCAGTCTCTTAGGATATACAATATTGTGAAGGAAAACTTTGTATGTTTGGCTTGCAAATGGTACTTTTCTAGTTATCTTCGGATTCTCATGGAGATATTGTTTAGGGGGTACTGTTTTGGGTCTGGGAAGTGAATATGTCTCATGCATTGCGAGAATTGCAGAAAAGTTTGCGATTGTTTTTTGTAAATGTAACATTTTGTCGGTAGGTGTATTTTGATTCTGTAGATAAATTTTGGGTACCTGTTTGGTGAACGTTGTAATATTTGTAAAGCTATCTGAGCTGTGTTATAAGATAACCGAGCTGTGTCGTTGACTTTTAGGTGGTAGATAGTTGTTATGATATAGTCATTATAGATATTTATGTGGTGCAACATAGTCCTACTAGTTTAACTCTTGTCTGTGTGTTTCCTTACAAAGGTTCGTCCCGTACCCCCACACCAGTCC
Source organism: Branchiostoma floridae x Branchiostoma belcheri (assembly GCA_019207045.1). Taxonomy (NCBI): domain Eukaryota; kingdom Metazoa; phylum Chordata; class Leptocardii; order Amphioxiformes; family Branchiostomatidae; genus Branchiostoma; species Branchiostoma floridae x Branchiostoma belcheri. The sequence goes on along the minus strand of CM033024.1, from coordinate 24,616,625 downwards.
GCGGTACTACTGGCAGTGTCCGTGCGGGCCGGGGCTGAGATGTCTGCCTGTCAAACGCGGTGACGTCATCGGAAAATGCTGGGGACCCGGGCGTGGGTGACTTGGCAAATTCCTAATCAGAGTCTTGGAAATTATTTAATTCAAAATATAACAGGATTATTCAAATGTAATTTCCCAACAATTACAGTCATTTGTCGACAAAACGACACCCGTTGCTATCGAGGAGTGGGCAAATGATCCACTGCATTTATGATGTCAGATCATGCAGAAAATGACAAATAGATCCTATTTGATATAGAATTCGACCAACACAGATCTAGATGTACTTCAAGATTAATTTTTCTTAGTTTGCGGAAATTTCCGGTACATGTCCTGCACGGTACATGTCCGGTACAGGTACTTTTCAACAAGAACCTCAACCTTTGTAGTTGACATGTCAGCTCTGAAGTTAGGGGGGGGGGGGGGGGGGGCGCACTGTTTTAGCACCCCCTTATCACAAAAATATAGTTAGGCCACAGCAAGTAAATTTTATGAATGACATCAGAGCGCTCATTACTTTGAATCTGAAAAAAAATTGTTCCCCATACGAACATTGTCAACATGACGAGAAGGTACAATATGAATGGGACAATGTATTGCGTGGTAGCCTGGATTGTATTACACTGTACAGGTTGCACAATTGAGGTATGCATGTAGACATGAAAAGAGTTATAGATCCTGAAGTAAAACTAGTTCTACATGAAACGTTGGAACAATTGTAGCCTTGGCGGTGGTTGTTAACTCGGAGATACAGAAATAACAGATTTGTTGGTTTGAATACAGAAATAAAAGACTTCTTGGCTGTGAATATTTTGTCGCATCAATTCTTGTCAGAACGTTTATGGTGACTATTTGGAAAACCTCGCCATCTTGCCAATATCATTTTTATTCGCCCTCTCGAATTGAACCTGGAGCCTGAGGAGTTTGTTATCCATAAAATGTACTTGCCTAAATGGAAGGTTGTAGATCTTTCACGACCTTGATGACGTATGTGATGTTTTAACAGATTTAAGGACTAGTTTGTCTCCGTCCTTACGTGGCCCAAATTGCACTATTACGTACAATGACGTAAACTGTATCTCTGTTGTGCATTTTATCTGACCCTTACCTCCTCCCTCATAACCTCTGTGAACAGCGGCATGTGAGCTGATTTGAGCTCATAGATAAAGAAATGTTAAAAGAAAATTAAAACAAGGAGCTTTTATCTGCTGATAAAAGCTCCTTGATTAAACTAGTTCGGAATATTAATTGTGGGCATCCCGGTGTTGTAAAGGTGTTGTAAGTAGATGGCAGTTGTTCACATAGTGAACATAATGTTGTGACGGATTCTGACCATTGTCATTATAATTTTCGTCATTATCTGGTCTTAAAATTGTGCAATTACTAGGTTCATGACGAATTACAGGCGCCCCGCTTTCACGAAATTGTTGTACATGGACGATAGGTGACCATTTATGACCTTGTCGACGTACAAAATGTTTCAATATATAACCAGGAATTATAGACCTTCGTCCTTTTGTGACCTTCACGTTGTGAAATACATTGGAATCAATGGGAATCGTGTAATATGCTTGGTCTTGCTAACGATATATATAACCTTCTTGGTAGAGGTAATGAAATGCACTCATAAAAGCTGTGAATAATGATGCTGACGCAATTGTTTTAAATTTCTTTGCTCTTATTTATTAAAAAAAAAAGATCTTATAGCTACACAAATGCTGTCATGAGTGTTTTGAAAATACACCATCAAGACTTTTTCTAGCACGTATGATGCGTAGGTAAGCTAAACGTTACAGCTAATCAGAAGGAATAAAACAATTGTCTAAAGCTATAAGAAAGGGCACTACTAAACTTCTGCACCAAAAATCATTTTCTACAACCAGACTTTGCAGCTTAAACTAAGAATCTAAAATGCTCGTGCACACAACTAGTGTACTAATACCTATTATCTGTCATTTCGGCAGTATTTCTTGCCCTTCTCGGGACAATACGTATACTGACTTACTACCACATGGTGTAGAACCTTTGGCACGTAATTATCATGAATTATGTACAAAAGCTTTGTGATCTTTTGTAAACGGAAAAAAAGTGATCTACACCAAACGTAAGAAATTATTCACGACTGTAGGACAATGAATGCTATATGAAAGCTTCTGAATCGTCAAACAGTTTAAGCAGTGAAGCAGTATACGACCACCATAGGAATCGCGAGAAACAGCGAGAACATGGACGAGACTTGAGAAGCGCCCCCTATCAGCCCGTTCACCTCTGCCTCTGTAGTGTTGTGGCAGAAGTACCACATGTTCTCAACGTACTTGGTGAACTCTGCCCCCTCGGGATAGCCGTTGTTTCTCACCAGCTGCTTGAAGAAGACGGAGGAAGCCTTCGGGTAGCGGGTGCGGTCGGGGTCGTTGAAGTCGACGTAGTGGAGCCCGAAGCGCTCGGAGTAGCCAGACAGCCACTCGAAGTTGTCCAGCAGCGACCAGGCAGTGTACGCCTTCACCTTGACGTTGTCCAGATTAGCAGCTGATAGTGGAATGCAAAACAAAAGTTTTCATGACATGTGAATAAGTTTGATTTGATTTTAAAAAGCACTAGTTATCGGGGTTTACTATCAATTTTCTTCCAACAGTGACTGTTTTGAAATTTAAAATAGAGTACGTACCTCCAAATTTTGAATGTCTGACAGCACATCTTGGTCACAGAGAATGGCCTAGTCTCGATCTCGCGAGAGCACTAGTTTTTGTAATAATCATAACTAAACTGTTCCAACATTGAACCTTAAGTCTTCTATCCAACCCAAATTACTTCTTGTAGGGCTAAACTTTTAAAGGGTATCACAATAAACTTATTAAACAAAAGTATATACCTTTCATGACCTCGTTTGTGTACATCATATAGTAGCAGATCCGCTCCATGTCCATCATGATGGCAGGATCCTGGTCATGGTCCGACCTGGAGTGTGCCGTTTAAAACATATGTATAGAGAGTTACATACCAAATAGAAAGGTAACATTTGCAACCAAATGCACAATGTTCACCTTCACATTGTATAGACTGACAACCTATTGCTCTGTTTTATCTTTACTCCAACACATTTATATACATGGTGACCAGCCCCTCAGGGTCTGTCCTGCCACTTGCTACATTATGTATTCTAACACCACTGGGTGTTAAACGTGAACTACAAAGGCAACATTTGCAAGCAAATACGCAATGTTTACTTTCACATTGTATAGCCTGACAATCTACTGCTCTGTTTATCTTTACCCCCAAAGCAACAAATTCATATACATAGTGACCAGCCCCTCGGGGTCTGTCCTGACACTTGCTACAATATGTAAACGAACACCACAGGGTGTCTGCTACTTTGCCAGTAACAATAGTGACAGCCGTCTGCTCAAAGTCATTGACCTTATTTGCTGGGAGAAGGAGAAGAGGGAAAGATTCATTTCTTATTGTTATGTTACGTTATGATAAATGCTTCCGTCATCTAATGATAAATATATCACAAAGAAGAACTGTTTACCTTCCGTTTTCCGTGACGTAGATTTCCGGATCTCCGTACTCTTCCTTTATCCAGCCCAGAAGGTTCCGGATTCCCCATGGCACGACGTACAGCCAGACGGAGGCAGCCTGCGGCCAATCAGAGGCATGCCCGGTCCCCACGTCCTTGTCCGTGTCGTAGTTTGGGTTATCTGTGCAAGGGGAGTTCAAAGGACATGAATGATGGAAAGTAATGTCTACATC
>CM033024.1:24417836-24610336 GCA_019207045.1 Branchiostoma floridae x Branchiostoma belcheri | reverse complement strand
ATCCAGTATTTGACCCGGTCTCCATAGTTCCTGTACAGGAACCTGGCGTAGTCCCCGAACAGATCGTGGATCACGGTACTGTTGGTGGTGTGGTTGTTGAGAAAACCTCCGTACCTGTCCTGTAATGGTAAAGAAAAACACTTAATACAAGCCATTTCATTGGTGGTGTGGGTAATTGTATCAAAGGTGTTGGATTGTGGTCTTGTGGTTTAAGGTCGAGGATATAGAATCTAAAAGTTCTGGATTCGAATCCATGACAGGCCTCAATTGGGAAATGCACGTTACATCTACTCTAGCTCTCAAAGCAGAAGTTAGGCCCCGGCTATTTTTTCTTCTTACATGTTTGAGGTATTTTTCCTTTATAAACGTTCTCTCATAAAAGGTACACCTCAAGCCTATCAAGAACTCACCATACACACAAAAAGAATGGTGGTGTATCCCAAGATAAGCGGAAGAAACCATATTTCGACATCTTGAAAGGTTGATAGTCTATATTTGCCAATATGATAGTCTATTTCCACAAATGTGATAAATACCAATAAAGAAACAAGGGGGGTTGTACCTGCAAAAGTAATTTTACATAACCTGGGTTGTTGGTGATGATTGGAATTTTAAATATGACTGAATATCATACCTGTAAAACCTGCGGGAGGTCCCAGTGGAACAGTGTCACCATCGGTTGGATATTGTTGGCTATCAGCTCGTTGATAAGGTTGTTGTAGTAGTTGACGCCATCTTGATTTACTCCATCTTGTTGCTCGCCTGTTAAGTAAAATAAATTGAAAAGAAATCACCACATTTGTGTGGGGTCGTAAGTTTCACAGTTCAATACAAACAACGAGCAGCTATATAGATAAGGTTTTGACCATTGCTTCTACACTTTCGCATTTTATACCATTATGTCAGAACTTTTGTTGACAGTCTTGATCTTTATCGGATCGAATCTTCGTCAATCGGAGCAAACTGAGCATACACAGGCCAAAAGAGGAAACTCAGAAAGTTCATGGCTCTAAATTCAACTCCACGGTGCATCTTTTTAGCGATTCTACACCACTTTATTCTAACTATAATGATAATGATAACGATACATGTGAATTTTCCCCTATTCAAGTTATATTATAATTAAAGCCCTTCCAGCAAAGGGCGGGCATTGTCCATATAGGTTTCAATAGCCCTGTGCCAGCCAACATTGTGCAATCACTACAACAGGAGGGCTAGTCCACTGGTAGTGGTTCAACGTCCGTACGTACTCTTTTCCAAATGCTGCATACTAAGCAAAGAAAGCAGTATTTACTCTGCTGTAAGTCCGCGGTATGACTCGGCCGTCGATCGAACTCACGACCTACCTAATGCAAGGTCATCACAAGGCCGTGGCACCTGTCAGTTTTCTCAATGGCGGTCGATAAATTATATATGCTGATGAACTCTGACCTGTAGGGAAGATCCTGGGCCATGAGATGGAGAAGCGGTAGTACCTGAGACCCATCTGCTTCATCAGCTGCACATCCTCAGGGTACTTGTTGTAGCTGTCACAGGCAACGTCACCTAGAGTAGGGTAACAACACATTAATGTCACAGGCAACATCACCTATAGTAGGGTAACAACACACTACTGATGCAGGCAACATCACCTACAGTAGGGTAACAACACATTAATGTCACAGGAAGCATCACTTAGAGTAGGGTAACAACACATCAGGCAACATCACCTAGAGTAGGGTAACAACACGGTAATGTCACGGGCAACATCACCTACAGTAGGGTAACAACACATTAATGTCACAGGAAACATCACTTAGAGTAGGGTAACAACACATCAGGCAACATCACCTAGATTAGGGACCGAGAGGTTGCGGGTTCGAATCCAGCTGCGTGTCACCGATCTTGTGTCCTTGGGAAAGGCACTTTACACGACTTTCCTCACTTTACTCAGGTGAAAATGAGTACCTAGCTTCGGCTAGGGCCGCCTTCTGATGGAAGTCCAGTGTTCGGGGAGAGCAACACCCCAAGCACGTAAAAGAACCCGCCGCATGTGCGAACATGTAGCGGATCAAACCATTCCGGCCAAAATGGGGTAGGGAATTTCCCGAGCAGCCCTCGTAACCCCTGCTTCGCCTATTGGGTCAGTTTAAGTCCTCACTCATAGTGAGCAATTGGGCTGGTCTCAATCATGATGTTTCTGACCTAGGGTGAAGAGATGCTGTTACAGTTCCAATCATGTAACCCGTAACCTTGAAGTGGCCTTCAGGCCTTGTTCCTTGGTGACCATTAAGTAAAAAAAAAAAACAACACGGTAATGTCACGGGCAACGTCACCTACAGTAGGGTAACAACACATTAATGTCACAGGAAACATCACTTAGAGTAGGGTAACAACACATCAGGCAATATCACGTAGAGTAGGATAACAACACATCAGCTGTCACAGGCAACATGAACTACAGTAGGATAACAACACATTAATGTCACAGGCAACATCACTTAGAGTATAGGATAACAACACATCAGGCATCATCACCTATAGTAGTGTAACAACACATCAGCTGTCACAAGCAACATCACCTACAGTAGGATAACAATACATTAATGCCACATGCAACATCACCTACAGTAGGGTAACAACACATCAGGCATCATCACCTAGAGTAGTGTAACAACACATCAGCTGTCACAAGCAACATCACATACAGTAGGATAACAGCACATTAATGTCACAGGCAACATCACTTAGAGTATAGGGTAAAAACACATCAGGCAACATCACCTACAGAAGGGTAACAATACATTAATGTCACAGACAACATCACCTACAGAAGGGTAACAACACATCAGCTGTCACAGGTAACATCACCTAAGTAGTGTGACAACACATCAGCTGGAGTCGGGCAAAATCAATTTCACAGGCAACATCACCTACATGCATAATCTGCAAAAATATGAGTTTGGTATGTGCCTTGCTACTATTGTACTATATGTCACGCACTACATATTGTCGTCCAGTGTGGTCATGTACATATTCGGTTTAGTTTATTGGTTAAGTTAATGTTGCACATATGTCAACGTGTATTCCCCACAAATTACATCAAATTAAAAATCTAGCATAATCTTTAGTAATGTACAATGTTTCCTGCTATCTTTGCAGCCAGCGACTAAAAAAAACTCTAATGAAAAATCTGATGATTCTTGAACATTTGGCTTTATCTGTGAATTTTAGGGAAAATGGCGTTTGGAATATATCGGACGACATTAGGTAGGGCTAGGTTACAGCAAGGAGGTTAAAGCAACTACGAGTTTTGAATGCTTAGTATAACTGCTCGCAAATTTGCATACTTGTTCACGAGCGGCACTACAAAGAGATCCAGCTTATCTTTAAGCTATTAGCGATACAGCATTACGTAAAATCGATCAAGATAGCGTCATTTCGTAAGATTTTGAACTTTGGATTCTAGTTCAAACTCCCGTCAGTTGGAAATTTGTTGGCCTGTCAGAACAAGTGCTTGTCTTCTGGGAGGGCGACATGTAGACATGCAAATATTGGCACCGCAGGGACAATACATTCCTATCAAGTCTGTCAAATGGCGTCGTTTATCTAAAAGCTGGTCATGTTTAACCAATCAATACTCTTATTAACAAGGAGGTGTGCCCTTGGCACGTTGGCAAGAAACCTCGCACAATTACGTTACTGTGTGGCTGTACAAATGGTGAGAGGGGGCGTATCCTTGACACCGTATGCTTTATCAAAAGATTGTACAGCAATTATTCTAAGGTTATTGTGCAACTGTCAACAGTTCGAGAATGTCGCTAGGAAAGGCACAAGTAATTGGCTTTTATCTCTTAAAGACCAAACATCCTCAAAGCCTATTTACCGTATTTCGGATAAGTGGGTTGTTTTTCCACTAATGTAAACAAAACTATTCCGCGCAGCGTTAGAATTCTTTACTTTGGACAACCCCGAAATGGTTCATACGTACAGCATTTCATCTAGGCTGTTTTGGCTTATTGTATCAAATTTCTTTCACAAATGTAGTGATTACTCTTACATGTGGGTCGATGTCAAGAAAGCGACCTTTGGTATACTTTATACGTGTAATGATTATTAATGACGTCAGCTAAGACTTTTAATATGATGCAACATTGCTCTCTCACTCAATCAACAATAAGAATTGCTTTGTCACTTCATGTCAGCACTTTGCTTTGTTCTCAAAGGTGTAGAATATTTAAATGGTCGACGCCACGTCACAAAGCGGCAAAGATGCTTAATGTATCACGTCCTAAACATTCCAATGTCAAGTAATTACGTCACAATACGATGGGTTAAGGTCGGATTGCACTGAATCTGTCTAGTTCATATAGTACCAATAGTGTTCGTTTCATGTTGTACCAACGAATGCGACAGATGGCCGTCGAAACGTTTACTGAAGAATTAAAGAAGGTTGTGTAACAACGAATACTTGGTTTGGTTGATCTACCAACCTGATGAAACTATTTACGGATATAGTTAATATGTCAAACTGCTCTTTCGGTTAAGTATACGCAGATATGTAATATATATACGTATTACATGCTTTGTTCATTTCAGTCTTTTCTGAAGTTTTCAATGATAAAGTCAATCAGTTGGCACGTAGGGAACTTAGCGTTGGCCATAAACCTGGCAATAAACCCGTCAAACTGTCAAGAATGGAACCTTTCGAGACTCAATCTGTCAAGTAAGGAAAGCTACAACTTAGGATTACGAACTTGGCGCTAAAAGAAACAGTCTGAGACTTTCCTCTCACTCAAACCAAAGAACGCGTACCTGACTGCTAAAGGCGTTGTAAGGAGTGGGATGTGCTCCGCCTTCCAATACCGTGCCCTAGACACAGCGAGTAACAACCCACTAGCTCAAAAAGGCAATGGAACTATATCTACCTTCCTTTGTACGTGGTACTGTAAAAATTAGTTACTGACTTGAGTGCTTGAATGCAGTGCTACATTGTTCTTGTCTCTTTTCAAGCAAATAAAAAAGTTTGAAAAAGTAATAAAGAGAGAAGATAGATACATCGGTGCTCGAAGAAGATAGATACATCATTATTGCATAAGGCGGTCTAAAATATATTTCTAAAAACATGGAAAAATAAGTTTGTCGAATCGTTCTTTGGGTCTCTCTGTCACCGTCTGTGAATCCACGTCGGCCAAACATCCTTCGAATACTTTTATGTTCAGCTCTTAAAGCCTTCTAAAGGTCGTAAGTTGCCAATCCACTGTCTTTGACAAGGTTTTGTTAGACAAAGCCCATCCCGGTCCTTCCACCGCCTCTTACCTAGCTATGCAACGAATTCAGGTATCAATTTTACACCTGGCTGAAGTGAGGTAAGTCGTGTTAAAGCCCCGTTTACAAATCAAGAATTTAGCTCGGCCGAGTTGTCAGCGAGCTCTAAATTACGAGGAGGTATGACCCTGATGCCGACGAAGAAACTCAATTGTCAGTAGGCATCAGGGTCATGCCTCCTCGTAATTTAGAGCTCGCTGACAACTCGGCCGACCTAAATTCTTGATTTGTAAAGGGGGCTTTAGTGCCTGTTTAATTGGCAATAGACAATTTACCGTAACATATGTACATTTTGTATACCAAGGAGGTTCCCTTACCTGTATCTTGATTGTTAACTTTGCCTTCGTGAGCTAGCCTGTCCCAAATAGATTCGCCTTTGTTTCCAGCATCCCAGGCCCCTTCTATCTGGTACGCAGCCGTCGCAGAACTCCAGATGAAGTCGTTCGGAAACGTTCCCTTCAGCAGAGCGTCTCTCTCCTTGTCGTAAGCCCCGTTAGCGGGAGACAGGGCGAGGGTAACCGCAAGAAGAAAGCCGGCGAACTTTCCTGGTTCCATGATAGAACCGTCGGATACCAGGGACTGGGACAAAATGACCTCTAATCTGCTAACCAACGAACTAAATAGCCAGGCACGAGGGCTGTTTTGTAGTTTTTATCATCACTGATAATTTCTGAAATTCTATAAAAAGATAACCCAAGTTATCCCAATTAGTTACTTTTCTTGCATATAGCCACGGTCCATATTGTCAAATGAAATCCAGCCAACTTCAATGTGTCAGAAATTCTACATAGCGGGGGAAAAGTGTTTCTTAAACAATCGCCACATTTTTTCGCATATGCGATGTCTCCATTCACAGCCTCAAGTCTTGCTTGTCCAATAGGTGTCCTTAACTAGTTTTAGATTTATTATCTACAAGTCTAAAGTTTATCAGCTTTTGAAGGTCTGTTTGCTCCTTGTTCAAACTGTCGGACGTTTTCATGGTGACTGGGCGTCCTCCCATTTAGTCAACACCGTGTCACTCAACAAACATAAACGTTACTTATTATTTGGTTAGTTTAAAGCAGTGTGCGTTTGATAGCTTTGTATTTAGACCGACGTGTTAGTCGTGACAGTATAAAGAGAGGGGTCGTATTTGTTTAGGTCAAATGTCTATCCTGAGTTAGTATATCTCTTATCTGACATCTGTTGAACTATTCACTGTTCATGTAAAGCACACAAGACTTTACAATGGGATTAGGACTGAGGCCATGTTGATTTGATTATACGGATGACATGAGGGCCATTTTTGGGCCGTTTCCAAAAATTGAAAAAAAAAGTTTTCAACTATATTGTAAATAGTACAAAATAGCTTTAAAATAAGTAAATATATGCCATGGATTGCAAAATAGATATCGGAAAATGTATACTAATGGCAAAGAACATTACTAGGTCAAAGAAGATGTGAAAGAACAAAAACAAAGAATATATTGTTCGGTACATTATATTCTGTGAGTTCAGTCATTTGTACAACCTCCCTGGCCACTTCATAATTTTTATAATGAAAGCAGCCTTTTTGATCAAAACTTTTTTTATTCGCACGTTCGCTTCATTTGTTGGGACTCCTAGAGGATGTCATCCACATAATCAAATCAACATGGCCTAAGAGCAAATATTGTATTTATGGCTACATGACTGACCCTAGCAAGGACCTGCCCTTTCTTGTAGACCGCTGGTAACGGATCCGGATGCAAAAATGTTCGATCTGAAATCCAATGAGTGATGAAACAAACAAAGAATTCGAAGTAGCCTTGTAAATTATCTTACGAACTTCTTGTATTTCAAAATCTCCCTTTGCAGATAACGGTATTGTACAGCTCATCAAGAATGTGTAGTAAACAATGTACTGCTTTGTTTAGTATATAGATATACTTGAGTGTGCTAGTACAAGGTATATCTTTATGATTACAATATAATGTTTACAATACCAAATGCAGTTATACATTATATCTTATTTACAAACATTTTGCAAGACAAGCCATGCCCATTTACGCTGATGAAATCATTTATATACCGTTGTACTATTAACGGGCACGTATATGTCCATGGTATACGTATACACACGATTTTTAACATTAGATTTTAATGGTGCTTGTAATAAATGCAATCAAGAGCACCGACTACGTCATTTACTTATTATAATTAAGGTCCCGTAACACTTTTTTAACACTTTTTTTCACTCATGAGGATTTACATGGTTAAATACTCTCAAAGGAAGGAGGCCTCAAATTTATATAAAGGTGCAAAAGCATATTACAAGAATTTGATATGTTGAAGTTCCGATAATACTTGAAAATGAGCCACTCAGTACAGAGGAATATTAACTACGATCTGGGAAGCACTACCTTATACCCGAACTACTATTGACTACGGTGGTCGCAAATAGATACTGTGTTCTTGTACCTTAATTGAAGAAGAAGCATATTGCCAATAACATCGCGAGAAACAACGAGAATAGGGACGAGACTTGAGAAGCGCCCCCTATCAGCCCGTTCACCTCTGCCTCTGTAGTGTTGTGGCAGAAGTACCACATGTTCTCCACGTACTTGGTGAACTCTGACCCCTCGGGATAGCCGTTGTTTCTCACCAGCTGCTTGAAGAAGACGGAGGAAGCCTTCGGGTAGCGGGTGCGGTCGGGGTCGTTGAAGTCGACGTAGTAAAGACCGAAGCGCACCGTGTATCCGTGCGCCCACTCAAACCCGTCCATGAGGGACCATGCAGTGTAGGCTTTTACTTTAACGTTGTCCATATTGACAGCTGGCAAAAGAAAAAAAAGACTAAATAAAAGTTCATCTGCAATGTTTTTTTAATAGATAGAAAATATCAGCTATTTCTGTGCACAAGGCAAATCGCCTACCAGCAACTTTAGATCAGTTAGCTGATCTTCTATGATTGACTATGCTTCAATGGAGACGGGGCACGATACAGGCTTCCAGGTACCTTTGACCCGTTGCAGACATCACACTTATGTTCTTTTCACGTGACATGGACTTCGAGCTATTTCAGCTTGAGAGGGAATCAAAGGACCGCTCGCGGCCGAAAGTGTGAAAGATCGTCATGATCATGTATGAAGTAATATTTTATCCTATCATCAGTGCAATTATTTTGCTCACATTATTATTTGTGCCGTTAGTGTTTGAAAACGCAAAGCCAGAAGTGGCACCTTTCATAACTTCGTTAGTGTGCATCATGTAGGAGCAAATCCGGTCCATGTCCATCATGATCGCTGGGTCACGGTCATGGTCAGGCCTGGTTTCGTAGGAGGAAAATGAAAAATAGATAGATGAAGAGGATGTCATCACCCATGGTGTTACAACGAAGACATAAAGACAGGGTTGATAATCATTCAAGACATAGTGGTTTGTTTCATACGAAAGGTTTTGATGAGAAGAGAGAGATGGAAGAGAGAATCAAACAATAAGAAAAAATACCTCCTAAAAACTGTATGTCGGGCCTACATACAGGCCAGCTCGTCTCCAAAGCCAACATACCCGTAGATAACTTAGGCTTGGGGGTCTATTGTATAATTTTGCCCTAGGGAAACAGTTTGTTATCCCATAATGATACAGTTTTTAAGACTTTATATCCGTACACAAAATAAAGCGCTTACCAACAAGCTTTCGATCAGTCCTCTGATCCTTCTCAAGTTGTAATGACCCAAAACCTAAGTCGCACTTCCGGAACCTTCTTTGTATACAATGATGTGTTCTACCAACAAATCCATGGTGCTGCCATGGGATCTCCAGTCAGCCCTATCGTGTGCAACCTTTACTTGGAACACTTAGAACAGTTGGCTATTACCACTGCCCCCCACCCTCCTTTGTGGTGGTTTAGGTATGTAGATGATACCAATACAAAACTCGAGAAGATATATGCACAAGAATTCCTTGATCACCTTAATAGCTTAGATCCAGATATCAAGTTTACTACAGAAGAGGAACAGAACAAGTCGCTACCTTTTCTAGATACCTTGACTGTGATCCAAGAAGACGGTTCTCTTCGCATTAAGATATACCGCAAACCCAACACACACTGATCAGTATCTTAATTTTGCCTCTAACCATCCTCTTGACCATAAACTCGGAGTGGTTAGGACCTTGTTCCATAGAGCTGAAACTGTGATTTCGGAACAAGAAGACGTACAATCAGAGAAGGAACATTTGCTTTCCGCGCTAAAACAATGTGGCTACCCTGGTTGGGCCTTTGATAAGGTAGACTCACCCGGTACAGAAAAACCCAGGGCTGTAAACCGTGATCCTGGTCGTGTCAACAGCCGTACGTAAAAGACCTCTCAGAGGCCCTCAGGAGAATTTTTGACACGCACGGAGTCAAAACGTGCTTTAAACCTACAAAGACCCTGAGACAGTATTTGGTTGCACCTAAGGATAAAACTCCAAAGGCTGACAAGTGCGGTGTCATCTACCACATTCCTTGCCAAGGCCAAAACATCCGTGGCCCTTGTCAGGAATCCTACGTAGGTGAAACTATCCGTGCTCTCAGAACCAGGTTTCTCGAGCATAGACGGCCCAGTTCAGTCAAAACATCGGAGGTGTCGCAATACATACATGACACTCTGTGGATTTCGACAAGGTGAAGGTACTTGATTCCGAACAGGATTACTTTCTCCGGGGAGTGAAAGAGGCTATCTACATCAGAGCCCATCAACCTTCCCTCAACAGAGACGGGGGCCGATACCGACTGCCAAGCACCTTTGACCCTTTACTGACGTTCCGGAAGTGCGACTTAAGTTTTGGGTCATTACAACTTGAGAAGGATCAGAGGACTGATCGAAAGCTTGTTGGTAAGCGCTTTATTTTGTGTACGGATATAAAGTCTTAAAAACTGTATCATTATGTTAACTACCGTCACAGATGAACTTACATTCAAGTTTGTTATCCCGGCTACAATAATATAAAAGGTTCCTCTCACCTCCCGTTTTCCGTTATGTAGACATCCGGATCACCGTACTCGTCCCGGATGAAACCCAGGACTTTCCGGATTCCCCAAGGAACGATGTACAGCCAGCCGAATGGAGTTTGTGGCCAGTCAGCCGGACGACCCTTTTTGACATCAATGTCCGTGAACCAGTTGGGATTGTCTGTTCAGCAGGGAACTGACTGTTAGAATATTCATACACACATATACAATATATCTATACGGATAGAGAGACAGGCAGACAGACAGAAAGGCAGAGGAACATAAAGAGAGAGAGAGAGAGACAGGCATTGAGAGAAAGACAGGCAGGCAGACACGGGGAGAGACAGACATACAGACAGAAAGACATGCAGACAGAGAGAGATGTAGGGAGAGAGACAGACAGACAGAGGGAGAGACAGACAGACAGACAGACATGGGGGAGACAGACAGACAGAGACAGACAGACAGAGGGAGAGACAGACAGACAGACAGAGACAGACAGGGGGAGAGACAGACAGACAGAGACAGACAGACAGACAGAGACAGACAGGGGGAGAGACAGACAGACAGAGACAGACAGACAGAGACAGACAGACAGACGGGGAGAGACAGACAGACAGACAGACAGAGACTGACAGGGGGAGAGACAGCCAGACAGAGACAGACAGACAGACAGAGAGACAGACAGAGACAGACAGACAGACAAACAGAAACAGACAGACAGGGGGAGAGACCGACAGACAGGAGAGAGACTGACAGACAGAGGCCTACAGGGGGAAAGACAGACATACAGAGACAGACACACAGACAGAGGCAGACAGACAGAGGCAGACAGGGGGAAAGACAGACAGACAGAGACAGACAGGCAGGGGGAGAGACAGACAGACGAGGGGGAGACAGACAGGCAGGTGGAGAGACAGACAGAGACAAACAGACAAGGGAGAGACAGACAGGCAGGGGGAGATAGAGAGCTCCGGTAAGATATTCCGGTAACGCTGTTATGGAATTGTTAACAACATTGTAGTATTCATGACAAACGGGTCACAATATGCAATACTAGTATGCAAGGTTATGTTGGAGTAAACCAACACATCATTTGTGTGTTTTTTTTTTCATTTACCGTTTACGTCATCCCAATGGGTCATAATATATCTCATTTGAGTTCCTCAATCATTGTGATTGACAGGACCGCAAGCAATGATTATTGAAGCTTAATTTGGCTCCACTTGTTTGGGATAGAATAAATATGTATTCAAAACAGGTAGTTTTGCGCGCGAACTGTTTGCGTGACATAGAACAGGTTTATCAGGTGATTGTACCTCGTTAACCTTTAACCAAGAGGTGACCTTTGACCAACCTGTCACAATATGACCGACGTCAGTCACCTCCACAGTGGTGTAGTAGTTCAGGGCGAAGAAGTCCCAGGTTTGGTTGATGTAGGCTTTCTGCTCCGGAGTGAACTCTGGCAGACGGGACGTGTTTCTTCCCTCTTCTCGCCCTTTCCTCGCCATGGTTGCCTGCAAGGTGTCAAAAACACCATCTTTACTATTATATTTAATATAATCTTTTTATAAATATTAACCAATATATTTTTAAAAGCAATGCCCGGCATCTTCTTGACATCTTCCTATGATGCTCTGCGGAAAACACCACTGGACATGCGTAGACCCACATGTTCCGGTCCGATCGACATAGCTAGCCTCCTTCACCGGCCTCTCTGGGAAGCTTGGCATTTTTTTTTTGGGGGGGGGGGGGGGGGCGGTAGGTCGATTCGCGATTTTTAACCGGGAATATGCCGGGAAAGGAATATTTGCCGGGAAAGGAATATACACCGGAAAGCTTGTACGGGCTAGGCGAAATCATAAGGTGCTAGCAATGTCTCAAAAACATAATCAAGTTGACACTTACCAATACCATAGCCTTCTAAAGTTATGATCCAGGGATCGTTGAACGTGATCCAGTACTTCACGCGATCGCCGAAGTTTCGGAAACAGAAGCGAGCGTAGTCCCCGAACAGATCGTGGATCACGGTACTGTTGGTGGTGTTGTTGTTGAGAAAACCTCCGTACCTGTCCTGATTTGGAAAGCAAATCGTGGTTATATGATAATAACGTTAACGGCCCACTTTACTTGGGTGTATACGGTGCCATATAGGGCATGGTTGGTTCCTATAACAAATCTCATCGTTTGCTTTGCTCACTCGGTGGCTTATTTGGTGGGTGTAGGAACCGAACATGCCATATGATACCGTACATACCAACGGAAAATTCTGTTGCAAGTTAAATTGTGTTTTATTTGCGAAACAATGCCATAAGTCCAACTGTGTGTACAGTGTCAATGGCAGATTAGAGTAATGGAGTATATAACAATAATGCTTAATCGACTACAATGTTTACTATTGTTGGGTTGTTTTCTTCTTAAGGGCAGTTGTGAATGAACTGTCTGAAACACTGGTAAAACGCACCTTAAACAGACAAGTCACGTTTATGAATGATTTTTCTTTATTTGTAGGTTTTGTTGGCTTTGTGTTCTGTAATATCATACTTTTCGTCCCGGTCGCGGGGGGTCGCGTGGTGCACATGTAATCGCAGGGTGTGGAATCAAATTCGAATTCGCAGCACAGTGTACTGGTACAGGACAGACTTGGGCTGACGATGACCATACCTGTAAAGCCTGTGGAAGGTCCCAGTGGAACATTGTCACCATCGGTTCGATGTCTTTAGCTTTCAGCTCGTCAATGAGCCTGTTGTAGTAGTCGACGCCATCTTGGTTTACTCCATCTTGTCGCTCGCCTGAGGGCAAAGTGAACATGAAACGAGACGTAACATCTGCGATTAAATTACTGTAACATAATGTTTACATACTAGTAGTACAATGCTAAACAGCACAAAGGTACACACGTATCAGATTTTCAATGATCATTGTCGCCTTCTTCCGGATCAACATTGATGACTATATACTTCATCAGAACGTATTAAAACTCGCTAGAGTTATAGACACGTGATTTTGCGGATAAGAAACAAAATGTTTCCCTTCACTTGTACAAGTCTAACAAATTACTGCTTTGTTTATTCTTCCTTAAACACATTCATTGTGTATGATGATCAGTCCCTTCAGCCCGGGCGCCCTCTCTCAGCTGCCAGTTGCTGCATAATGTAACATGCATTGGCATAATACCGGTCATAAGCCTTATACCGGTCGATTAAAAATAGTGGAACTTATAGAGATCTACACATGCAACAATAGTTATTTCTGAGGTATGCACACTTCAGACATCTAGGTGTCCAATACATAATTTACAAAGCATCGATAACAATGCATTCGAAGACAACAAGGCCAAAAGTTTTCAGGTCATTTTCGGGGCAGGCGAGCTCGTCGTGGGACAAACACACTGTCACGTTTATCGCCAGATTTGTAGATAATAATCACATGTGCTCACGGCACAAGACGAGCATGATTTAACAGCAATCTTGAATTTCTTTTGGTGACCTACAACTCGTGTAAAAGTGTGAGGAACCGTTGCATTATCGCCCGGATCTACGGCTGAATGGGTCAAATTGAACGTACGCCGCCATTTTCCCGCCATTTTTAATGCTACGGCCAGCAGTAAAGTTTTACGTCATAGCGGTTGTGACGGACCAAAATTGAATGAAAATTCTTGTCAGTATACGCCCATTTTCTCATGACTTTTTGTATGCTCATGCAGATTTTTGTTTTGTGCAACTACTAACAGGAAAGAAAGGAACAACAGAGGATGAATAAAGGTACATAGCGGCAGTTAATTGTGCCCGTGTTTCGTTCGACCGGTATAGTGCACCCCCTTCCAACCACGCGCCCGTTCTCCGTGCAATTCCGCGGTGTGTTCCAATTACGATATTATGTTTTTAGCAGGACTAGAGAGACAAAATAATTTACACAGAAGAAGTGGCAAAGGTAAGCTGTAACAGCAACATGTAACTGGAGAAAATGATGCGTTGATCATTTGCCAAATTAGCATTGCTTGAGAAATTGCAGTAAACCGACCGGTATTATGCCAATGGATGTTAATTCAACACCGCAAGGTGTCTGGCACATCTCCAGTTGCCATGGTGACAGCCGTCTAGTACAGGTCATTGGCCGCATTTGTTTAGAGGAGGAAGAAACAGAGCAAAACAACATAATGTGTAATGCTAATGCTATACAACCATGTCCATGTCACAAAGTACATATACCCCACTCTCGCTCACATACAATCCTCGGGCTCAGCACCAACCGTCCCTTAAAAACTGACAAAACCGGATATATCCGGCACACATATGCATGCCCTGTGTGCCGTGCGCGGTTTTAACCGGGATAGCGTATTCCCCCGAAGTAGCAGCTTTGCACGCGTTTAGCGCACGAACCCCGGAAGTTAGGGACTTCGACCTTGTTCGGGTGTCTCTTTTCGGGGGTAAGCGGCCAACACTGGCACTAATCGCATTTTATAGGGCTGAAACTCTGGCAGTTTAAGGGTTAAGAACTTGTTGCAAGTCTCCGGCCGGTTCACCATCCAAAGGCATCATCGTGCTGTATACAAATAACTACGGACATGCACACACAAACAGAAGCAGACATACACAGCATGTCTGTATCTTTCAGTGAACCGTATATTTGTCCAACTTCACTATAAAGCACTTTCTCTGCGCAAACCGGTATACATACCCCTGAAATGAGCAAATTGAACCACGAATTACCTTCAAGTAACGTCCATGGTCATTTATCAGAACTAAAGTTTTCATTGATCAGTTTGTAACACTATGTCAAGGGAGGTAAATAGACTAGTTATTGCTAGTATCTTGTTGTTGCTGGTCTTTTGGTTAAATTAGGTCAAATGGCCTATAATGGTTTATGAATGGTTATCTCAATTCCTGTCTCAAACAGCTAGTGGTCGCATAGAATCTATCCCATAACAGAGCATATATCTGAGTGGTAACTATCAATAGACAGGGGTCTTTCTGCATGCCTTAATACTTAAAATTATCTAAAGAATAACCCAAAAGTGGCCAAATTGACCAAGTGGTCCTTGTTTTAATATAGAGAATCTAGAGACGGTCATCTGCACAGATATGTCTGTATTAGCGTTCCTTCCATCTATGTTTGAATTACCCCGTCACGCCAATTTACAGTGGACCTGAAAGACCAGGAGCTCGTTTGTAGTGCAAGTATTGGGTTTAAAAACGTTGAGAACATTTGTACAGCAGTTATTGACTTTTGAAACGTTCTGGTATGTGTGTATATACACAGTGTCTCAAATGTCGTCAACGCTTGTTGTAAAAACGTAACCCTATCAATAACTGTTGCCGTAAGGGCACTCGCTCCCAAGGCGTATCTGACGTAAACAGTAAAGAAGGTTGATCTCCGTCTGAATCACACAAAGCCCTGACAGCTTTCCGACACGTACAGATTTTTGAATCTGAACTGCGAAGTGTGGCTGCATGCGTGCGTACAGGGTATGTCTGACGACGGAGGGCTGCTATTTATCAAAGATAGAAGGAGCTGCTGACCCATCTTTATAAGATATCCTTACTCTGGACAGATAATGGGATGATCCCCAGTGAGTTCATTCGGTGTCCAAATGAACGACTCAAATGAACTACTACATCTACCTACACTTCAAGCACGTATCATGCATGTTTAGTTACCTTGTATCTTCCCACGCAGAGAAATCCCTTGAGATTTTATGAACATTAGTCTTAGTAAGTTGCCACTTATTTTACGAATGTCCTCTATTCCCTCTATTCTGCTACTTTCACAACCGTTGTACATGTATTAAATAATTTGACGTTCTGCGATATCGATAGGGAGAACAGCCTGCTTCTTGGTCGTTTGGGATAAATGATTGTGGAATGAACTCTGACCTGTAGGGAAGATCCTGGGCCATGAGATGGAGAAGCGGTAGTACCTCAGTCCCATCTGCTTCATCAGCTGCACATCCTCAGGGTACTTGTTGTAGCTGTCACAGGCAACATCACCTAGAGTAGGGTAACAACACGGTAATGTCACGGGCAACATCACCTACAGTAGGGTAACAACACGGTAATGTCACAGGCAACATCACCTACAGTAGGGTAACAACACATTAATGTCACAGGAAACATCACCTACAGTAGGGCAACAACACATCATGCATCATCACCTACAGTAGGGTAACAACACATTAATGTCACAGGCAACATCACCTATGTACAGATCAGCTGTCACAGGCAACATCACCTACAGTAGGGTAACAACACATCAGGCAACATCACCTACAGTAGGCAACAACACATTAATGTCAAAGGCAACATCACCTACAGTAGGGTAACAACAAATCAGCTGTCACAGGCAACATCACCTACAGTAGGGTAACAACACATCAGGCAACATCACCTACAGTAGGGTAACAACACATTAATGTCACAGGCAACATCACCTAGAGAAGGGTAACAACACATCAGGCAACATCACCTACAGTAGGGTAACAACACATTAATGTCACAGGCAACATCACCTACAGTAGGGTAACAATACATTAATGTCACAGACAACATCACCTACAGGAGGGTAACAACACATTAATGTAACGGCAACATTACCTCGATTAGTGTAACAACACATTAATGTAACAGGCAACATCACCTAGAGTAGGGTAACAACACGGTAATGTCACGGGCAACATCACCTACAGTAGGGTAACAACACATTACTGTCACAGGAAACATCACCTACAGTAGGGCAACAACACATCATGCATCATCACCTACAGTAGGGTGACACATCAGGCATCATCACCTACAGTAGGGTAACAACAAATTAATGTCACAGGCAACATCACCTATGTACAGTAGGGTAACAACACATCAGCTGTCACAGGCAACATCACCTACAGTAGGGTAACAACACATCAGGCAACATCACCTACAGTAGGGTAACAACACATTAATGTCACACGCAACATCACTTACAGTAGGTTAACAACACATTAATGTCACAGACAACATCACCTACAGGAGGGTAACAACACATTAATGTAACGGCAACATTACCTCGATTAGTGTAACAACACATTAATGTAACAGGCAACATTACCTAGATTAGTGTAACAACACATTGATGTCACAGGCAACATCACCTACAGGAGGGTAACAATACATTAATGTCACAGACAATATTACCTGCAGTAGGGTAACAACACATTGATGTCACAGGCAACATCAACTACTGCAAGGTAACAACACATTAATGTCACAGACAACATCATCTACAGTAGGGTAACAGCACATCAACATTCACAGGCAACATCCCCTAGGGTAACAATATTAATGTCACAGGCAACGTGACCCACAGAAGAGTAACACATCAGCTGTCACGTACAGGCAACATTCATGAGACTGTATTTTACTCGCCACTCGATTCGAATCAAATCAAGGCCTGAATGCCGTATCAGCTTTCTTAAAGCCATTGCTATGGGTAAAAAAAAAGTCGACTAAAAAAAAAAGAAGTATTCGCTAATGCCTTTGGCAGCTGCCACATGACCTGAGCAGGCTAACAAGTCATCAATAACAATGTATCCATGGAAACTATCAGTACCCAATATCGCCAAGGTCGAACACCTAATAACGTCTCTTTATTTTCTTCGATGTAAACAACATCGGTGATTCGAATCCAAGATCTTAAGCATAAACCCTAACAGTTATGCCAAAAAAGACGTCACAAATTAGAACTAAAAAAAAAAGAATTAGAAAAACAGTAGAAGATAGATACCTGTATGTTGACTGTTTACGTTGCCTTGGTGTGCGAAAGTATCCCAGACGGATGGACCTTTACCACTGGTGTTCCAGGCACCTTCTACCTGGTACGCTGCCGTACCTGCACTCCAGATAAAGTCGTTCGGGAACGTTCCCTTCAGTAGGGCATCTCTTTCCTTGTCGTACGTCCCATTAACGAGTGTTAAAGTAAGGGAGACCACAAAAAGGAAACAGACGAACTTTCCTCGCTCCATGGCAGAATCGCTGACTACAACTGACATTGACGAGGGCTCCTTTGGGGTATTTGAACTACAATGTTTGGTATTAAATAGACGAAAATCACCGTTGGTCGTGACTTACTTTCTTTGGTTCAGTGTTTTGACAATGTTTACATAAAGAACGCATATCTGAATGTAGACTTGTCTTGAGTACTAATTTTCTTTTTTATAGATTTATACTCGATTTCCCCTTTCACATCCTTACCACTGTAAGGGTCAATGACATCTTTGAGATAGTATCTGACATGCAAGGTCACGTGAAAGGTGGTGTGATGTGTACCCGTTGAATGTGCACAGGTTGTTGTTTATTATTTCCTTGTGGAAACTAATTGAACCGTAACGGTGCAATAACATTCGTCAAAAGGGCCCGTATGATTTTTTTTACCGTCTAGTGTTTTGAAGCAAACTGTAACACAATCTACCGCTATCAAAATACCTAAGCCATTCTTTTAGCTGCAATAACAAGACAGTTGATTAAAAATGCACGACACATGCGCGACTATCCCAAGAATGCATTCAGTTTGCGATCGTACGACGTTCGTACGATATCCGTACGACGAATGCGACTAAGGCCATGGACTAGGGCCCGGCATCTTTTGAGGTCCTGAGCTTTTTTTTCTGTTATATTTCTTCCCATTGACCTCAAAATTCATTCCTTTGGTTCAAGGCCGACCCATTGTATATCTTAGTTAATCTGTAACAAGACGAAGCCATTAAATTCACTTTTATCAAACGTCAACCCATGACACCCATTAGCCCCAGCCAGGTTCCACACATCGTTGGAAAAATAATATTGAATTGAGCAACTTGATAGACATGTAAAATACTAGACGAGTTAGCTGACTGAGGAGTACAACTGGCCATCTTGTAGTACTGTAAATGCAGAAATGTTCGCGGTGGATTAATGCTCGCGTTGACCACTTCACCGCGAACTTAAAACCACCGCGAACATTTTTCTATTATGGTATTAGACTGCAGTCTATGGTGTTACCGCAAACTTAAAACCACGGGTTTTGATGGCGGTTTTTCCAGCTACCTCGAAATTACATCCCTGCGAACTTAAATTCATTTACAGTATTTTCCAGCAACCTGTAGAGCCTGGTAGAGGCTATACGACCGTCTATCTGAGTGCCACTTGGGCAACCTTGTTTCGAATTTAGAGGTAAATTTTCCCTCCTAATCGACCGATAATTGACGTAATATTGAGGTAGTATTTTCAAATTTTGTTCCAGGCCAATCTTGTACTACATAACATAGTCTGTATACACATGCCCAATAACGACACGCATATTTCCGTACCCCTTTTATAACTTTAATTAGTTTACGTGTACGATCTAACGTAATACGGTGAGTCTAGATAAAAGGTTTGCTGGCCACGTAAACAAAGACATCGTGCCTGTAGACGAATCAGTACGAGGCTGAGCCAGGAGGGTCTTACCGGCTTATTCCCCTGACGGGGCCCGGGACTTTCAGGGCGTTGACTTCAGGGCATGGACTTCGTGCGTCTAGAAGGGCAACGTTCGGGTCACATGGACCCTTTCGGCTTAGTTGCATTACACTGCTGTTAACGTGTAAGGCGGGAACTCTAAGAGCGTGGACTTCGTTCCATAACATGGACCAGTATCAGTTCTGGTCATTTAATATCATTTATCTGGTGTATACTTTCGGCTTATGTATTTCACTGCCGCCAGAGTGGACTTTTCAGACCTTCTAAAACTCCATAAGGGGAAGACCCTGTCTTTGGGTGGACTAGTATCAGGCCGAGAAAGGGGGTTCCTCTCGGCTTAAAATATTATTCCACTGCCGTGGACTTTTCAGGCGTGAACTCCAAGCGCGTGGACTATGTTCTGTAGACATACTAGTTTCAGGCCGAGAAATGGGAGTCCTCTCGGCTTAGTTGAATTCAACTGCCGTGGGTTGTTCGGTCATGAACTACAAAGGCGTGGACTTCGTTCCCCATGGACCAGTACCAGGCCTAGCCTTCGGGGTCATCTCGGCTTAGTTGTATTCCACTGCCGTGGACCGTCGCAAACTAGGGGCATGGACTTCGTGCCTTTAGATTGACTAGTACCAGCCTTGTGATTTCTCTCGGCTTAGTTGTATTTCACTACCGTGGACGTTTCATGGGTGGACTGCTAGGGCGTGGACTTTGTCATCAAAGTCATGGGGGCATCTCGCCTTGGTTGTATTCCACTGCCGTTGACTTTTCAGGTTTGAACTCCACGAGCATGGACTTTGTGCCTGTGGCCGGATTAATACCACGCCTAATTTTCACGGTCCTCTCGGCTTAGTGGTACTCCACTGCCATGGACTTTTCAGGCGTGAACTCCAATTGCGTGGATTTCGTTTCTTTAGACCATGGTACCAGGCCGAGCCACAGAGGTCTTCTCGACTTAGCTGCCGTGGACTTTTCAGTCGTAAACTCAAAGAGCATGGGCTTCGTGGCAGTAGACGGACCAGTACATGTCCGATGTAAAGGGGTGCTCTCGGCTTAGTTGTATTGCAGTGCCGTGCACTTTTCAGGCGTGATCTGGTATGGCGTGCATTCGTTTTTTAATGTGAAGCGATGTGTCCAAGCATTTCAATCGGTACACGAAAAGACGACACGCACTCTTTATATTATTTCACAATCAATGAATTTGATACAGATAATAATAATAATTAATATCAAATACTTGTGCATGTACATACAAATATATACGTATAAGAATGTATGAATCAATATCGCCCTGTTGGCTTCCATCCGCCATTTATTTTAGCCACACTTAACCTTAATATTTCGTTTTACTGTAAAGGCATTTATTTCTGCGGTTGATTTACTTTTCGGTAGAGGGTAAAATGGAGTTTTTGCTGTTCATCAAATTGGCCGTTGATACATTTTAGCTTTAAACATAAAACTAGCGTTTCCTATTGAATATACAATGTATTCTTCCACCTCAATCCTTAAACGTAACGTATACAAAATTCTCACCATTAAACGCGTACAAGTGCGTACGACCCCTCCCCAACCGTTATAAATATCAAGAAAAAAATACAATATTGTACATTGAAAGTATACACAGTGCTATATGTGCACACTGGTCTCATATTACGTTATCCATATAAAATGTACTGTCTAATACTAGTATATGTCAAAATGGTGCTATGTCGATTTTGCCAATGCATTTAACGGATAGAACATTAGCTTATCTTTAAAACATGTTTGAATGTAAATTATTGGTACAAAATAATCAGATAAATATTCTACTGGGTAACAGATGTACAGCTTAGTCTTGTAACATAGACAATACATTGTTTAGAAATATGGTATCGGATAGAGAAGTGAACTAAACTTTATTTTACGTCCTTTAGAGTTGGGGACCATCTTTATACGACAGCACATTTTGCGGCAATTACGGGCGGCATTTGTCAAAGGAAGTGGCTATTGACAGAACGATCCTGTCAACTGTAGAAAAAATTCAACTGTTGACAGGATGACAATGCCAACAGTGCGAAACATTTTGCTATTGACAGGATAACTCTGTAAACAAACACCTTTGAATTAATGCTTTTATCATAACAGTGAATCAATCAACGTAAGCTATAATGTTACTCAAATCCTCTGGGTTTGGCTTTTTTCAACGAAGGAGGTACATATTGTGCTTTCTGCGAAATATTTGGAATACGTCTTAGAAGTCACAGAATCCAGTTTTCAATCCGGCAATGTCGCTGGCTCCGCTACCTCCTTTGCACTGCAACTGCGAGTTTTGACAATCGCTGCTCCGGTTGCAAAGTTTTCGCTGAAAAAGAATCATCAAAAATATTGTAAGACTGTTGTTTTCATAAAACGTGGGTCAAAGGTCACAGGGAAGAACCAAATGAAATGTTTGCTGGGGAGGGGCAGGGTTGGCACCTGCTGGAGATTTTTTCAGTATTCTTCGGGCGTTTTAACGTCACACCACCCCTTCACTGTTCCGGCTTGGTCTCCCCCTCCAATGCCACCCCTACATCTCAGAGTGGAATCGCCGCATTGGACGTCTCTGTTGCAAAGTTTTCTCTGAAAAGGAAGAAAAAGAACAAACGCACGGTAGAGGTCTGAACGCCGCCATTTTGGAACCGCCGTTAGTTCAAGTGGTCAGTGGGGGGAGGGGGGTAGTGTCCGGCCACGCTGTAGTACAGAGTTCTAACTGTGAGTCGAAAACTGAAAAGAAAAACGATAATAAACTAAAAAAAAGACAAAGCAAAGAGGTTGTTAATGTGGATTTGGTTGGATGCGCATATGTGCACTCAACGAATGCAAATATCAGTATTTCAAATATCATGTAGCAAAGGAATTATTGCAGGAAGGGGTTATTATAATTTTTGTCAAGGGCCGCGTTGCTTAAAACAAAAATCTTTTGATCTACTACAAGTTAATTGATAGGAATGGGGCGGGGAGATTTGAGTTAATTACGGAATCAATATGAATCATTGGCAAAATATTAATGTTTAAGTCGAAAGGAACAATACCAAATAGTGAATACATAACAAGTCATTTCAAAAGCAATGCAGTCATCCAAATCTTGTATCCTTAAATGACAGATATTGTGTCATGTCTGATTTTCGAAAAGAAAATGATAGATACTAAATCAGTATATATAACGTACATATGTTTCGGGTCAAGTAGAGACATGCAAATACAAAAGTAGTAATATAATATAAATTGACACAATTCTAGAAACACCGACATTAAGCTAACAGGCCCAAACCTACCTAAAGCTATTAAAATCAATACCATAGCATGTCCAGGACGAAAAAATAACCAAAAAAAGTTCTGCTGCAGTATTCTACCTGAGACAGTCGCCAGGAAGCTCATATGATCAACATTGACCTTTGACTTTCCAAGACCTACCAACTTAACATTATCATAATAAATCTATTCCTCCTTAAGTCATTTTTGACCAAAAAAATTGAAAATACAGACAGACACACCAAAAATGATCTTACGAATGTAACAAAACGTACCATGCAACGCTTCTTGATGGGTTGAGTCCAACTTGTCTGCACACAGTCGTAGAAAGGTTTGCCATCGTTGGTACAGTCCCTGGCGGAGTTACACTAGAAAAAAAAACAAAGACATTCATCAGTCAAGCAAAGAAATCCGAACCATTGTCCAACACAGCATGACTAAATCACGCTTCTATCATACTACCCCCCCCCCCCCCCTCATGGTCAGGCTCTAGAGGGGACCTGGCATACTTCCCAGCATTCTTCGCAGTACACATTCCGCCTCTGGTCAGGCCCTTAGCAGGGGGTGCTCCATAGAGCCATGGGCAATGATATTTTGTGTTTCACGGGCTATATCAGCCCTCCTCATTAACAACGTTTAACGTTATAGATCATACTTAACAAAAACAACAAAAACAGAAACATTATGTCACAAATTTGTGGCACCTGCTTCCTTATCACTTGGTTTAACCGATATATAAATTCGATTGATAACCAGGAACGGTCTATTAGGGGATTGAAACAAAGTTTGGCAGTAGTTATTTCCGATTTCATTACCCCAGTTACAAGTAAGAAATCCTATCGGATATTCTGCCGCAATGCAACTTAGAGAAAGCTCTTCATAACCAAGTAAGCGGCCATCTTTTTAACTATTTTCGATATACTAGTAGCTATACATAATGTAACTTTTACATACGTATGTGTTTTCCGACTTTTCTTTCGGCAGTTCACGAGATATATATTCGCTTATTTTGATGCTGCCTTGTACGATTTGCACAGTGTCGTAATCGATTTTTTTCTTGGAATTAGACGTCATCCATATAATCGAATCAACATGGCCTAATGAAGAATTATGTATGAAATTGAAAATATTCGAATGTTGTGTAAATGTTTCCTACCTCGTCCCAGAAGGGCCACCCTGGAGCGCCTCTCTTTTCTCTGCTCAGTGCTGCCACCTGTCGCTGCGGGAATGAATTGCAGGTGACCGTCACAAGACGCTACAATATTGGTGTAAAGCTCACAAATAACAGAGAATTGGCCTTCATTTAAAGGATATTTATACTACAATTTTTGAATGATTTTCTTGGAAATTCAAGACTTTAACAAGTAAGTTCTTCTTCTTACCGCAATGGATTCTCCGAGTGGGCTGCCGTCACTTTTCCATACTGCAAGATCTCTCATGGCCTGCAAAGAAAATCTTTATTAGATATCATATCATAAACAATAGCTACATACAGAAACATTGTAAAAAGTAATAGTGTAACAACTTGTTGTTTATGTATGATGACAATAGTGATAGCGACAAAGATTTGAGTCTTGTATTTGAGGATTCAACGTAAAATACAATACAAATTTGCAATGCTTTCGCCCATCGGGGCCTCTTAGATCTGTCTGCAATAATCATTTCAAACGATAGATGTCACTGCATGATGGTCATAGGAAATTTCGTGCGTTGGCTTGAAAACGACTTCCGTTTGCCTTACGTTCTATGGTGCATGTATTCCATATATTACCCTTCAAAGCTGAGATTTGCTCAAGAAAAAATCTTCATCACCTTTAGCCTATCATCTTGTATATACGATCCCTCGCTGTCGGAGGCCTATTGCACTGCTAGAAGTTTTATCTTTTATTTAAACGTAGCCAGGATACCAACCCCCATTTGAGACTTGAAATGGAATAACCCCACCCGTTTGCGTGCGTGAGTGAAAAGAATGTTGACATTGAGCAGGAGGCTGTTTGTATGAGATATTCCAAACGTCCGTCATAGCCAAGGCCACACACTGCTTTTGATCTAAGCTGTCACGTACAAGTACACATATGGTTTGTGTCGGCTATTTCCTAAGTGTTAAACAACTCTTTATCATTCGAAGGCACTTTGAAAACACTTTCAATGCATGTCGCTTCTACTGGTATGACTTTCGACGTGTACTAAAATGTTAAAGACAGAAGAATAGTTAGATATAAAATCATGAAAGTCTATTAGATGCTGACAGATAAAGGTATGTTAGCTTCCCAGACTTTATTAGATGGATAATATCCTCATCAATTTTTTGTTAAAAAGTTTGAGACAATACTGTAAAAAGTAGAAAGAAACTGCAAAATAAGCAGACATGTAAATGCAAACAAGATACAGGAAAATGTATGCCTGTCGTAGAATGCCTCTCTTTCTATTGCAGTTTTTTTTTTTTTAATTTGGCATGCGCGCATCTATTCTATCTTAACTTATTCTTTGCCTAGTATTTCAGTACAACAAAGCTAAAAAATATATTTCGAGCCCCGAGAAGAGAGAGATGAGAAAGATATCATTGTAAAATTTATTGTGTTGCAAACCATGTTAACGTTTCTGTGTTTTCAGTCACCTTTCTGACCACCCATATTTCACGAAGATTGCAACTTTTTTGCCCAACCTTTTTTGCACTTGGTTGCATCAGTTTTGGGGTTCCAAAGGGTGTTATCCAAATATCCGTATCAGTACGGCACAGTTGTAAGAAAAAAACAAGTAACATGTGTTGTGCGGAACTATTGAATGCGGTTCAACCAGTAATTTTTGACAGGTCAACGAATACGCAACAAACAGAGATTTCGATAACCAGTCACAGTATGTGGGTAGAGGTGCAGCATTCGCCTATTAACTCATCAACCAATCAGCTGTAACCTACGGTGAATCATCTTACGTCACAATTACGTCACTTCCGGGACATGACGGGAAATGCATGTCCGGTTTGTCCGCAAACGCTTCCCGTCTACAACACGCCACAGACGTGCGGTATTTTGTTTATGTTTGTGGTCAAACATTTTGTTGGATAAATATCCACAGAGAAACATTACCCTGTGTGGGAAACGTGGTCTTTGAAAAACACACACTTCAAGTCAACTGTTTTTTTTTCTTCTTTCTACATGCAAGTTCAAAATTGTACTTTCCAGTGTAGTAATAATATTTTTGCGACCATTTAAGAACGTTCTTGACTATATTCCGGTGTGTAATACAAGTTTATATATTATGGTAACTAAAAGTCTCAATATGATTATCATCAACTGTTGCCTGGCTAGATATACAACAGATGCAGCGAAAAAAGAAATACATCTCAAAGTGACGCTGATACAAACATTGAAGTCAATTCAAAAACGTCATGTTTTGTGTACATGTATTTCAGAATATGTTTCAAACGGAAAAGAAGAATTTGGAATTGTTAACAAAAAATGCAGTGTCCTAGTTTATAGTAGGATCAGATGTGTTTCCAATCACTGGGCCGCTAACAAGCCTGGAATCCAAAGAAGACTGTGTTCCAGGCTAGAGGATTTCTTCAAGACTCCCAATCCAATTGCTACCACAGGCCCTGCTAGTTTATAAATACAGACTGTAAGGGCTCAAAAAGAAGACTGCGAAGGAGGCTAGGTCTTATTTTTTTAGCCTCTACCATATTGACTACGCTGGTTGTTTTGCCAGGGGAGTTTTGCTACCAGAGGAGTTGGCCGGTCGCGAGAGGGAAACATCAACCTAAGCGTGGACTGACTTTCCTGGCCAATGTCCCGATAATTTTGCGGATTCTACGATCCCCGTACCCCCGTATAGGAAAGCCTGGCTAGGTCTGCGGTTCCAAGGATCTAGGAGGAAATACCGCGGCTTTTTGTAAAGACGAACCACCATCTCGTGCGATCAAGCTCAGCGTCTGGGGAAATGATTAGAGAGGGGAGTGTGGAAAAGCTCTTAATGCGGCCAATACATCACTTGACTCTTATCATTCAAAAAGGCAGATATAACGGAAACCGTGGTTTCCCGTATACAGTTAGAGAAGTCCGGCCTTTTGAAATCCGTCTAAATTTCTTCTTTGGACTTTCTTTCCTTATTATTTGTTGGCTTTAACTAGCTAGACAGACAAGGATGATTTGGTACTGCCCTCAATTCAATAACTTATTTCAATTAGTGCCACATAGAAAGTAATCTCCAAGCAGATCCTACGGTAGCATAAGATAGTATCAAAAGCTGTCAGAGGAGTGAAGCCGGCCTAGGAGTGTTTGGCTACATGGCAAATGTACACCTTTGGCTGACTACACTCCTTGGCCAGTTTTGGTCATCTTATGCCATAGTAGGATCTGACTTGGAGATTACATACAAGGGACAGATAGAAGGTAAATAAATGTTACTTTCCAAGCAAAGGTTAGGCTCCGGCTGTTTTTTTGTTGTTGTTTTTTAGTTTCTTTGGGGGGGGGGGGGGCTTTGTATTTTGTGCTGTTTTCTTGGTTTCAGGCCGCGAGACATCAACAAAACCGTACAAGATAGAAAGCCCGATAAAAACGCCTAACAAAACTTAAAAAAACACAGCCGGAGCCTGACCTCTGCTTGGAGAATAAGGAAAGGCAGTGCCATAGCCTTTTGAGAGCAGTAGGTTGTTATCCGCTGTGTTTAGGTCACGGTGTTGGAAGGTGGAGCTCATCCCTCTCCTCCCACCACCTTTTATCTCCCCAAACGAAGTCAGGTACCCTTTTGTACCACTTGGTAGAGTAAGAACAATCATGTGAAATGCCATTGCCACGGACATAAGACCGGTAGCAGAACAGGATTCGAACCCAGGACCTTAAGTTACGGCACACGGCTTTCTTTACGCGCAAGGACCGTAAAGACGGACGTTTTGTGTTCGTTTCTATCATCTTTCCTTTCCTCTTCAATCTATTCACGTCTTGAAACAGGAACCGTTACTTTGATAGTTCAACCCGAACAAATCTAATTTCCGTATGAAAGTAAGGGAACGGAATGACTGTCTTTGAACAAGGATGATATATAACCTCCTTGCTTTGAAAGAGGGAATCCTATTTTCTGAAGACCTTGCTTTAAGAAAAAATACTTTGTAATCATACGACAGTAAGAAAGCTTTGCTATTACCTTTAGTAACCTAGATTCAATGTATAACTCATGTTCAATGTATGTTCAATGGGTACTATATTAGAAGATAGCGACAAATACATGTATTTGTCGCTATCTTCTAATATAGTACCCATTGAACATACATTGAACATGAGTTATACATGAAAGGACTATGAAATGTTCTGATGCAACTCTTTGAAAAGCTTTGCGCTAATTAACTTCGGAACGACGACGCTGGTAAACTCCAAGCAGATCTTTGGGGGATAATCACACGTCTGACTTTCCTTCGCCGCAGATAAAGTGTCTATCATGGAAGCCTGGTTAGTTAGAAACTTTGCGATTTCCTACCTTAACATCTGCTTGGAGATTTCACAATCGGGACTATTTCTTTTGTTGCGCTGTAACAGTCGGGTTCAGTTTTGATAGCAGCCCTTGAACCCCACTGTTACAGCGCAATGGCCTGTATGTATCTATCCACCCAATGTTTCGTTGTCAAACACAGAAGCACTATTGACCCCCCTCTTCTCTAATCTAATTAGCGTGAAAGCTACATGTTAATTAATTACATACACAAACATGGTTAGCCCCCTAATTTGCACCATGCGTGTCCTGTCGCTATAATCAACACGGTGCCTAGGGGAATATTTCACAAGAAAACCGACGTCTGGACATTGTAAAAGGAGAAGAGACACCAAGCCGTAAACACCATTTCACATGTAAAAGACCATGCATGTTCTTTCCATCGTGAAAACGTCTTTGACGTTTGATTTTGTTTTATTTCGTTAGTGTCCCCCGAATCAAAAATATGAATTCACTACACAAAGTTTGACATGTAAACATAACGTCACTTTCAAAACGCCACCTACATACTTGTTTCAAGGCATGTTTTCAGACTGTGCGCATCATAAGTGACTTAAATATCTAGAAGTGAGTTGTACAATACTAGCATTTTCTGCCTGTGCACCACTTGTATTGCGTTCATCCAGAAATAAATCAAAGCTACGACCATAGCATGTCGAGAACTCGAGATATAAAAGCCTCAGTGGTACAAAAACTGCTACAGTACCACAGCAAGCTTCTAGAGGGCTCAAAATCTAACCATTTCAAGGTCTCATCAAGACCTATCCACATGCTAAATATCAATACAATCCATCAAAGCTTTATCGAATTATGCTTATCATCCACACACATACATACACACATACAAATGATACTGAAAACACACATACAAACTTTCTTGGAGAAGGCAATGAAAGGAAGACAATACCGTGTACACGAAAGTGCTTGGACAAATCTAATTTCAGATCTGCTTGGACGACAAATCGCAACAGACGCGAGTGTAACTTATCTACAAGACAAGACGACGTATTAAAGACACTCCGCAAACAGCCAAACTTTGCCAACAAACAAGAATAAGTCTTTGCTGAGCCCGTTTCTTAAGTCGGCCGCCAGACCAATTACGAGAATCTTGACAAGGAACAACATGGGGCTTAGCAAGGAAACCAACATCGTGTTCTAATTAGACATAGGGTGCGTACATAAATGTCTGGGGCCACCTTCTTCCAACTGCTAAAGACTTCAACTCTGGCAGTGTTCCGAAACGTACTACGCACCTAAAACTGCTCTCACCCAGTCTTTCAGCATTCTTTTAAGAAGTAAGCCTAGGTTTACGGTTTAAATACAGTCTTTGTAGCGAGTATTTACGAAAGATTACTGGGGCCAAGAGGGTATTATATAAAGACAAGCTGTCCCTCTAGGGCGAATAGATTCGTGTCGAACAATAAGCTAGGTCAACCGTGGAGTAATCTTTGAAAAGGCTCGGTTTGACCACATTCTTAAACTTCTGCGCTTAATAATAGACTTGAATATGGAACACTAAATTGTCAACAATGGTGGTATATACCGTGTGCCCTTTTGAGAAAAAAAGCACTGTCCCCGACCCAATACAGAAGTATTCAAAGTACAACTTACGGACGATCTCACGATTGAAGATTGCACCAGTACCACCGCACAGAGAACGCTCAAAGCCCCCAGCAACATAGCCGACGTCGCCCGCATGGTTGAAAGTTTCTTTCCGCCTTGTTGTAGAAGTGAAGAATACGGGGAAAATCTTTGGCTGCGCTCGGAGAAGGGACTGTATAGACACTGGTGGAGTTGCGTATATGTGCCTGGTATTTAACTCTCCCCGGAAACGGAAATGACGAAAGATCTGAAATACCACAGGGAGTGGAGGAGGCGGTACAACCACTCAGTCACGTGATCACTCGAGGGATGTACGCAAGGATGAGCATGCTATGTCTGTACTTATATGGCTTTTTCAAATACTGTAAAATGGGGCATGTTCGCTATGGCTCTATGTTTGTGGTTACCGTAAAATCAAAAATCAACGCGACAATTTTTCTTCTGACTTCTGCCCGCCTACCGTGAACTTTTACGACCTTTTACCAAACTTAAAAACACTCCATTTTCTTCTTTCCGTGATATCAAATTCCCGCGAATGTTTTCTCTTTTACGGTATCAAATCACGCCAAGGTACGTCTGCTGCAGGAAATTAGGACAGGACTTTGCGGTTGTCACATTCATAGATCAAGTCACGGCATCTAGTAGCTTTCGGTAATCTCCAAGCAGATGTTGGGTAGATTTCTTGTCTCTGAATAGCCGGGTTTCTCTGACAGCCATTGCTCTAAGTAGGTGTGGGGAAGAAAATCCAGATCTTTCCTAAAGGTGGTCGGGTTCTCTGACAGCCACTACTCAAAGCAGATGTTCGGTATAGAAGATTGCAGTGATGAAACATCATAATTGCATAACCAAGACATTTTACATGCTTGAACAAAAGCTTTTGGGGCCAAGTTCACGTATGTCCGATGTAAATATAATACAAGCGTTGCCAAATAAAAAAAAACAGCACAACGCACACATACAGACCAGCAGACGAACAAACGGCCATCGTTAGACAATAAAAACAATCCTTTAAAACAACAGCAAAAAAAGGTGTAAAAATAAAAATTCCAGGTATAGGTGGAGTAAGAGTAACAGACAATAAGTGATTTTTTTTTTTCTGGTACGTTACTCGGACCAAGCAAGGAGTTTCAAAACGACGGTCAAGCATGACGTTGCCAAATGTTTTACATTATATAGATAAGTTCTTGTCTATCGTCTTTCACCACCTTTAGATCCCTGTTTCTTTCATCATTCAAAAGGAATTTTCATTCAGTGTGATTTGACAGAGATAACAACATGCGTCAATGTTTCAGACGATACGAAATACAGGTATTGTACGCCATATATGGTCATGTGCATGTACATCTAGTATAGAGGCGTAATTAAGTTCAGGGCCTCACCCAAAAAAACAAGGGGGCGTCGTTTCCCTTTGCAATTTGAAAGCACGACATTGTCATATCATCATGACTGTACACTATTTACTATTGTTATATTTACTAAATGAGGATTTTTAACAATGCCCAAAGGAATGTTTTCCTTCTTTAGCGTGTGACGTAATTTTGTATTTAGATGTTGGCGTGCTACACCGTCTCTATACATGCACCTTCCTAGTGAACCGCTAGGCGGTGTTGCTAGTATTGCAAAGACACAGGTGTTTAAGTTGTGCGAATATCTGTAAGTATATGGAAAAATCTTTGGTGACTCTTGAAATGCGAAAAAAAATTAGGGTCGAAAAATAGATCAGCTCAATGAGTTGCAAGTTCGTTGTTGAACTCAAAATACAACCGAAAACAAATAAATCTTGGAAACTGGGGAAAGAGCACATTGGGATAGTCTATTTTGCTCGGGCTTTTAAAGTCATAACATTATACTCAGGAGTTGTTTGATGTTGTGATGGTGAATTTAGGCATAGCCATAAGTTGAAGGTAGAGGGCACTGAAAGGATGAAGAAGAAGAAACTTTGTGATTGTCCGTTTCTGCGAAACGTTGATATTGGGACAGTCCGTTTTTACATTTCATTTGATTAAATGATAGTTGTTGTTTTTTGCATTTTGCGACTTGCAGTCGCAAAATGCCTTCTGGCCAGTGTAGTCGCCGTTGTGATGTCACGGTGATGTTGTGATGTTGAGATGAACGGACCTGTTCAATCCATGCCAAACATTTGTATACCTGTTAAAACTAGCATCCTCAACATGTGCGCACTAGCGCAGTGGTAAAGTTTACGCATTCTAAATCAATGCACCCGGTTCGAATCCGGGGAGGTAGATTTTTTTCAACTTTTTTTTTCCTTTTTACATCCATTACAATACTAATTTTTACATCCATTTGGCCACACCAATTTATTTCTTTGGTTAACGGATTCGCCGCTTCGTTTTTTTGCCGAATAGAAATAAAAATTAAAAAAAAAACTTAAAAATGCCCCGCAACAGAGCTCACTCAAAAACAGGCAATATGTAGTGAAATTTGCTGCAGTTCACGCAAATTTTAACAGGTGGCGTCTAGATCTGCTGCAGTTCAGGCACATATGTGAATCTCTCCATGCGCCAATATCAGGTTTAGTTACTCTGTTCTATTTATATGACATTCTAATAACTAGAAAAAAACGTTCACACACGCAAACATTGGCAAAATGCCAGCTTTTTTTAAAAGCACTTGTTTTTGTTACGATGATATCAATCAAATGCCCATTGTGACATGAGTGTCTTATATGTTTTTAACAATGTACTCGCAATTAGTCTTAGGCGGCATGCACCTTTACCTCTTTTGTCAATGTCGCTGCAATACTGCTTAATGTCGTTAGGGGTAGCCATGCAAGGGTAGCGCCGATGTAGTGGTGCAAAATCCAGAGGAAAATCGTTAGACCGGAATTCGATGCTAACCCCGACAGAATCCAGGCTGTTGTCAGGGCCGAGACAAGCCAGTCCCTCGGCTCCAGGGCCAACATGCCCCGAAGAAAATTCTGCCTTTATATAACTTCTAGTCTCTACCAGACTCCCGCCTGGCTGAATAGTAATAGGGAACTTTAGGAATAAAAGCCCAGTAGGAGTTTATTGGATATATTCGTGTATTGTTCGGCCGGTGGGATAGCTGGGCGGACTGCAAAAGACTGACTGAAATACCATAGCAAATTATTTGCCCCTATTTGGCCAAATTCTTCTCTTTTTCATCTAGCTGACGGCACGTCTGCTTAGAGACTACTTAGCTTCCCGGACCCTTAGTATTCGGTGCTGATTCTGCTATAATATTTTTTTGCCTAATCTTATTTTCTTAAACAGAGGAAAACACGTAATAATACCGACGGAAAAACACCGCCTATATATTCTCAATATCAGTTTTGCCTGTCCTGTGTGTATGAAGTGACCAACGGAGACATTTGTTTATTTTTGTTTACCTATGCTGACACGGGGTTTACTCAGAAGTTCAGAACAAACAAACAAGGATGTTTACTTAAGTTTATGTGTCACGACAACCGGCTAGCCAAGTCAAAATATTCCGCCCACTAAAATATGGGGAAAGATTAAAATATGGGAAAAAGATGTAAAAATATGATAATTTTTTTAAACTTTCTATAGTGTAGCGTTAAGTCTTTCAGATTTTGTTAATTTTGAATATGTACAGAAAAGGAGGGTGCATGACACACGAGTCAAACCCTGCTCCAAAGATTTTGTTTTCTTCTTCGACTTGTTTTCAATCGAAAATATCCCCAAATTTTCAGGTATTTCTGACATCAATTCCCGATCAAATAATTGAATTATATTGAAGTATGCGTCGTTCTTTGACTGACGTTTAGTGACCTTGCACATAAAACCTCTTACAAATTTCTCAGGATCTAGACATTAGGGACCATTAGGCCAGGATAGAGAGCTATGACCCTGTACGGGTTAGGTGGCCCTCTCTTGGCTTGTATCAGTTCCAGTTGACCGCAACAGAATGAAACGGATCGCATGCATTTTTCCGCTTCTTTCTTGCAAGGAATGTTGCAGGTTGGGTTATACCAAATTAAAGCACACCATACGGTAAATACAGTTTCGAAAATAAAGAACAAATTAGTTTGATAACACCCAGTGTTTCCCCCTTTTACTTTATAATTTTTTTCTAAATTCATCAAAGAAATAACGTTATCTGAAAAATACATTTAGCTTTGAAAGCAAATTTGATTATTATAGTCGCTTGATTCCCTCACCCCTTGCAGCAATAATGAAATCGTCCGTTTGCAGACGACACAGTGTGAACCTGACAGAAAACCTGTTCCCGCCCAGCGTGGAAGGTTTCTTAATCCTCTCAAGACACCTTGTCATCGATAAGATAAAGGATACCACGAAGTTTGAGTCTTAAAGAAACAACAGCACCTACAACAAACACAAAAATTAAGCCAAAGCGTTCCTAAAAAAAATATGTCCCCTCAGAGTGCGACATTCTTTAGTTCACCCTCTGTGGTCTTACATGTAGGTCTCGCACTTTTGGTGTTTTTATACCGCGTTTATCGTTTACCTCGCAAATAAAACATTCCTAGTATTACAACACAGCGACTTGATAAACAATGGCGTTTAGACAAGGCTGTTTTTAGTGTTGATGTGTCGTTGGTTGGCCTGCTTAGCCTTTGGCGCCCTAGATAATAAAAAGGTGTGTGCGGGTTGGGTTAATGTTTGACGGGAACTTTATATATCCTCCTGGCCGGCCTCTTGGAATGCAAAGAACGCGGTGTGCTGCGCAGCCAAGTCAAACAGTACGTAACAGGGAGCGAACACACAACACATGTTTCCAATCCGCCGTCGCTGAGCTCTCCTAAACCCTCCTACGTCAAGCGATCGAGGGGGTCCTGGGTTCGATTCCCGTGAAGAAGATATATATTCTCCTGCAGTTGGCAAGCCTGGATTTCTGCTGTAAGGAACCGTGAAACTACAAGGTGAAGATGGGAGGATACGGTACAACGATGTCGCTACTTTGTTTGACCCTGGCCGTCTTATCCGTGGAAGGAATCGACCTAACCAGAACATGGGTGAGTTGAGACAAATATAAAATCGTCTGCCTTCGTCACATAAGTGATATTTTTGCTTTAAATTATTGCATACTAGTATCGTATTTCCGTGCTGCAAAGTTGCCTGTATAGTTCGGTAGTTCTGCTATTTTACACTATGAAACACTGCTTTCCGGTGTTGAATACCTTTTCCGTGTGTTCTTATGTTACAAGGGTTTGCTATTTGTAAATTTCACCATAAGCTTTGCATGCGTACATCTCTAAATCTACGATTCTGATCTATTGTAAGAAAAGAAGACACTTGCCCTCAATTCAAGGAAATAAGTGCAAGGTAATCTTATGCAAGATTTTACTTGGTGTTTCTTTTTTTTTTTGGTAACGTTTGCAATTCCGCCAGCCTCAGGCCTCTGCAACATGTTTCAATGCAGTCGCCTGCATGCACAAATTTGTAGAAATCTAACCAGCCCTCCCCCTCAAGCTGTGTCCGTGTTACTTGACATATGTTTGTCTTGCAAGTAAGAACAGCGCTCCTCAGGGAAGGTCGCTTGCGATGCTGTTGAAAGCTTTAGACCGCTCCCTCTCAATTACTAGCCGCTCAAGTTTCGACACATTCCCTTGGCCAAGCTTAGCTGTCGATTTTTGAATGCGTGTGAGTGAATTGTGGAAATAAAACGAAGGATTGATGTAACTTTAAACAGTATGGCAGTCGGCTATTCTTTATCAATTGTATACACGACCTAAATGTTTGTGTATAGTAAAACAAGTTAGAATACACTTACATTTTACAGCTGTTTACAAATAACAAAGCTTATAACTGTACAGGATGACGTTAAGCTTGGTAAAGTAAAATCAGAGCATTTTTTGGGGTTTCAAATTTCCAAGTCTTTATCAATTAGTGTTGAGATAAGGTGCTGCGATAGCATGCGTAATTCTATTGTCTCTCAAAGATGAAACAAGCTGAAATATTACAAATAGGTAAAAAAAAACTATTTTATCGTATTCTGCCACATTCATCGTTCGTGGCACAGGTGGACTTTACACACTCCAAATAGTGGTAAATGCATGTAACAAGCGGAAAATAGCCTGATTTGAGATTAAAGGGGCAAATCCTGTCAGCGTTCTTTAGGTATGGTGGAAATCGCTTAGCCTTTTTTTCCAGATCCAAATACCAGGGCTGCGATAACGATATAACGTTACAGTTACTTTGGAAACTTTGTGGTTTTGACATTAGAGGACTTTAGTTGTCGTAAACTGACTGACCTCCTATGTTGTTTCATAGCATGAGGATAGTCATACGTATGTCTTTCAGCTGAAAAAAGTCCATCTAAAAAATACAGTTATCAAAGATTTTAGAATTCCTTTCTCTAATTTAGTTAACGTTATCCTCGTTACATAGATTGAATGCAGAATTCGAAAGAGAATTTGCGACTTTGCTTTTGGTATGCTATATACTGAATTTCCTCTGTTGTTTAACCTCACACTCAGAATGGCCGAAATACTTATTAGCATTTTTTCTAAGAGAAAACGTTGTGGCTTGTACACCTTACACGTACCAAGCACACCTCTGATACCAATTCGCCAAATCAAGCTACGGAGTTCGCCTTTCCGAGGTCATTACACAAAGGACTTATAAATCAGTAGCTTTCTTATCTTATTGGCCTACTTTTCCACTGGGTAGGTCGGTATTTGCTGACCAAATCAAAGCCCCTGT
Source organism: Branchiostoma floridae x Branchiostoma belcheri (assembly GCA_019207045.1). Classification (NCBI taxonomy): domain Eukaryota; kingdom Metazoa; phylum Chordata; class Leptocardii; order Amphioxiformes; family Branchiostomatidae; genus Branchiostoma; species Branchiostoma floridae x Branchiostoma belcheri. The sequence continues at coordinate 24,573,594 of CM033024.1, read as the reverse complement.
GAGTGGAGCAAACAGCCGGCCGTGTTGTCACGGTCCGAATAACACACCTGCTGGTCAGATGTCCTTTGATTTCTCCCGTGAGGACTTGCGATAGAACACAATGGGACATGACAGGTGGAGAAGCAGTGGGGGAGGTGGGCAAGGTGGGGAGGGGGGCGTGTGACGAAATCATACATGTGTTGCAGTCTAGTATTTGTAAACGCTAAGCTGATAGCGAGGTATAAATCGAGTTAGCTACAAGACCAGAGGTCCTTTTAGATAAGAGGCCTAAACCAACGGATAAACGCATTTTTCTGTTATACAGACGCAGCAAATTTCCGTCAATTGACGGAAAAACGGACGCTGGCTAGACCCCTGCAGTCGCTACTACTAACTGTGGTGCGTGTCTTGTGTACTTCACTGCGATAAAACCGTGGTCTGATATTCACCGTTTACATTCTTTCGTTTTCGTGATGGTCAATCTTCTTCCTCTGTCTCTTTTATTCATTTACTCCAGGGAATGTTGTCCCCTATCCCCCTCTTTTCTCACAGTGTGTACTATGATCTACTATGTACCTGTACCTTTCATCTCTCTACCTTTCTTTCTCTCTCGTTCTCTATCCCTAAGAAGTGCCTGTTTTTATTTTCTGCCCTCCTCTCTCTCCCTCGCCTTCTTTCTCTCTCTTCTCACTCTCTCCATCCATTTACCTCTCTGTTTCTGTTTACATTCTCTCTCTGTCTGTGTCTCCAACTCAACGTACCAACTAAAACAGTCAGCACTCACGACTCTCAGAACTCAATACCTGACACCAAACCTTGAGTCATTTCTCGCCCCTGGTACAATCCGATAAGACGGCGACCCCGAGTCTCCCCTGTGCCCCGGGTTTTCATTTCACTCCATTCCTTCAGTCCTTTTAAGGTCTACAGTTCACCAGTGCAGCTGGTGTTGCACTCAGATCGTTTATTTGGGCCTGTTTATGCCTTTAATTGCAGTAAGTGACAAACAGCAGCTGCTCGTAGTTCATTTCGAGTACGGGGTGCGATAGGGGACTAATCCCAACTGCCTATAACAATTAGCAGTTCAACCAATGACAGCATGGCAATTAGAGGTTCAACCAATGAGCGAGAGTGTCACTGTATGTCCTTCAAATGGTTGCATTTTTATGTCAGCTTGTTCAAAACACGAGATATCAGTTCTGCTGCGGTATCTAGGAAATCCACCAGGGGGCGCAAAATCAGATGTAAAATAAATGAACATTTCTATTTTCCTTGAAACAGCGAAGGCGGTGGTAGCTGGGAAAAAATCCCCTGCAACTTCCTAACGTTGTTGTTAAATTTCAATCACACATGCGATTGACATTTCAAAAGTGGCTTCACTTTTTGGCACTTCCAACGAAACTGAATACCTTTTGACTCATACCACTGTATTCCCAAGTGTAATGTTTGGAGTCTGTTTTGACTCCAAGTCGAAGTTCAGGTTTAGCCACCTGTCACTGATGACAGTAGATATGTCACTGGGTAAGTGCTCTTGCCAAGACCAACAACATTCTTTGGCTCACAGTCAAGGGTACATAACTTTAAACATGGTTTCTTTGCGTCCCGTCAGGATCACAGCACGTGTAGCATTGTTGCATTTGCCAACACAACATTATAACGGTGCTTGCCTGGTGTAACATTCATTGATTGGTCCCTTGTTTTGAAGATGGAAATAACTTGTAGAATTCTTATGATTTTTGCATGGTTGGTAACATTAGGCCTTAGCTTTTTAGTCAAAAGTGGTGTGGGTAAAATTGTGAGCATCCTAGCGGCGGTTTGTATAACTTCGGAGGCACGGTTTTTTTAGATATGTTGGCGATCTGTATATAATAGTCTGTATGTAGTTCTACATGCAAGCTAAAACTGTGACATCAGACACTTCTGAATTCTCTGCCGAGAGAGCCTTGTCTGATAAGTTAAACATGCAGCTCAATAGACCGATCTGGCTGTCTATCACAATTAGCGGTTCAACCAATGAGAACATGTCAATTAGAGATTCGACCAATGAGAACGCAGCTGCATGTCAGTCAAATCTATGTATTCTTCATGATTATATATTGCTTGCATTTTTACGTGTTTGCGGAGTTTTGCGTGGCTATTGGATAGGTATAACTTTATTTGTGATTTAGCTCTATTACTTTCCGGTGGCCTCAAGCCACTATATACCCAAATGAACGCGTCAAAACTTACATAACACACCTGTTTTATCTGTCAAAAAGAATTACGCACGTAAGCCTGCTTAAATCATCTGTGTTACCGCAACCCACTTTGATAAGAAGTTAGGAAAAAATCTTGCTGAAATTTGATACCTTGTAGAAAACAGGAGCCTCTATAGGGACCAAACAGATTCCAACAGAAAAGTACACTCTTGAAAAAGTAACGACGTATCAAACCCGGAATTTCCACTGCAGTACCGTAAGATGTGGTAGGGGGCATTATCTGAATGTTTCGTCCCTTTGCCAACACCTACTAACACATCAAGTTTGATAAAGGCCCATCCATTGAGTTCAGCAATGCAGTTCACAAACTGCTGACACACGCACTCGAAAACATTACATTTTCAGCAATGGTCACAAGGCGGTAACTTATACGGCAACACACCACAAATAGGCCAATAGAAGAAAATGCGACATTTGTGATGTAGTCCACGTCATTACCAAAAAACGCAATGTTTCCTCGTAGTTTAAGATGTAATCATTCTCTTGAGATACAGAGATACAAACCAACCGTAAAATTTATTAGCGCCTGAAGTCATATGTCTGTTCCCAATGTAGTTGTTCTGCGACTGCTTCTAATTATGACCTTGGAAAGGCCGCCCCTCGCCCTTGTGGTAGGAGACCACGGAAATTGTTCTGTGTGATCTTGGCACCCCCAAGGTCAAACGTCAACATTAGAGGTCACGACAAAGATGTTTTCCCCATGGCCCACCGCGTTGAAAATTACAGGAGTCCTTCCTTTCAATAACGTCTGAATGAAAAGCATACAAATTGAAAGTAGCAGAAAGATTTAGACGTGTTTTACATCCAACACAATGCATGATTCAAAACCAGCACAGTGGCCCATTTGTGAACAATTTCAATGATCAACATCGATAGGAATTTGAGAGTAAGAACTTTATTAAAGCGTTACTTAGATTACGTAAGAATCGTTACAACACTATTCAGGGATGGTTACATCTTTATTTCTGTCATTAGTTGTAGTAAAACCACAACCGACCAAAGAAGACAAATTAATTGGTTCCACGGTCGACAGAAGTTTCCTGTTAGCCCATTTCGCGACCCAGAAACCTCAGATTCAATCCAATTGCAAGGACTGGCACAAAATGACACCGTTTAATACAGTTCTCTAAAACTGTACAGATTCTGTTTCGTTTTTGTGATTAAGTATAGACATCACACATTTCTACATTGCTGAAGAACACCTGCCTGTATCTGGTTGTACTACATTGGCAGAAAAAGAAAAAGAAGAAAAAATATTCAAAGAGACTGCAAAACTTTTTACTTTTACTCAATAAACCATAATGCTGCTGATGATGGTGGTTAGATGATGATGATAATGACGATGGTGATGATGATGATGATGATGATGATGGTCACGGGAAAAATAGCTTTGCTTCTTCAATATTCATATATTAAGTCTTTCTCTCTTTTCAGTCTCAGGGCCGAAACATGAACAGTGGACGTGTTGGAAGGGACGTTGCCGTAAGCCGGTCCAAGCGTGCGTACTGGGACGATGTAAGTTTACGATATCTCTCATACATTAGCACTCACGTGACTATGACGTAGAGGTTGTCCGCCATGTTGAATGGTTGAAGGTAGCAGAACACAGTTTTTATCGTTAGCTAGGGACAGCAATTTGACTAATTTCGACGCGGTGAAAAGTTTAGTAGGGTACACTTAAAATATATGTTTAGTGTATACGTACAATTTATAAAACACTTTATAATAAAATCCCCCTTGTTTTTCTTGGAGTTTAAACTGAACAGCCCTCTGCTTTCTTTGCATGGTTAAAAAGGATATCCTTACGACTGGTGAAGAAGAATTTTTGAGATTGAAATTTTGGTAAGTACTCAAATGAGGTTTTCTTTCGGAGCTTCGTATACTAGGCTCCAATAGGAAATCAGTCAGCTGTAATGTCTGCCCTACTGGAAGCGCCACGCGATTGTTTACAAGTCGCGTGTCCATGTTTACACAACCCGGCTAGTGGTGCACGAGAGGACTCTTCAAATTCCTGTTTCCTGGGTACGAGAGCAGCTGACGTCATGACAGATAAATGTCGTGCGAGCTACCGGAATTCTGCGGACAACATTCTTATCTCTCTTACCTTATCTCAAGCTGGGAGACTTTTGGGGCGTTCTTATCTTGACATCAACTTCTTAAGACTCTTAAGGGTCAACACATCACATGGCAGTATTCTCGTGCGGAATCTCCTAAAGAAAATGGCTAAAAAAATCTCCCAACTAAATTGGAAGCAGGGGCTGAAGTGTGAGTCTGCTACCAGTATAGCCACAGGGACATCCTTGTATTTCGTAATATAGGCTTGCTTTTGTATGAGAAATACTAGTAATACTTTAATTTTTAAAAATAGATACTTTTCGTAAGGCTCCTTTTTTCCTTGATTGGGCTAGTCAAAACAAGAAGTCAGGGCCTACTTGTCTCCGCTGTTAAATTGTCACCGTGTGTCTGGACCCCGATCAGAAACTGGGTCGGAATTTCTGCACTGTAAGATCCTGGATAGAGGCCAGGCTAAAGTGTGAAGAGAGGTTGAACAGAGCGACGTGGTGGGTCTTAATTCTGTCAGAACGACCAGAACGATCATTTGAATACAACACAAAATATTGTGCAAGCGCCATACAATTACATCAGCAGCAACCTTTAATGGGACTTAAATTCGTCAGAATTGAAAGCTAGAAATAAAAGGCATCTCCTTATAACTGCTTACTAGGTTTTGTGTTCTTTAGCACAACAGTATCGTATCTTTAAAAGGAATACAATTTCATGCATTTCCGTTCAAATGGTCGTTTAAGGCTAAGGATGGTGTGCCGTGTTATCTTTCCCATTTCTCATTCTATTAAGATAATTCAGGGGAAGTGTAACATTTTCAAGATGGCTGACCCATGAATTTGACCCCTGTCAGTACCTCATGACCCCAGGGCCCCAAAGGTTAGAACGTGTGTCGCCTGTTTATAGAACACTTCGTGATGCCTGGGAGGACTTGAAAATCCCTAGTACCCTGCTTGCTTTCTCCAGTATTAGGCCATGTTGTCTCAATTATATGGATATCATCAATGCATGGTATTTAGTCATAAAAAGAACCCACGTAACGTTAGTAGAGTACGATTTTTGTATTGGATAACGGTGTATATATTTCATGTATCTTTTGTTGCGACCTGTACTATATCGTGGATATGTATGTATATATTAAAAAAATCTTCATTCATTCATTAAAATTCAACCTTCCTGACACTTAGATTTCACAATGAAGCCATTGAACTGAACTGTGTACCGACTAAGAATGACTGTTGTGCGTTTGTTGTCCTCTTGTAGTGCAGAAACGACGCGGACTGTAACGACGGCGGCAGAGAGGACGGCCTGTTGTCCTGCCAGGAACTTATCTACGACAACGACCTCAGGCGGTGCCAGGTAAAACTGCACTACCTACATTGATTGTTTCCTTCAATTCAATGTTGAGATCATGCGATTTAGAAATTTCAGTACATATAGAATTACAAGCAGGTTGCAAGGTTATTTCCTACGGGATCAAAATTAATATGACAAACTATGCGTATGTCTGCGTACCTAAAAATGACGCAAAACTATTGAAATGTGTATTATGTACGTATTGTGGGTGTGACTGCGTACGACAAAAATGTCAGCACGAACCTCACCGACTTGATACTGTAGAAGCCGTTTAATTGCAAAGCCAATTTGCCAGCGTATTTCGTGCAATGATAAGAAGTTATACAGCCGGACTGCACCAGTTTGGGATTTTGGAATTCAGTGCAATTAACAGAGGTGTGCTTTAATTTGCTATGCAATGAATTGGTTCTACTATATACACGCTCTCGTGACAAGGTGCACATTTACTTGGATTATATTTTTATACTTACGTTTGTGTATAAGACCATTGGCCTGTACTTAGAATATCTAGGGCAAACGTGTGCAATAAAAGCTCATCAAGTATTCTATTTATATGCATAATCTTCTTTTTTTCAGACGAAACGCTGTGTGCGGGATTCAGAGTGCGGTCGCCAGGGGAAGTGTGCGATCGACCCGCTGGACGAGGCCGGCGGCTGCGCTAAGCGGTGTGACGGGCTGGACGACTGCGACTCCGGCGAGAAATGTCACAAGGAAGCCGGGGACACCTTCGGAGCCTGTCAGTACATCATCCTAAATAAGGTAGGATGGTAAATATAGAGAGCATACCTAGGAAAAAGTGTACGCTTAGGAAATAAGATATACTCTAAGAAAAACGGAAAATACACTCCAAGGATAACAATTTGAAGATTTTTCTAAAACAAAAGTGTATACCTAGCCAACGACTTGATGATGTCGTCTTCCTCTGACGTAAACAAAACAAGTTTGGACATGTTTCAGAAATTATCTAGACACAAACTAATTACAAGTTAGTCACCTTCACCCGTTACCCATAATATATCTCATTACGCATATGCCGTTTATGGAGCCTTCATCCTGTTTTCTCTCTCGATACTATAATTGTAATATTTATCAAGTTTCCGGGGGAAAAACTTCTAAGATTTTTCCTCATTGACGATATGCAAACAATGCGTTCAAAATATTTCATTATCTGTTACCCAGTGTAATATCAACTCGGACTGTGCTCAGAACGAGCGCTGTGCACGCCGGGACGGGGAGTCACGTGGTGCATGCGGCCGGACCTGCAGCCGCCGATCCGACTGTAATGACGGGGAGGATTGCATCCGTGAGGCCGGGGCGAGGGAGGGGGCCTGTCGCTTCATAGCGAAGAACTAAGAATGGTAACTAAATGGGTTAATGCTTGTTCAGCTATATCCCCGGGGGTAACGCATATCCGTTGTTTAAAAACATTGATGAATATCAAGCTGGGAAGGTAGATTTAAATTATGAAAAATCGAAACCACCGTCTGTCGACTTGATATCCCACAATACCCCAGTTTTTAAAACAACGGATTTAGGTTATCTTGCGGATAAAGGTGCACTGGCGTACGTCAAACCCACAAGCAGATACATATACTATTTTTACGAACGCAAAATCAACCAAATTTCGTAAAATGTCCTTGCAGATCAACAAAGATGTTTCTTTACCTGACTTTGTTCTCCCCATTGTTTAATTATTTTACTACTTATAATAGAAAGTTTTTCGGATGTTAATGTTTATGTTTATGATTATGATAAATACACAAAAGTAGTAAGTCATCCTCTCACACCAACCTTTATTTTTTCATGATTTTAATCTTACAGGTCGAGCGACTCATCCTTCCACATATGGTTGAGGGAGAGAGAGAAAGAATCGGTACCAATTGATACCATAACGTATCCTCTCACACCAGACACATGCCGCTTGTTTATATCAAACAACGGTTTATCTGCCATCCTTCGTTACTTTGTTTGCGTTTCTCAGCCGTCAACAACCAATCACGTCGTCGCCTGCGGTCAAGAGGAAACGTGATTGGCTGATGACTTTCCCTCCAACAATAGAAGGGGAGCGTTTCATTGGGTGCTGACGGCTGACAAGTGCTAACAAAGCGAGAAGGACGGATCGCAGTTCAGTACATGTACACCAGGCCGTTGCTTGACATATACTACTGATCGACGAGCCTGACATAAGAGGATGCTATACAGTATGTATATAAAATCCATAAAACCCAGCGTTGAAAGTCTATGATAACAGTGCGCTGAATCTACAATTCGTTATTATAGTAGTTATACTTATTAAGATTATATAAGGGAATTATCGTCAATTTTCCCTGACGTATACCTCATTGTATTTTACGTGTTTTAAGTATACGGTTATACTAACCATATTACACGTATAATAAATTCCTTAGTCGAAGCTACAATGTGTATTATGCGCATACATGTATCACCAAATCACGTCATAACTATCATTATGGTACAAATGGCTTGAGTTTTCGAATTTTTACCAAACTTTATGGATATGATATTAAAATTGCTGTTTTGAGATAAAATGTGTAACCAATGACAATATAAGTGTTCTTGACAAGATACAGATTGGAAAGTCGGTAATACATTTCTATTCTACTTTTGTTATACTTATTCACGGTAACAATTTTTGACGTGGTGTTGATATGTTAAATAAAAGGATACATTTAATGTGTATTTCCTTACATTTGCAGTACTACATATGCACACATATATATAAGGTACGCAAAAAAAGCAAAAATTTCAATACAAAATACCCTGTAATATATCTTTAAGAATAACAAGATAAATCAAGTTTCTGTAGCCTCCTAACAGATTCTACCGGGCGGGATTCACTTGGGGTGGGGTGGGATGGTGTTGTTGAGTGCCAGGCTTACATTGTGTGTTTTTATTTTCAGGTAGTATATCAGTTCTAACTTTCTTGTACGCCACCTCCGTAAGGCTTTTCAAACAAGATGTCCCAGATAGAAGTTAAAATACGCTTTCATCATCGTTATCGTGCTAACAGTATTCACCGGTGAGGAGCACGCTTTAAAACTCAATGATCACTGGTTCTACCTCGGACAGCCGCTAGGTGTCGTTGCTGCAATGTTACGAATGCGGTCCCAAACGTATCATCACAAATAAATATGATAACGGCAGTTTGTTCACGATTTGAGGCGCTCACGTGCAATGTGATAAATGCTGGACTATATGCCAAAGTTAAAGCCCCCTGGGAATACATAAAGAATAACCTGCGAGGGTCTTAGAATTTGACATATTATACACAATGCATAACTATGCATGCACACTTCATATCTTGAACTACCATATACATGTCTGCTTTAATAAGATTATAAGAACATTTCCCGACATATCAAAATTACATATTGAGAACCTGCATCCATTGACTTGAGCAATCATTGCATATCTGCGTCTTCTAGATATAACACTTTGTCCTTTAAACCAAGAACAAATATACATTCGACAAATTGCCCTTATACAGGGTATTTATTAAGAAAAATGGAATTTTAAGAAGTAAAGATCCAATGAATATATTCTCTTCATAAATATGAAACAAGTATAGACTGTTCCGTGTCCTTTGCCCATGAACAAAAGTAATGCTAACAGCTATACAGTTATTTTTCTAATCATCAATAGCTTGCGTAAGCGGACATCTATAATAGTGATTATATCATTAACGTTATAAAGCGTTATCTTCAAAGAAAGCTCAGGTCAGTCATCCAACATTTCTGAAGATGAAATGATCAAGTCATCATGCCAAAGTCACGTATCCTGAACGGAAGTGTGACGTCATCAACTGGTCAAAGGTGCATGGGGTTCACAGATGGTGTCATTCATATAATCAATATGGCCTTACCATCACCAGTGTCCTCGATTAACCAATGACATGGATGTAAACGTCGTCCTCTGTAGTTGACATATCAGCATCTGCTCCGTCTTCCAGCGCGTCGTCGACTGTAGTGTAGATGTTGTCGTTCATACTGTCATCAGGGGTGTATGCAGGGTTCTTGACTGAGCTTAAGGGGATGCTTGGGTCCGGACGCGGAGCAGGAGCGGGTACATAGTGAGCATCGTCTGCCCTAGTACCTATAATAAAGCACAAAAAAGCACTTAACGAAAGCTATCTACCACCCAAAATCAAACCTGGAACATGCAAAGAACACGAGATATTACTATCAGAAGTTCTACTGCAGAACCACGGAGAACCGCTAGGGTCAGCATAATTGAACCTGTTTTGGCCACGCCTACCAACGTGACAAATATCATATAAATATGTCCTCAACTGCTCCAGCTCAAACTGTAAACAAATACACAAAATCATAAAACTGCAACAAAAAAACATGCCTGAGGTTATGCATTTATGCTATCGAATTAGTTGATAATATAGTGCTACATGTTTATATTCCATCAATGGAGACTATTTCATCAAACAGACTAAAAAGACTAAACAGACAAAAAACAACAACAAACGAACCTGTTGAGTTCAGCATGTCCGCAGCTCTGCCCAAGTCCAGATACGAGCTGGTGATACTGCCAGATGCTGACTCTCCTGCGCATGTTGAGGTTCGGTACTCATTCCCCTGATTATCAATTACACCGTCAGCCATGTTTTGATCCGCTTCCTGTAGGGCAAGACGAAAAGATATTCACGATTCTGATGACGCTTACGCAAGGTCAAAGATCAATACCCCTGAGACATAAACATGCCTGGACCTTCACTACTACCCTGTGACCCGCTTCCTATAGACGGAAACTAGTTAGTAATGTGTATGAGAATTTGCCCTCTAAGTCAGGAGAATAAGGAGATTCACAAGTCTAAGTACCCATACGCATGGTCAAAGCCGACAATGCAGCCGGAGGATGGGTAGATATGCTAAAGAGTCTTCACCTTTGACCTCTCGCTTACGCATGCAGAATAGTGAACCCCCTTATTGCAGACATTTCAACCCTGTTTATCTATGTCCATGTAAGTTCAAATTTGAAAAATGTTCTTTCATTCTCATTTCGAAAATCATTCTCAATGAGGCCACAAACTTTAAGGGGAGGGTCTTCATAGTGGGCGAGACAGTAATGGTATGTATGTTATGTTACACAGAAAACAAAGACATTCATTGAATAACAAACAAAATTTTGTTATTACCTGACGATGAGGGCGTTCAGGTGTGTAACCGGCGTCATGTTCTGAAGAGGATCGCCCTCTCATCTTCCAGAAGATTGCTGCCAAAAGGCCTAGGATGATGACCAACGAGGGGATGCCAACAGCCAAGCCTACTACTGTTGCCTGTGATAGAGATGCTGATCCGGTACCGGTTGTAAAGGCCACACAGTGGTCCAGTCCTGGCTGTACCAGCTCATCCTTGCAGAGAACAGCCACACAGGCTTGGTAGGGCGTGTCAGGAAGGAGATCATGTATGGTGAAGTGACGGCTATCCGAGTGAATCTTCTGTGTTGACATCCACGACTGGCCAAATATTTGGTACTGAATGACGAATCCTGTCAGGTCCGTACTACCGGCTTTACCTCCGTGAGACCACTGAATGTCGGTACGAGAGTCCTGTACGTTTTGGATGGTGACGTCCTGTGGACCAGGGCAGGTTCCTGGTTGTGCAGTTTTAAAGGACGAGGGAAGTGGTGTTGTTGGTTTCGGAGTTGTGGCAAGACGAGGAGACGTCATAACTTCAGTCGTAGGAGAGGGTGTTGGGCTGTACAAAAGATGAAGCATCACATGTGATAAAAGAGAAAGACAACAATCATGGCAGGCGAATAAGTATTGATTGCATTTACCCATTAGATACTGTCTTATTGCCTGGGCAGACCTCTCTCTCAGCGCAGGCTGAATTGAGAGGAGCTTAGAATAGGCGGAGCTTAGAATTGCAAGGGTATGGAGCGGCTGTCATTCGGCGCTAAAACAGGTGACGTCAATGCGACAGATAGCCTCAGTGCGGCCACAGGACTGTAGGATTTGATCCACTTACACCAAGGGGATCCTATACTTTATCGTGAAGTTTGTTGGGTTCAGCGTTCAGCGAGTTCAGCGTGTGTCTCCTCAAACATAGGTCGTTAAATTAAATTTCTATTCTTGGGATGGCTCTAATAACCGAAGCTAGGTACTTATTTCCCCCTGATTGTAGCGAAGAAAGTCGTTTAAAATGTCTTCACCAAAGGGCACAGTTCAGTGGTATATCAACGGATTTGAACGGAATAGTCTAAACTTCAAAGCTTTCAATGGTAATATTTCCCTTTAAACGATGCAACCAATTCTATAGCATTCTTGGCGAATGCAATAAAGGACGCAGAAAGTCTCGTTAGTTTGAAAACCTACCAGATCTGAACATTAGATTGTGTTGATGGTGGTTCGGTTGTCGCTGGGCACGTCATTCGCAAGTCTTCCTCTCGTATGTCTATGACAGGCACATTCCTCAGCTGACTTGGATTGTGGCATTTTACAGGCTCTGACGTGAGATCATTCGGTCGAGCAGTCACGGCTACATACAAAAGAAACGGCAGGAATTCTGATTAGCTGAAGGTAAGTATCCATTTTTGATCATGTGTCTGTGGGGGTAGACAAAGGGGGAACTAACGGAGACGAGCAAGGGGCCCGTCCCTGGCCTTGAATAGGCAGGAGTAGCCTGTCCTAGATAAGGGGAAACACATTTCCTTACTTAATTCCACAGTGACAGCTGTTCTAACTCGACGAAGTCACGTACCCACTTACGCTTGGATTAATAAATTATGGACCCAATTACGCTTGGATCAACAAATTAAAGGGCATAAATGTTTTACAATGGCACATATCTAGACAAAAATGACAGGAGTTGAACCAATAAATATAACCTGTGTCCACGACGGTACCGTAACATTTTCTTCTTTATGTATTTATATCAATGTGAAAGATTAACGGGCAATAATAATGCCATAAATGTAATCTGAAAATCTTTGTTTGCAAAATCAATTAGAATGTACGTCAATTGTAGTTCAAGTGAAGCATATTTACCTGTTCCATTCAGCCATGTCGCTAGATCAAGTATATCACAATCACAGGTAAGTCTGCCTCCCATCAACACAGTTTGGAGGCAAGGAAGGTGCCGAAACACACCTAAAGGTAGAACATAACTTAACGTAGGTAGAGCATAACATACTGCAAAAACAGGATACTCCAAGAGAGAGAGAGAGAGAGACTGATACATGTTAAATGCCTGAAAAGGTTTTTTTTGCAGACGAATGCATAGAAACAAATTGTAACTTCATACCCGGCGAGACGCTCGTTACACCAGCAATATTCAGATGACGGAGTGCCGCTAGGTTGCCGAACGTATCAGGATGCAAGGTAAATCTGCTGTAGTTATGGCCATAGCTACATGCATATAAAACATAATGCTTTATTGTGTTTTTCTTCTTTTCTTTCTTTCTTTCTTTCTTTCTTTCTTTCTTTCTTTCTTTCTTTCCTTCCTACTTTCTTTTTATTCTTTCTTTCCCTGGATTCTTTCTTTTTTTTGTTTTTTCTTCTTCTTTTCATTGCCGATGGTGTGATGTGGAGATATGCTAATTAGTACCCTGAAATACGTCGACAGTCATGACCAGTCCATCCCAAAGTGTGTTGAATTCGATAACTGGACGAGTACTTGTCTAAGTCAAATCAATTTAGTTTAGCGGTTTGTTAAATGGTTAAATATATGCTTGATAATTGTCTAAGGAACATGGTTAGAGCTTCACACAAGTAGTATTTCTCAACATTTTGACATGACTGATGAATAAATACCTACTTGGATAGGTTGATGGTTGTTAGAGATGGCATGTTGGCAAAAACAAACGGAGGGTAGCTTTGAATCTGGTTGTTTCCAAGACCCAATGACTCCAGAGACACCAACCCTATTAAAATACGACCACAGCATGTCCAGAATATGATGCAGAAATAGATGGTTCTTCTGTATTACCGAGGATAACCGCTAGGTAGGCTCAACATAGACCTTGGTCTCAGTATTGCCAAGACGCATGTACCAAATGCCATACGGGCGTCGCTGCCCACAGATGCGGTCAGAAACGCAAAGTACTTATGCAAATGCTTTTGCGTTTCTGATCGCTCCTGTTTGCAGTACAATATGAGCCAGCCAGAATTGTCATGATGAAGTTTGCAGACGGTCACAGAAACGTCGGTAAAATTAAAACAACTGTTTTGCAAAAAGAGTCTCTTATTCACGCATATGATAACTCGCATCAGATCAGCAAGATAACAGTTAGCCAATCAACAGGATAGATTAATTTTGTAATTAGATAAAGTCAATTCTACAGATACACTGGACCGAGAACCCCGTAAGTGAGGCCTAAATATGAGAAAATGTACACTCCCAAAATGCTGTCGTCACATTTGCACGGGTGCCCGTAGGGCTAGAGGGTGTAACCCCGATCGGACTCGAAGCAAAAGATTTGTCCCGGTGCCCAAATTGTGCCCAAAACATACCCCGGTAGCTGCAGAGTGTCCAAAGGGGCCACGGAGGGGTCACGCCCGAAAGTAAAAAAAAAAACAGCCTGTGAAATGGCCGGGAGGATCCCTTACCCCCGTCCCACTCCCCGTCCCCCTCCCCCTCATCCAAGCCGAAGCATTAGCATAGTTCTTTTCGGGTTTCACGTACTCTTTTACAACAAATAGCACCAAAACGTCAACCTTGTGATTGTCATTTTGCAAAGTGGTAGGACCAGTCTTCGTTTTCAAGGCCGATACAAGAGATGATTGCGGTCAAAGGTTATCCTGCGAGAACAAATTGTACTATATATGGATACCTGAAAAAATGGAAAATTTAAGTCATTTCTAAGGTGTCTACTTGGGAAAATAATACCTAACACATGTACTCAGGCCAGCAGAACTCAAGAGGCTGATAGATTGTGGGTAGGTCTTGACTTGGCAAGACAAAGTTCAGGGTCTATATGAGGACTTAGGTAGGTATGCTACATGAAACGTTTTACCTATTACAAATCTATCCTGTTGCTTGACTGCTTTCTTGCGTATCTTTTCACATGGATGTCTAACACTCATCAATGCATCAAGTTGTTCAATTTGTGATAAAGTAGAAGCTGTTTAATTGCACTCCCCATTTGCCAGTAAAGTTTCTGCAATTATCCGAATGGTGCAACAAAGCGAAGTTATTCAGGTTGACCGCATCACTTCGGGACTTTGATTTCGTGTATTTAACAAAAGTGTGCAGTTGTCCATTATGCAATTAACTGGCTTCTACTGTCATTTTCATAAATGACTCTGAACATGAACTGAATATGATTTGCTACATCATCGTCTTTGAGGACAAATACTGTTTGTTGTAGATGTAATGAATGATGTATAAGCTATGTACCTTCAAATGTGGCTGCAGAAATGTTGGTCAGAGGGTTGGCGTAAAGACTTAGATAGACAAGGTTCCCAAGATTGGCGAATGAACCATCTTCGAGTCCCTCACTTGTAATATTGTTGCGCTGTTTATGAGTTGCAAAAGGTAATAGTTTATTAGCATATTTTGCATTGAATATTTCATATAGTCTTTACAATTCGTATACGGCAAAAAGTTGGTAATAGTTGTGCGTGATGAATAAACATTAATTCAGTATAGAGGTAGATATATGAATAAAGGTCAACTTCCATATAAAATATTAACAAAGCCTCTTTACAACGCTTGTAATTCATAATTGGCACTAACGTGCCTTAACAACGAGAAAAGCCTTGCTATGTGTGTCAATGTCTTAACAACCACAGGGGGGCATTGTAAACTATATTCACAACACTTAACCATAGCAAAAACAACTGAGCTGAGAAAATATTACACTTCTTGAAATCAGAAATATGACTACTATTTTCTTTAGTTATGTCGTATCTGGGCCGTGATAGCGTTCTAATGGTGCTTCTATGGAATAGATCGAACGCGATTCGTGTGCGTCGCTGTCAAACATTTGAATACCGATTTCGGATGTTAGCAATGTTTTTGTTACGGGAGAGTACGACATAATAACACCGTCTATCACGCATTACCCTCGGTCCCAGCCCTCCCGCGGGTTGGATCACCCTTCGGGCTTCGGACGAACAGACCCGCGGTGAGGTTGGTACCTCGGGTGATACGGAATGCATCGTGTTGTATTTTAGTTATACGTCATAGCAATGTGTGCTTTATCATTGTTTTACATGGATAAAAGTATTTGTAATATGTTCGACTTACCCAAAGCGTCAAAAACGTCAGATTTGTGAGCCTGGCAAAATCATCCTTCCTGATGGTGGTGAGGTGATTGTCTGCGAGATTCAGCACCTTTAAGAGACCACAGTACATTTTGCATGTAAACAACCACTTTATCCTATATAACTATGGAATATTAATCTTTTTCCTTTTATTCGCCCTCAGTGGAGGTAAGTCATGAATAACGGTAATATTTCAATCACACTGAGAGAAAACACAAAATTTGACAAAACTGACAGCTATTCGATGTGGTAAGATTTTGTCAACTAGAAACGGTGGGGGTTGGGGATACAGCTACAGTACACCAAAACTTTTCCATATAATTATATATAAGAAATTCAATCATACGAAAATGTTGAATACTAACCTCAAGACCGGTGTTGTCTGTTCTATCTTCCGGAGCAAGACCTACAAAAGTTGCCGCTGAGATGTCTAGCAGCTTATTGTCCGACACAAACAATTCGCGTAGTTTGACCAGGTCTCGAAACGCGCCATCCTCAATAGAGCTGATATTATTTTTGGTAAGAGACAGACCAGTAAGATTCAACAACCCAGAGAATGCTGCATGAGTGATTGTGGAGATGCTGTTAGATGCCAGGTCCAGATACTCCAGCGATCCGGCACTATTGAAGGCCAAATCTGGCAGATTCTGTATCTTGTTGTTACTCAAAGTTAGACGGGTTAAGGAGGACATACCAAAGAATGTCGCGTTGGTCAGCTGAAGGATTTTGTTGGAATGCAGATACAGGACACGTAACTTCTTGAGACGAGCAAAGCTTCCATCTTCTATCTTTGAGATGTTGTTAGACAACAGGTTGAGCTCCGTAAGCAGCGGGATCCCTGTGAACGTGCCGATCGATATAGACGTGAGTTTGTTTCTCTGTAAGTCCAGCATCTCCAAACTACTTGGACCAGACAAACTTCCAAACGCTTCTATCGTTTCGATGTTGTTATGATTCAGATACAGTTTCACGAGTTGGGATAGTCCATCGAAAGCAGAATTGGAGACATCAATGATCTTATTGCCTCCAAGACGAAGGATCTGGAGCTTTGGCCACAATTGGAAAGAAGTCGGTGTAAGTTCAGTGATGAAGTTATCTTCCAGGTTCAGTTCCAGCAGGTTTGGAATGGCGGGAGTTGGAGGAACTCTTGTCAACAGATTGTCGCTCATCACGACGATTTCTGTTGAAGACGGTATGAATAGATCTCTTGGGAACCCTTGCCTAGATCCGTGGCTGCAGTCCATGGTGGTACCTTGGATTCAATTAAATTGCACATGTAATATATTCAGTATGACAGACTCTAAGTCGCTGAGTCGGCTCAGATTCGACTGAAAAAGCGCATGTAAACCCGATAAATGTCATCACAATACTGCATATTGTTATGCTAATTAGTAAAGAAATCTATACAGATTTCGACTAGAAACGTCAGGAAACCTACCTGTAGACGGAGGATGACATTAAAACATCCCCCAAATTTGGCATACTACTACGTTTAGAGAAGGCATTGAAATGCCAACTTGGAACAAAACAGATACTAACAAACGAAATCAGTTCATATTGCAATCTTAACGCAGATTTGTATTAGGAATATCAACTGGTAGTTTCTTTGTATTATGCAATATACCTTCACATCGGCATTGAGTTAGACAGGACTGGGCAGACACCACACTGATGACGACTGCAAGCACGTGCGCACATTGCATCAGACAAAACTTCAACCTGCACGCCATCATATCCAGCTGTTGACAATAAGATATTGGATACAAATATATTTGTCATACAGCCCTTATATACAACAAGACGGTATAAATGAACACTAATAGCTAATGGTCTGTGTATTTTATTCATTGCACTATTACATGCAATGGCTTAATCATCAAAACAGAATAGGAATTGTATGAATAGTTTCATTAGCTTGTTAAGTCACTGAATAACAAGATTACTCGACTGATTGCTTTATTCCCCGGTACTCACACGATCGTATTTATTATGTAGATAGATGTTTGGAAGATAAAGGTTAAGGTCAATGTTTGCCCCCCCCCCCCGGGTGTTGACCTTGGTACGTACTGCAGCACAACTTCCGTTCATTTTATCTTTTGACCAGGACGAGCTATGGTGTACGTGACAGATAGCTTATGGAAGGAAGGGATCTTGTTTGGGCCCACTAGCAGCTTGCTCTGGCACTGCAGGGATATTTTTGTCACACTCTGACAACGACCATAGCTAGGCAAACGACGATATTCATGATATTTAGTATGCAGGTAGCATAGACAGATGTGCATACATGTAAATAAATCTGTATATTTAATGAGGAAAATCTATACTTGCAGTATTTTCCATTATGGGACTCAAATACATGTTTCATATGTTGACTGTGGCAAATGGAACATTATTTGATACCTTACAAATGAGTCTATTTCTAATAAGTGGTACAGTAAATGATTTGGCCTGTATAAGTTGGTTAAATGTGTACATAACCAATGTAGATGTGTAAGTCATTTGCATAGTCAGAATATTTGGTGGAGACGAGAGCTGTCCGAACTCTTGTTACTGTGGTGTTCACAATGTGGTATCAACCGTAAACCAAACGTAAACATTTTGAGTGTCTGTCACACATAGCTAGTTTAATATGCCCCCGAGCTTTTCCAGACCATGGTTGGGGTGCCTTTGGGTTTAGAACTGAGCAAGGTAATCTGTGTGATTTTGTTCGTCGGCGAAATTGCCTACTAATCTTTAGAATTAATCTTTATATCCATATTCTTCACAGCTATGGAGCCAATTGGAGCTAGACATGATGAATTGGGGTTGTTTAAGGTCAATCGTGGGGTAATATGTGACAGGGGCTTCAACTTAACAAGACAAAATCCAAAACTTTAATGGTTTCGAAAACTATGACAGTTACTTACGTAAATAGTTTCATCAGGTTGGTAGATCGATCGAACAGTCTTCTTCGTTTCACAACCTCTTTTTATTCTTCTGCAGACGTTTCGGTGACTGTCTGTCACCTTCATCAGTGCAAAATGAAATATACTAACGTTACTCGGTGCGATATGACCTATACAGTGCAAATCGAACTAAACCTATTGTGACGTAATTACTTGACATGGAATGTTCTCGAACGTGATACGTTAACCATCCTTGCCACTTTGTGACGTAGTGGCAAGGATGCGGAAGGAAGAAGAAGGAAGAAGAACAAAACGGCACACTTCCATTTCTGGACACACTGCTAATAAGGAAGGATGATGGCACAGTGAAATTACTAGTCTACAGAAAAGAAACACACACAGACCAATATCTGAACTTCAAATCACACCACCCGCTCCACCAGAAGCTAGGAGTTATCCGCACATTAATGGATAGATGCAGGGCGATTGTAACAGAAGACCAAGACAGACAACAAGAAATAGAACATATCAAGCAGGCACTGACTAGATGTGGGTACCCTGAGTGGGCCTTCAAACGAGTCGCACAACAGACGATGGGACAAAAGCCGAAGAATACAGAGAAAAAGAAACAAGAAGAAAAGTCCAGAGGCATGGTGACACTTCCATACATAAAAGTAGTTACAGAGCCACTAGAGAGAATATTCCGACGGCACAAGATCACTACAGCAGTAAAACCCAAAACCACCCTGAGGAGACTTTTAGTCCACCCCAAAGACAAATTAGAAGACGCTGTTAAAACAGATTGTGTGTATAAAATTCCATGTAAAAGTTGTAGCAAAGTATATATTGGAGAGACAGGAAGAACATTTGGCACTAGATTAGCAGAACACAGAAAGGAGGCAACAAATGTTGAAGGAAGAAAGTACACCAGGGCGCAGAAGAAAGAAGCAGAGAAAGAAGAAAACAAGTCAGCGGTGACAGACCACATTGCAAGAAATAACTGTGTAATAGATTGGGAGGGGGCTAAGGTTATTGACAGAGAGGACAACAAGTACACACGTTGGGTAAAGGAAGCCATCTGGATCAGAAAGTCTACAGCAGTAATGAATAGAGACGAAGGGGGGTATAAACTTAGCCATGTTTGGGACCGCATCCTTGCCACTACGTCACAAAGTGGCAAGGATGGTTAACGTATCACGTTCGAGAACATTCCATGTCAAGTAATTACGTCACAATAGGTTTAGTTCGATTTGCACTGTATAGGTCATATCGCACCGAGTAACGTTAGTATATTTCATTTTGCACTGATGAAGGTGACAGACAGTCACCGAAACGTCTGCAGAAGAATAAAAAGAGGTTGTGAAACGAAGAAGACTGTTCGTATGACAGTTACTATAAAAGAGTACATGATGTGTGGCATTGTGTGCAACACCAAGCTAGAATATATAAAATAAAAGTACATGTATACTTTAAACACTTTAACGATTCACCTGTGGCCATCTTACCTTCTCAATCTTAAACCATATTCCACACCAAAAGATACAACACAAATTGGCCTTAAATCTGGCATACCTTGAGAACCATAAAACGTACTCACACTTGTAGTATTATACCCACTACCTGGCACTATCTCCAACTTTTGTGTCACACGAGTTACATACGACAGATCACAGGAATTACACAAGACACAAGTCTTTTGTCTTCGAGAATCATTTCCTGAATTAGTCCAGTTAAGCGGACAAAGTTGTTTGGCAAGTTCTGATGCAAACAGTGACACTAACAGATTCAGCCCCCTCCCACCTTCTTATCCAAGGTATACGTATACTATGTATACGTAGTGCACTTCAATTAAATGACAATTTGGTAATTTTCCTTTTTAGAAATATCCCACGAGGAAAGAATATGTTATGTGTTAAAGTATTGTTTCACATCATGACACGGTGGAAAGTTGAATATACGGGATACTAAGCCGAATAATCAATTGAGACTCTCATACTGTTCTATGCGGATTTCAAGCGCCACCTAGCTAAGCACATCGGGGTTGCACCGAAATTCATTCACTAAAATTGAGACGGTACATATCAATTCAGCCTCCGTCGGTTGTTATGCATTGTCCGGACATGCTTTGTGAATATCTTATGCGCCTTCACCTTTAAGGTCTCTCGTGGGGTAATGTGTGACAGGGGCTTCCACTTGACAAGGGAAAATACAAAACCTTTCATGGTTTCGATCTGAAAACTATGACAGTTACTAGAAAAGAGAACATGATGAGTACAGCACCAGGTTACAATAAATAAAACTAAAACATACTTTAAAACTTTAGATAAATGCTACTCCTGTGGCCATATGAGCTCCCCAACCTTAAATTACATTCAACACAAACATACACCACAAATAGACTTTAGATTTGTCTTATCTTGAAGACCATAAAACGTACTCACAGTAGTGTTATGCGTATTACGTGGCACTGTGTCCAACTTCTGTGTCATACGAGGTACATACGACAGATCACACGAATTACACAAGACACAAGTTTTTGTCTTCAGGAGTCATTCAGGAGTCATTTCCTGAATTAGTCCGGTCAAGAGGACAAGGTTGTTTGGCAAGTTCTGCAGATGCAAACATTGCCCCCCACCCCTCCCCTTCCACCTTCTAATCCAAGTTGTGTAGTGCACTTCAATTAAATGACAACCTGGAAATTTTCCTTTTTAGAAATATAAGGAAATTATTGTATTACTTCATGTCATGACACGGTGGAAAGTTGAATATATGGGATACTAAATTAATCAATTGAGACTCTCAAACTGTAACGTTAGTGTGCGCCTCCTAGCTACGCACGTCGGAGTTGCACCGCCATTCATTAATCAAAATGAATACGGTACATATCCATTCAGCCTCCGTTGTTCGTTATGCGTTTACCAGACATGTTTTGTGGGCGGTAAATAAATAAATAAAGAATAATTTTACAGATAACCTTTCTTTTCCACATGTCATACTTATGAAAGGAAAACAACCACATTTAATTGAAGAGCACTACGTATACACAGCTTGTATTAGAAGGTGGGAGGGGGGCATTGGTTGCATCAGAACTTGCCAAACAACTTTGTCCCCTTGATTGGACTAATTCAGGAAATGTTGTATCTTTGATGTTGAATGTAATTTAAGATTATGAAGGGTCAGATAACCATTACGAACACAACAGACGGGTTTATTTTTAAATATTTTTTCGTTTAATTCTAGATTGGTGTTGCCCATATCATGTACATGTATACCTAATGACTGCTATAGTTGGTGCAACTCCGATGTGTTTAGCTGGGAGGCGCTTCAGATTCGCATACTGCAGTATTAGAGTCTTTTAGTATCCGGTATATTCAACTTTGTCACTTTCAAAAG
This sequence comes from Branchiostoma floridae x Branchiostoma belcheri, assembly GCA_019207045.1. Classification (NCBI taxonomy): domain Eukaryota; kingdom Metazoa; phylum Chordata; class Leptocardii; order Amphioxiformes; family Branchiostomatidae; genus Branchiostoma; species Branchiostoma floridae x Branchiostoma belcheri. The sequence continues at coordinate 24,551,422 of CM033024.1, read as the reverse complement.
TGTCATGATATGAAGTAATACAAGAAAGAATAATTTTGCAGATGACCGATCCTTTCCACATATTTTCAAAAGTGCACTAAGTATACGGCACTTGGATTAAAAAGTGGGAGGGGGGCATTGGTTGCATCAGAACTTGCCAAACAACTTTGTCCGCTTGACCAGACTAATTCAGGAAATGATTCCTGACGATAAAAAAAAAACTTGTGTCTTGTACAACTCGTGTGATCTTTCGTATTCAACCCGTGTAATACAGACCTCAGAACTTGCTGACAGTGCCAGGTAAGACGTATACTATTATTGTGAATACTGTTATATGGTCTTCGAGGTCAAGCAGGTTCTAGTAATATTTGTGTTGTATCTTTGATGCTGAATGTAATTTAAGATTATGGCCATTACGAACACAAGAGACGGGATTATTAAGTATTTTTTTTCGTTTAATTCTAGATTGGTGTTGCCCATTTCATGCATACCTGGCGACTGCTATAGTTGGTGCAACTCCGATGTGTTTAGCTGGGAGGCGCTTCAAATTCCCATACTACAGTATGAGAGTCCTTTAGTATCCCGTATATTGAACTTTCAACAGTACCATGATATGAAGTAATACAAGAAAGAATAATCTAACAGATAACCTATCCTTTCCACATATTTCTAAAAGTGCACTAAATATACACAACTTGGATTAAAAAGAGGGAGGGGGGCATTGGTTGCATCAGAACTTGCCAAACAACTTTGTCCGCTTGACCAGGCTAATTCAGGAAATGACTCCTAAAAACTTGTATCTTGTGCAACTCGTGTGATCTGTCGTATGTAACCTGTGTAATACAGAAGTTGGAGACAGTGCCAGGTAAGACGTATAATAGTATTGTGAGTACTGGTCTTCAAGGTCAAACAGGTTGTAGGGACTTGATATTTGTGTTGTATATTTGATCACGATGGTCAAATTTGGCCGAAAAGTTTCCATTCGAACGCAGAGTATCGGGTTACCGGGGCTCTCGCGCGGTCCCCGCGGAGGGCTGACGGTGTCTGAAACATCTTCTAGAATATCGTGATAGTTTGAAAAACAACCTCTCGCACGTGCCTCGTCGATATTAAATGAAAACTGGCAGTGTGTACACGTCAAGTCTTACCGTGTACGTGTGCTACACAGTTTTGTCTCAATGTCTTCTGAAATGTGCATAGTTGGTTGATTTAGAAAGGGCGTTCAGTGGGCCAAAAAAACAAATACCATATTTAGATTGGTCCTAAATTTGACTGAAAATCCAAATCTTTTATTTCATATAGGTAATGATATTAAGATTAAACTTTCTGTCTTAGGGATTTTTCAACTTCTACTTAAAACTATTTTTACAGCCAATATAATGTCGAAAAATCGTCATTTTTTCAAGTTTTCACACTCAAAGACTCGTAATTCAAAATTGCCTCCATGCTCCAAAAATCCCTAAGACACAAAGCTAAAGATATTAGTTGTCGACAATATAAGTCCTGAAAGAGTTGATTTGCACGCGTTTTGCAAGCGATTTAAATACCATGTTTGGTCCTATGTCGAGTCGCACTAATAGTGACATAGAGTAATTGATACCGCCGTAAACAAGTGTTGTAACATTCAAGGTCACCAATAATGACGCCAGCAGCTTTGTTACATGTCACATGTTCCAAACTAAGCGGCAGCAAAACTAAGCTTGCCAAATAACGGTTTATATTTGTGAAAATGTTTGTTTTTCTTCTGACGCACGGCACCCGGGAAAATGAGGGTGTTTTCTGCGTGTTTGCTGTAACAACCTGCGGGTGACCTCGGATGACCCCAAATAGAACGCCCGTTCTGTTCGATCACGCCAGCGTTCTGTTCGATGGAACATGATTCGTGTTCTAAATCCCCACATAGAACTCTGGAAATTTTGGGGCCAAATTTTACCATCGTGGATGTTGAATGTAATTTAAGATTGTGAAGGGTCATATGGCATAACGAACTCAAGAGAAGGGTTTATCAAGTATTTTTTCGTTGAATTCTAGACTACTAGCTGTCGCCCATATCACGTATACCTAGTGACAGCCCCCCCCCCCCCCCCCCCCCCCCACACACACACACACACTCACACATCAAGGTCAGTTTTTGGTAGGGAGTAGCGTGGGATTAATCCTGTTCTGACTCTTAATGGTTCGTAGCTATAAAAATAATTTCAAAGACTAGCGGACAATCACGCCGACCGACTCCAAAACTCAAATGACCTTGCCCAGGTCTAAACCCACAGGCACCACAAGTAAGGTCTGGAGAAGGCCGGGGAAAGGTCAATTTGCAATTCATTAGGACACAGCAAGTAAACTGCATGCATGACATCTTTTACAGACTGCAAAAATAATGAGATAGGGCGAACAAAATGGATAAAAAACAAGATGACAATTTTTGTTTTTCCAAAAGAGAGACCACAAATGTTATAACAAGAATTCAAATGACAAAGTATGGCATCACAACCATTTATTCGTGTATCTAAAAGGTGCAGTAAAAGTGACACTAGTGTGGTAGACTGGTATCACTAACCATGTTGGCAACTACACTCATGCCTTCCATATTGGTGTCAGCATGTTTCACTCCTGCAACTACAATCAAGACTATCTCTCTAGTGTCAATTCTACATTTCATTATTGTGTTACAACACAACCTATTTACGGATTTTGGTCTATCAAAATATCTCCGAAGAAGAAAACAAATTATTGTTTTTTTTTTCTGAAATTAGGCTTAGATTGGTTGATATCAAATTTACTTACAATTTTACCATAAAATTTACTTTCTATGGCCTTATGTACACCTCTGTCTATGTTTCCTGAATACTAAAAACATATTAAATGTCCCGTTTCCTTCGTTTTACAATAGTACCCCTGCTGTTCCAAAGGTAGCTGCTAGGGGGCCAGACATAACCACTATTTTAAATCACAAGCTATCTGTATTAACGCTATTCCTATAATCTAAAAAGTACGCAAACCATAAACTATTAGTGTTGATTCACACCGCCTTGTTGCATATATGGCCTGTATGAAATATATTCAAGTTTGTATCCAATATCTTTTTTTGTCAACAGCTGGACATGATGGCGTGCAGGTTGGCGTCTTGTCTGATGCAATGTGCGCACGTGCTCGCAGTTGTCATCAGTGTGGTGTCTGCCCAGTCCTGTGCAACTCAATGCCGATGTGAAGGTACATTGCATATAAAACTACTAGATGACATTCTTGATACGTGTCTGGCTAAACAAATCTTTGTAGATTAAAACTAACAAAACTAATTTTGTCAGCGTTGTCCTCTACTATCTCTGAACGTAGTTGTTTGTAAACTTTGGGGATGTTTTACTGTCACCCTTCAAATTTCTTAAAGTACACTTTGGTTTCCTAACGCTTTTACTTGAACTCTGGGTAAATGTCTTAAGCAATTAGCATAATAGTATATGCAGTATTGTGATGGAACTTGTCGGATTTACATGCGCTTTTTGAGTCGTATCCGAGCCGGTTCAGCGACCTGGAGTCGACTCCAAAACACGTGTGTAAATCCAATCATAATCTGTCATGCTGAATATATTAAATGTGCAATTGAATTGAATCCAAGGTACCACCATGGACTGCAGTCACGGAGCTCTTCCAGCGTTCCCAACAGATCTACTCATACCGTCGTCAACAAAAATCTTATTGATGAACGACAATCTGATGACAAGAGTTCCTCCAACTCCTGCCATTCCAAACCTGCTGGAACTGAACCTGGAAGACAACTTCATCACTGAACTGACACCGACTTCTTTCCGATTGCGACCAAATCTTCAGATCCTTCGTCTTGGAGGCAATAAGATCATTGATGTCTCCAATTCTGCTTTCGATGGACTATCCCAACTCGTGAAACTGTATCTGAATCGTAACAACATCGAAACGATAGAAGCGTTTGGAAGTTTGTCTGGTCCAAGTAGTCTGGAGATGCTGGACTTACAGAGAAACAAACTCACGTCTATATCGATCGGCACGTTCACAGGGATCCCGCTGCTTACGGAGCTCAACCTGTCGTCTAACAACATCTCGAAGATAGAGGATGGGAGCTTTGGTCGTCTCAAGAAGTTACGTGTCCTGTATCTGAATTCCAACCAAATCCTTAAACTGACCAACGCGACATTCTTTGGTATGTTCTCCTTAACCCGTCTAACTTTGAGTAATAACAAGATACAGAATCTGCCAGATATGGCCTTCAATAGTGCCGGATCGCTGGAGTTTCTGGACCTGACATCTAACAGCATGTCCACAATCACCCAGTTAACATTCTCTGGGTTGTTGAATCTTACTGCTCTGTCTCTTAGTACAAATAACATCAGCTCTGTTGAGGACGGCGCGTTTCGAGATCTGGTCAAACTAAACTCATTGTCCTTGTGGGACAATAAGCTGCAGGACATCTCAGCGGCAACTTTTGTAGGCCTGGCTCCGGAAGATAGAACAGACAACACAGGTCTGGAGGTGAGCATTCAACATTTGCGTATGATTAAACTCCTCAACATTTGTATATGATTATACAGAACGTTTGCCCTGCAGCTACCCCCCCCCCCCCCAGTTAATGAGTTGACTGTGTTTAACCTCATCGAAATTGGACTCAGTTTAGTCAAATATTTGCTTTTGGGTAATGTCATTATAACGTTAACGTTAATCATGATTGATGAGGTTGGAAAAGAAAAAGAAACAGTATAGCTATAGGATAAAGTGGTTATTTACATGCATATACTTACCGTACTCTGGTCTCTTAAAGGTGCTGTACCTCGCTGGCAACCGCCTCACCACCATCAGGAAGGATGATTTTGCCAGGCTCACAAAACTGACGTTTTTGACGCTATTCGTAAGTCGAACGAATTATTTTTCTTATTATTCTGTGAAACTTTGTTGCTCTGAAACTTTATTGCATGTCACAGACCATCACATACAGAGAAAAAACAATGTGTTTCACAGCCTGAATTATTTCATATATAGTTTGTTACAAATTATCTATCAGTTAAAAGCAAATTTGCTAATGGACTATTACCTCTTGCAACTCATAAACAGCGCAACGATATTACCAATGAGGGACTCGAAGATGGTTCATTCGCCAATCTTGGGAACCTTGTCTATCTAAGTCTTTACGCCAACTCTTTGACCAACATTTCTGCAGCCACATTTGAAGGTACATAGCTTATACATCATTCATTACATCTACAACAGACAGTATTTGTCCTCGGAGACGATAATGTAGCATAGCGTACTCAGTCCATGTTCAGAGACATTTCTGAAAACATGGGAGCACAGTAGAAGCCAGTTAAATGCATAGCAGATAACTGCACACTTCTGTTAATTGCACGGAATCCGAAAGTCCCGAAGTGATGCGGTCAAGCTGAAAAACTTCGCTTTGTTGCACCATCCGGATAATTGCACAAAATATACTGGCAATTCAACTATAGCTAGTTCTACTGTATGACAAATTGAACAACTTGTTGCGTTAATGAGGCTTCGACATGCGATAAGATATGCAAGAAAGCAGTCAAGAAACAGGATAGATTTGTAAAAGGTAAAACGTTTGGGGTAGCATCCACTACCTACGTCCGCACATAGACCCCGAATTTTGTCTTGCCAAGCCAAGACCTACCCACAATCTATCAGCCTCTTGAGTTCTGCTGGCCTGAGTACATGTGTTAGGTATGCTTCTATCAAATTGACACCTTTGAAATGACTGACAGCTTAGATTTTCCAATTATCCATAGATATCCATAGTATCCATAGATAGTACAATTAGTTCTCGCAGGATAACCTTTGACCGCAATCATAGATCATCTCATGTATCGGCCTTGAAAACGACGACTGGTCCTACCACTTTGCAAAATGACAATCACAAGGTTGACGTTTTGGTGCTGTTTTTGTAAAAGAGTACGTGAAACCTGGCCAGAACTATGCTAATGCTTCGGATTGGAAAAGGGATACTCCCGTGCATTTCACGTGCTGTTTTTTTTTTTACTTTCGGGCGTGATCCCTACTTGACCTCTTGTGACACCCTGCGGCTACCGGGTATGTTGTGGGCACGATTTGGGCACCGGGACAAATCTTTTGCTTCGAGTCCGATCGAGGTTACACCCTCTAGCCCTACGGGCACCCGTGCAAATGTGACAACAGCATTATAGGGACCGCTCATTATCATTCTTCTGGAGGGTGAGAGTGTACATTCTCTCAAATTTGGTCTCTTTAGCCTCACATTCGGGGTTCTCGGTCCAGTGTATGAATTGACTTTGTCTAATTACAAAATCAATCTATCCTGTTTAGTTTTAGTTGATAGGCTAACTGCTATCTTGCTGATCTGATGCGAGTTATCATGCACTATATTTGTTTTGTTTTATTTTCACCGACGTTTCTGTGACCGTCTGCAACCTTCATCATGACAATTATGGCTGGTTCACATTGTATTGCAGGATAGGTGTCGCTGCAAATAGATGCGGTCAGAAACGCAAAAGTATTTGCATAAGTACTTTTCTGACCGCATCTGTAGGCAGCGACACCTATGTATCCTATTCTCGACATGCTGTGGTCATATTTTCATAGGGTTGGTGTCTCTGGAGTCATTGGGCATTGGGAACAATCAGATTCGAAACTACCCACCGTTTGCTTTTGCCAACATGCCATCTCTAACAACCATCAACCTATCCAGGTATGTATATATCTATCAGCTAAGACAATTATCATGCATATACATTAACCATTTGATAAGCCGCTAAACTAAATTGATTTGACTTAGACAGGTACTTGCAGCATCTTCAAATTCCCTGGCAAAGCATCATACTTTTGGGTTGACTGAAGAAAGAAAGAAAGAAAGAAAGAAAGAAAGAAAGAAAGAAAGAAAGAAAGAAAGAAAGAAAGAAAGAAAGAAAGAAAGAAAGAAAGAAAAAAAGAAAGAAAGAAAGAAAGAAAGAAAGAAAGAAAGAAAGAAAGAAAGAGAAAGAAAGAAAGAGAGAAAGAAAGAAAGAAAGAAAGAAAACTTTGGTACCTACGTCAATACACTGAGATCATATAATATAAACATTATGTTTTATATGCATGTAGCTATGGCTCCACCAGATTCACCTTGCATCCTGATACGTTCGGCAACCTAGCGGCACTCCGTCATCTGAATATTGCTGGTGTAACAAGCGTCTGGCCGGGTATGAAGTTACAATTCATTTCTGTACATTTGTCTGTAAAAAACCTTTACAGTTTCAGGCATTTAACATCTCCCCCCCCCCTCTCTCTTTCTCTCTTAATATATGTGTGTGTGTGTGTGTGTGTGTGTGTGTGTGTGTGTGTTCCCTCTCTCTATATAAACATATACTCATAGAGATAGAGATGGAGATACAGATGGAGCGATAAATAGATAGATGGAACGATATAAGCATAGACAAGTACAGGAAAACTAATGCAAAGATTATCTATCTTTAACGTTGTACTTAGCCAATTGTTTCTTGTTATAGCTTTGAAAGTATAGTTGTTATTGGAGCATCCTGATTTTTTTAGTATGCTTTACCTACGATAAGTTATGTTTTACCTTTAGGTGTGTTTCGACACCTTCCTTGTCTCCAAACTGTGTGGATGGGGGGCAGACTTACCTGTGATTGTGATATACTTGATCTAGCGACATGGCTGAATAGGACAGGTACATGCTTCAGTTCAATATATTTTTGGATATGATAACATTTATTGCAGTATGATGCCACCCCCACCACCCCCACATACCCCCCCCCCCCCCTCCCACACACACACACTCCACCCCCATCTTTAACATAAAGCAGAAAATGTTACAGTCCCGTCGTGGACACATGAGCAGGTAGCAGGTTTGACTCCTGCCATTCTTGGCTGGATTTGACAACTAAGTACAGAACCTGCTGAACGCGCTTTTCTGTCTCTTTTGTATACAGCCGTGACTGTTCGACCGTTTGATACCTCGCCCAACCCTGTAGCTTGCGCGCGCCACAATCCAAGTCACCTGAGGGGAGTACCAGTCATGAACCTACGAGAGGAAGACTTGCGTATGACGTGCCCAGCGACATCCGAACCCACAACAACGCAATCTACTGTTCAGATCTGGTAGGTTTTCAAACTGTGGAGACTTCATGCATCCTTAAGCTTTGTTATTTATGAGTCTCAAAACAAATGATAAGCATTGGCACACATGATTGATTTCATGCATATACATGTGGTCTTAACGTTGATTAGAATCGTTTATGGGGAATTATTACCAATGACAGCTTTGAGGTTTAAACTATTCTATGGAATGAGAAATGTGTGTAAGATACGTGTGGTTGCGTGTCGTAACAGTAGGGTACTCGGTCTGTAGCCCAAAGGACCAGGGTTCAAATCCGTTCATAGGCCACCGATATTGTGCGTGGCTCACTTCACTCAGGTGGTAATAAGTACCTAGCTTCGGTTACTAATTAGAGCTATCCCAAGAATAGGAATTGAAATGATCGCCCTATGCTCCCCTATGTTTTGGGAAACACACCTCGAGATCGTTAAAGAACCCAACACACTTACCGAAAACGTATTGGCTCCTCTTGGTGGTTCAAATCCTAACGTCGTCTGGCCGCACTAAGGTCACATGAGTTAGCGCCGAATGGCATCCGCTCCAAACCCTTGCAATTTAGCCCCGCCTATTATAAACTCCTCTCAATTCAGCCAGCGCAGAGAGAGTAGCTGGCTCACCCAATTAGACAGAATACTATGAATACTTATGTGTTCTCTTCTGTCATGATTGATGTCTTTCTCTAAACACATGTGCTGCTTCATCTTTTCTACAGCCCTACACCCTCTCCTACGACTGAAGTTATGACGTCTTCTCGTGTTGCCACAACTCCGAAGCCAACAACACCACTTCCCTCGTCCTTTAAAACAGCACAACCAGGAACCTGCCCCGGCCCACAGGACGTCACCATCCAAAACGTACAGGACTCTCGTACCGACATTCAGTGGTCTCACGGAGGTAAAGCCGTTAGTACGGACCTGACAGGATTCGTCATCCAGTACCAAATCTTTGGTCACCAGTCGTGGATGACAACACAAGAGATTCACTCGCGAAACCGGCACCATACCATACTGGATCTTCTTCCCGACACGCCCTACCAAGCCTGCGTGGCTGTTCTCTGCAAGGATGAGCTGGTACAGCCTGGACTGGACCACTGTGTGGCCTTCACAACCGGTACCGGATCAGCATCTCAGCTATCACAGGCAACAATAGTAGGCCTGGCCGTCGGCATCCCCTCGTTGCTCATCATCCTAGGCCTGGTGGTCGTCATTTGCTGGAAGATAAGAGGGCGCTCACCTTCAGAACATGACGCCGGTTACACACCTGAACGCCCTCTACACCAGGTAATGAATCTCGTTTGAATCTCAATTAGTGTATTTCCTTTTCTGTGTAACACACAAACTTTCAATGTCTCGTAGACTATTAAGACACCCCCTGAAAGCTTCAGGACCTCATTGAGAATAGATTTTGAAATGAAAAGTATAAATGGAAGCTCAGGGTTCTCTCTGACATATCTATTTGATAATTTTAATCATTATATTGTAGTGAATGGTCAGACATGTTTGTTTACGTCTCAGGGAGCTTCACCTTTGACCCTTATTTAGTCGGGTTCGTAGGGCTTGATGTTACCGTCATGAAGATGAAGAGCGGCCCTTAGCGATAACTGCACTTGCATATTCGTGATCAGAGCCGTGAATCTCTGACATCATCTCATATGCATTACTAACGAGTTTCCGTCTTTTCCTACAGAATGAAAACATGGCTGGCGGTGCAGTTGGTAATCAGGGGAATGAGTACCAAACCTCAACATTCGCAGATGAGAACGCAGCTGGCGGTTTTGCCAACAGCTCGTATCAGGACTTCGTCAAAGGTGCGGAAATGCCGAACTCAACAGGTTTGTCTGATATTGTTTTTTGTCTTTAATGGAATATAAACATGTATCTGTTTCTATAGATTAATACGATAACATATATGCAACTATTTTCTGAAAACTCACAAGTCGGCAAACTTGTAAGTAACAACAACGCCTCGCACATATCACATTCTTTTCCATTACGTATACTTTCACTTCAGTTGATAATCGTTATCTAAACTTTCACAAGAAGCAATCATGTTTGGTAAACTTAACGACAAGATTAAAATGTCATAACATTAATTTTATAACCTGAGGCAACAACATAATGTTTTTGAGCCTTTATGATTTTCTGTATTTGCTAACAGTTTGCGCTTGAGAAATTGAGGAAATATCCATATGACATTTGTCACGTGGCTACGCGTGGCCAAAACAGGCTCGTTTATGCTGACCCTAGTGGTTCTTCATGGCACTTCAGCAGAACTATTGGTTTTGATATCTTGTATTTTGGGCATGTTTCAGTAGTAATTTTTTTTTGCTAGTAGATGACTTTTGTTATGTACTTTCTTTACATATCCAACTCTAGGAGCAGACGATAGTCACTATGCATCCATTCCTGGTTTGGGTCAGAACGCAAAATTCTCTTCAAGCTCATTCAACAATCCTGCATTCGTCCAGTGAAAGAATTAAGGGCAACATCTTTACTACAGTCGACGGCGACGCACTTGAAGACGTAACATACATTCTTATAATTCCACCAGGTGTCATTATACCGCCACCTAAAAAAACATTGTTAGAGGCCTTCTCAAGATTGTTTTCAACACCTCTATATCTGAATTGTATTACATTTAAGATATTCAACATTCGGTGTTCAAGAAAATCTTGGTAAGACCTCTATACTAACGTTTTTTTAGGTGGTGGTATAATAGTAGTAGTAATAGCCTTTATTGCACATTCATGCCCTATCGGGCTTAGTACAGGCATATCGATACGGAGGGTAGTAATACAGTACACATGGTTTCTAAAATGAATTTTTCAACACTAGACAAAGATTCAAAGCGAGGGAACTTTCCTATAATATAGCTAACAAGAATACTTCTATCGTTACTATATAAACTACAATCTAATAAAAAGTGATATAATGACACCTGGTGGAATTATGATAGTCGATGTTAGAACCTGTGATTATTGAGTTATAAAGCGTGTTCCTCACCGGTGAATACCGATGAATAATAATGATAATGTAAGCATGTTTTAATTTCTCTCTGAAGCACCTTGTTTTAAAAGCCTTAAACGGAGGTGGCGTACAAAGAAAATGGTTACAGTCAGAACTGATATACTACCAGAAAATAGCACAATGTAACCCCCCACCCCATCCTGTGTAAAACCCGCCCCGTAGAATCTGTTAGGAGACTAGAGAAACTTGATTTATCTAGTTATTCTTCTATATGCATATACATTACTGAGTATTTGTATTGTAAGTGGTTTTTTTGTAGCTTATATATCCGTATAGAGTGACTAACAGTACTACTACTAGTACTGCAAATGTAAGGAAATACACGTCAAATGTTGAAGTAGTCAACATAAGTTTATTCATATATCATCACCACATCAAAATTGTTATCGGGAATAAAACTTACTGTAAAAAAGCGTAGAGGTGTATTACAGACCATTGAATCAATATTTCGTCAAGAACCCTCATATTGTCATTGATTACACATTTTAGGTCAAAACAGCAATTTTATCATCAATCATCATATCCATTTTAAGTTTAGAATGGCAAATATACGAAAACCCAAGCCATTTGCACTATAATTAAAGTAATGACTAATACTTGTAAAAACATTGGTGATACATGTACTATGTGTATTATACACATTGTAGGTTCGACTAAGGAATTTCTAAGAAGTATACTATGGTTAGTATAACTTTATACTTATAACACGTAAAATGTTGTAGCTTCGACTGTGGCATTTATCATAAGTGTTCTATGGTTAGTATAACCTTATACTTATAACGCGTAAAATGTTGTAGCTTCGACTGTGGAATTTATCACGTACTATGGTTAGTATAACCTGATACTTTTAACGCGTAAAATGTTGTAGCTTCGAATATGGAATTTATCATGTGTACTATGGTTAGTTTAACCTTATACGTATTACGCGTAAAATGTTGTAGCTTCGACTATGGGATTTATCATAAGTGTGCTATTGTTAGTATAACCTTATACATAATCATAATCATAAACAGAGCATCCGAAAGGCTTACTTTACATTAGCAAATTTGTATCTATGAAATTGCAAATTAAAACTTACAAACAAAAACAAATCGTGACAAAATGATAAATTGCTGCGCAAACGGTTGAAGTCATTGTTTGAAAATGTTAAGTTTTCGACAAAAAACTCCTTTATCGACGCACGTATAGCATTTATGGCCATTTATGGCTATCATAAGTATCATCCTCAACAAAGGAGAGAACAAAGCCATTTAAAGAAACTACATACATTTCTTTGTCAATCTGCGAAGAAATTTACGAATTTTGCTTGATTTCGTATTCGTAAAAATGTGGTCTCTGAGGAAATAATTCCTGCTCGTGGGTTTGAGAAGCGGCAGCTCACCTTTATACGCAAGGTACTAGTAACATATATCCGTTGCTTTAAAAACTGGGGTATTGTTGGATATCAAGTCGACAAACGGTGGTTTTAAACAGCAATATCTTTCATTTATTACAATCTAAAACCACCACCCGCCGTCTTGATGTCCATAAATACATGTTACAAAATTCTTCACTGCAATCAATGTCTGCTGCCTTATCCGGCCACGTTAGTTTGATTATACATATTAATGACATCCGCGGGGGTAAACAATTGTCAGCAGTTTTCATTAAAAAATTCAACCATAAATGAACAAATCGTACAAAGCAGCTGCAAGTGAATTCCAAGGTAAAAAAAAAAAAGCAAAAATCTAATACTTGGTATACCATACTCTGGATGCATAGTCATTTGTTCAACATTCCTGACCCCTCAAATTAAATTATAAAGTCAACATTTTTGCCAAATTTATTTTTTACTCGCAAGCTCATATCATTTTTGATTCTCCAAAGATTTCATCCATATAATGAAATCAACTTGGCCTTAACCTCAACAATGTCCTGCACTAACCGATGACATGGATGTAAACGTCGTCCTCCGTAGATGACATATTAGCATCTGCTCCGTCTTCAAGTGCGTCGTCGTCCACTGTAGTATAGATGTTGTCGTTCATACTGTCAGGGGCGTACGCAGTGTTGTTGAATGAGCTTGAGGAGAGAGTTGGGTTCTGGCGTGGGGCAGGAACGGGTGGATAGTGATCACGGTCTGCATCTAGAATAGAAAATAAAAAAGATACATAACGAACTACCAAAAAATTAAAACTAAAACATGCCCAGAAAACGAGATATTAAAAACCACAAGCTAGAGATAGAATAAATGAATGACAAGTACCCATGTGACACACATCATACGGATATTTCTTCAGTTTCTCAAGCTCAAATTGTTGACATACACACAAAACAATAGAAGCGCAACAAATCATCTTGTCTGCTGTGGTACTGATAATAACCGACATATTTTTGAATCTGTGATACTGAGCTTTCGTAGTTGTAAACTCTCTGTTCTGCCCCCTGTGACATGTTAATATTTATAGCGATTATCAACTCAATTTGAAATATTATTAATATAAAATAGTGTGATATGCGCAAGGCGTTGTTAGTATTTATATAATAAGTATGTCAACTTGTGATTTTTAGAAGAAAGTTGCATTCACATTATCGTATTAGTAGAGAACTCTAGAAAGAGTAGCGGATACATGTTTATTTTCCTCCAGAGGGATTTATGATAAAAAGACAATAAAAGCAACAACAGACAAACCTGTTGAGTTCAGCATGTCCGCAGCTCTGCCCAAGTCCAGATACGAGCTGGTGATACTGCCTGTTGCGGACTCTCCTGAGAATGGTGAGGCTTGGTACTCATTCACCTGATTATCAACTGCACATCCTGCCGTGTTTTGATCCGCTTCCTGTAAGTACCCATACGCAAGGTCAAAGACCCCGTGGGACATAAACAAACATGTATGAACCTTCACTACTTCCAACTGCACCCTTTGATCCGTTTCCTACAGATAAAAACTCCTTAATAATATTAATAAGATTCCCTCTAAGTCAAGGCAATAAGGAAAAAAATGTAGAAACATTGAATAAGTCAAAGAATCCTGAGTTTCTTTTGGAACTTCTCAAAACCACTCACAATGATGCCACAAGCTTTGGGGGGGGGGGGGGTCATAGTGTACTGGACAGTACTAGCTATAGTTTGTGTTACACATGTACAGAAAAGAAAAGAGTAAGAAAAAAAAGGAAAAGAGAAGAAAAAGAAAAGAAAAGAAAGGAAGACAAAAGAAAAGGAAAGACACTCATTGAATTGCAAACAACATTACCCGGCGGTGAGGGCGTTCAGGTAATACGTAACCGGCCTCATCTTCTGAAGAGGATCCGGATCGCCCTCTTATCTTCCAGAAAATGACGACTGCCGCCAGCAGGCCTAGGATGATAAGCAGCGACGGGATGCCAACAGCCAAGCCTACTACTGTTGCCTGTGATAGCTGAGATGTCGTAGGAGATGCGCTTTTCGTTGTAAATGACACGCAGTGGTCCAGTCCTGGCTGTACCAGCTCATCCTTGCAAAGAACGGCCACACAGGCTTGGTAAGGCGTGTCAGGAAGGAGATCACGTATGGTGAAGTAACGGCCACGCGAGTGAATCTCTTGTGTTGTCATCCACGACTGGTGACCAAAGATTTGGTACTGGATGACGAATCCTGTCAGGTCCGTACTGACGGCTTTACCTCCGTGAGACCACTGAATGTCGGTACGAGAGTCCTGTACGTTTTGGATGGTGACGTCCTGTGGACCGGGGCAGGTTCCTGGTTGTGCTGTTTTAAAGGACGAGGGAAGTGGTGTAGTTGGAGTTGGAGTTGTGGCAAGACGAGGAGACGTCATAACTTCAGTCGTAGGAGAGGATGTTGGGCTGTACAAAAGATGAAGCAGTACGCATGTTTAGAGAGAGACAGAACGATAGAAAAGAACACATTTGTATTCATCAACCATTAAGATATTGTTGTTATGTGTTATGTTATTGCGTGGGTCGACAACTCTCTCTACGCTGGCTGAAATGCGAGGGAACGGCTGTCATTCTGTGCTACCTCTGGTGACCTGAATACGACAATTAGCCTAAGGTGCGGCCAGAGGACTGTTGGTTTTGATCCACTCACATAAAGAATGACCCCCTACTCTTTTCGATAATTGTGGTGAGTTCTTGAACGTGCTCGAGGTGTGGCTCTCCTCAAACACAGGACATCCATTTAAATTTCTATTGATGGATGGCTCTAACCGAAGCTTGGTACTCATTTCCACCTGAGTGTAGTGAGGAAAGTCATGTAAAATGCCTTTCCTAGGTAAGGATACAAGATCTGTAATGAATTTTAAAAATCAAAGCTTTCATTGGTAATATTTTTCTTTCAACGATTCAAATCAACATTAAGACAACATGTGTATGCATGGAATCAATCATGTGTGCCAATGGTTATCTTTTGATTTGAGACTCTAACTTTATAAAGCTTTTGGACGAATAAACAGTTTAAGAGGCTCTGTCTGTAAAAACCAAGCATAGGGTGGCCAAACTAAAAAAAATCGATTTTCCTTAAATTTTGTGTGGTGGTAGGGCCTTGGTCCAAACCTACAAAAATGGCAAAGTTTTAGATCTGCGGTCACCGGTTGCCATGGCAACGGCCATGTTTCAAAATGGCGGATTTTCACCAAGGGAAGGCCTTGGTCGCGTCCAAAATAGGCCTCCTTTGGACTCCTGTAGCCCCCACAAATTAACAGATATTTTATTGATTCTCGGATATGTTATTACCCATATTCTAATGAAAAAATGATATATAGTGATGCTCAAAATGTTATTGTAGTGAGGTGCAGCAGATGTTTGAAAATGATGTGTTTTCGTGAATTTCCAAAATTGACAAAAATCAATTTTTTGAGCATTTTTATTGACCATTAGCTCATTTACAGGCAAATCAATTTGCTTGATTTTTGGCACATTTATTGTTTGAACCTTTGTATACATCATATGTAAAAAAAGTTTGGGACTTCCACGTATCGGACCGTGGTGGCCCAGAGAGTAAACCAATATTTCCATGTCAAGAAAATCGTAACCTTAGAATTATTCCTGGAAAAACAGTCATAGCTTACCAAAAATGAATCTCAGTTTCATTTTATGTAGCAGAGGAATTTACCTATCACTTATAAAAGCAGGGTTGTTCTAGATTTTTTTTATAATTGCCTTTAAAATGATTTTATTGAGTTTTTTTGGTCATTTTTAGACCAAAAAATGTATATTTTGGCCCAGCACCCTGGTATTGCAACCAAATGACCTGAAATTTGGTATAGGAATGTCCTGGACATGTACACACATGGGTTGATAACTGGTTTGCCATATAATAGAACAAAATGCTGAATTTTGTGACTTTTTTGGGCATTTTTGGCCCCTGTACCCTGGTTTTACAACCAAATGCCCTGAAATTTGAAATAGGAATGCCCTGGACACATGCGCACATGGATTCAATAACCATTTTGGCGTACTGTTCAACAAAATGCTAAATTTTGTGATTTTTTGTTTATTTTTTTCCAAAATCATTTTTTGCTCCTGTTCCCTGGTTTTCCAAGTAAATAACCGGTAAAAATTTGGTATAGGAGCGCCTTGGAAATGGCTTTTATAACAGTGCAACAAAACGCGTAATGTTGTAATTTTTGGTCATTGTTTTACCCAAAGTACATTTCTGGCTCCTTTGGTAATTTTTGGCGCCAAAAGTACATTTTTGGCCCATTAAAGCCTGGTTTTACAACTAAATGACCTGAAAAAAAAATTTGGTATAGAAATGCCCTGGACACATGCACACATGAGTCAATAATAATTTTGGCATGATGATGGCTGTTGCTTCGTATCCGAAGATCAGTGGTAGGTAGACAAGGTTGATTAGACGACCAGTCTGCCTGGCCTGCACGTGACTTTTTTTAAGGTGAAGGAGGGGTGTGCACTCCCCTCTCCACCCTCTCGTCTACTGGCGCACTAAGTCCTACAGGGACAGAACTGTTTGCCACGTAAGACGGCCCCAGCAGATGCAGGTTTATTATTTGGAGTTTCCGTATCCTAGGAGGACTTCCGACCAAGGATGTAAGGGGTTCCTCCTACCCCCGATCGCGCAACTCGTGTGTCATGGCGGGTGCGTCATGCCCCTAAGGCTTGTCTCGGCCACAAAGCCCCGCCAAGGCCACTAGCCGCAGCTAGATACTCATTTACACCTGAGTTAAGTGAGGAAAGTCGTGTAAAGTGCCTTTCCCAAGGGCACACAAGATCGGTGACACAGCAGTCGGATTCGAACCCGCCACCTCTCGGTCTCGAGCAGAATATGCTGCCACTGTGCCACGCGGCCCCATTTTGGTATACTGTGCAACAAAATGCTAAATTTGGACATTTTTTTTTTTACAAAAAAAAAGGTATATTTTTGGCTCCTGTACCCTGGCTTTACAACTGAATGACCTGTATTCGGTATGGGAATGCCCTGGACATATGCGCTGATGGATCCAATGACACGTTTGGCTTACAATACAACAAAATGCTTAATTTGTTATTTTGGGCCATTCTTTTTAAACAAGAAAGTGTATTTTTGGCTCTTGTAGCCTGGTTTCACAACTAAAAAAAATTAGAAGACCTGAACTTTGGTATAGGAATGCCCTGGACATATGCGCACATGGATTCAATAACATGCTTGTCATACAGTACAGCGAAATGCTGAATTTTTTGTGCGCTTTTTTTGCCATTTTTTTTACCCCCCAAAAAAACATTTTTGGCTCCTGTACCCTGTTTTTCCAACTGAATAATCTGAAATTCTGAAACTTTTTGGCAATTTACAAAGACACGTCATCTTTTAACATCTGCTGCACCTCACTACAAAAAACTTTCGAGTATAACTTTATATCACTTTTCTTATTACTAAATATGGGTAATAACATATACGGGAATCAATAGAATATCTCTTACTTTGTGGGGGTTACAGGTGTCTAGGAGGTCATTTGCCTGTAATGCCTAATAGGGAACAGGAGCCAGAAATGTACTTTGGGTAAAACAATGACCAAAAAGCGTTTTGTTGCACTGTATGCAAAAACGGGTTATAAAAGCCATTTCCAAGGCGCTCCTATACCAAATTTTTATATTTCAGCCATACCATAGGTATGGTGAAATATATTGTATTCGTAATGTTTCTTTCTTTCTTTCTTTCTTTCTTTCTTTCTTTCTTTCTTTCTTTCTTTCTTTCTTTCTTTCTTTCTCCTGTCAAATCTTCAGAACACGGTATCTCCCTTGTTCCTCAATCGAATGACTTGAAATTTGGCACAAGGGTAGAGTGGGCCAATACCCTCGGACTCTTTTTTCATTTTTTCCATATCTGTCTCTTAAATGATTTTATTAAGGTTTTTTGGTCATCTTAAGACCAAAACTGTATATTTGGGCCCCCTGTACCCTGGTATTATAACCGAATGAGCTGAAATTTGGTACAGATGTGCCTTGATAAGTCCCCCATATAGATTCAATATCAATTTTGGTGTACAGTATAACGAAATACTTATTTTTGCAATTTTTTGGTCATTTTTTTACCAAAAAAGGACACTTTTGGCTCCTGTACCTTGGTTTTAGAACCGGATGACCTGAAATTTGGTATAGGAGTGCCCTAGATATATGCGCACATGGATTCAATAACACTTGAGGCATACGGTACAATAAAATGCTCAATTTTGCGATTATTTGGCCATTTTATGACCAAAAATTACACTTTTGGCTCTTGTGCTCTGGTTTTAAAACCAAATGACCTAAATTTTGGCAAAAGGGTGCACTAGATATTTATTCAAATGACACATGTATAATTTTTGTCATAGACTACGTCAAAATGATATATTTGGGGATTTTTTTGTCATTTTCCAATAGCCAGAGGGTCAATGACCTTAAGGTCGTTGACCCCCAGCTGCAGATTGCACCTACTGGCATATATGTCTATTTAATCTAATTAGATAGGTAACCAATCACTTAGCCTGAATCTATATCCTAAAGAGGGGGGGGGTGGCAGCCAATCAGCGAGCCCGGTGTTATCTGGAAGAGTCCATTCTTACACTGAGGGGTTCTTTTTTTTTTAATTCATCATTGGACTGGTGAAGTCTTTCAGTGGATGCATTTTTGGACAGGTCTATTTTGAAATTTTACAGAATGTGTGCTGGAAGAGTCTATTCTCGCACGGAGGGGGGATTTTCCAAAATTCATATTTTGGACTTTGGTGACTTCTAGTTTGTCAAAGTCTTTCAGTAGGGTTATTTTTGGACTGGTCTAATTTGCAATTTTACATGGGTGTTCTGGAAGAGTCCATTCTTGCATAAAGGGGGCTTTTTTTAAATCCATTTTTTGGACTTCAGTGATTATGTCAAAGTCCTATTTTAGCGGATGTATTTTTGGACTGCTCTACTTTACATGGAAGAGTCCATTTTTTTGCACACGGAAGGGGGATTTTTTCAAATTCAGTTTTGAACGGGTGATGATTCAAAATTCAATTTTAGTGTTTTTAGACTGGTCTATCATACCTTTTTATGCACTGGGACCTTTTTTGCTAGATTCAATTTTGGATTTGGTTTCTTATTCAAAAGGCCAAGGTTTCAGTGGGAGTATTTCTGGACTGGTCTATTGTGCAAATTCACATAGGGTGCACTGGAGTCCATTCTTGAACGGGGGAATTTTGTAAGACTCATTTTTGGGTTAAACCGTCATTAGTAAAAGTGATTTTTCAAATGGGTGATTTTGAAATAGCCTATTGTTGCATGGGGAGGGAGATGGCTGAAATATGCTGTATTTGCTCTCAAGCAAATGTCGGCCTTTCTAGTTACCGGTTATTTACTTGAAAAACAAGGGAACAGGAGCAAAAAAATGATTTTGGTAACAAAATGGCAAAAATCTCAAAATTAAGCATTTTGTTGTACTGTATGCAATCCATGTGCGCATATATTCAGGGCATTGCTATACCGAATTCCAGGTCATTTAGTTGTAAAACCAGGGTAGGGGAGCCAAAAATGTCGTTTTTTTGGGAAAAAAATTAACAAAAAATCACAACATTTAGCATTTTGTTGAACAGTACGCCAAAATGGTTATTGAATCCATGTGCGCATGTGTCCAGGGCATTCTAGAAAAAAATCTAGAACAACCCTGCTTTTATAAGTGATAGGTAAGTTCCTCTGCTACATAAAATGAAACTGAGATTCATTTTTGGTAAGCTATGACTGTTTTTCCAGGAATAATTCTATGGTTACGATTTTCTTGACATGGAAATATTGGTTTACTCTCTGGGCCACCACGGTCCGATACGTGGAAGTCCCAAACTTTTTTTACATATGATGTATACAAAGGTTCAAACAATAAATGTGCCAAAAATCAAGCAAATTGATTTGCCTGTAAATGAGCTAATGGTCAATAAAAATGCTCAAAAAATTGATTTTTGTCAATTTTGGAAATTCACGAAAACACATCATTTTCAAACATCTGCTGCACCTCACTACAAAAACATTTTGAGCATCACTATATATCATTTTTTCATTAGAATATGGGTAATAACATATCTGAGAATCAATAAAATATCTGTTAATTTGTGGGGGCTACAGGAGTCCAAAGGAGGCCTATTTTGGACGCGACCAAGGCCTTCCCTTGGTGAAAATCCGCCATTTTGAAACATGGCCGTTGCCATGGCAACCGGTGACCGCAGATCTAAAACTTTGCCATTTTTGTAGGTTTGGACCAAGGCCCTACCACCACACAAAATTTAAGGAAAATCGATTTTTTTTCTAGTTTGGCTAACTTTTTCTGATTTTGCTTGGTTTTTAAAGACATCAGCTCTTAAATACTTACCAGATCTGAACAGTAGATTGTGTTGATGGTGGTTCGGTTGTCGCTGGGCACGTCATACGCAAGTCTTCCTCTCGTAAGCTCAAGAGAGGCACACCCATCAGGTGACTTGGATTGTAGCAGACTACAGGGTTTGACGAGGTCTCAAACGGTCGAACGGTCACAGCTGCATACAAAAGAGAAACAAAAGTACGTTCGGCAGGTTCTGTACTTAGTTGTCAAAGATAGCGAGAAATAGCAGGAGTCTAACCTGCACCCTTTACATGTGTCCACGACGGGACTGTAACAATGTCTGCTTAATGTTAAAGATGGTTTGGTTGGGGGGGGGGGTCATAATGCAATAAATGTTATCATGAAAGCAAAATTAATTTGACGGAAGCATGTACCTGTTCTATTCAGCCATGTCACTAGATCAAGTATATCACAATCGCAGGTAAGCAAGCCCCCCATCCATACTGCTTGGAGACAAGGAAGGTGCCGAAACACACCTAAAGGTAGAACATAACTTATCGTAGGTTAAGTATACTGAAAAAAAACAGGATACTCAAATCAAGAATAGATATTCAATCGTAAAACAAAGCAAAAATTCGTAATTTTGCAAAGTATAAATAGGTAGATAATTTTTGCATTAGTTTTCCTGTACTGGAATATGATCCATTTCGAAATGATGGATATCTACAGACAAAGTAAAAAGCAATAAATTGTAAATTCATACCCGGCGAGACGCTCGTTACACCAGCAATATTCAGATTACGGAGTGCCGCTAGGTTGCCGAACGTATCAGGATGTAAGGTGAAGCTAAAGGATCTAAAGCTAATGCACATAAAAACACAATGTTTTAGTGCTCTTTCTTTCTTTTTCTCTCTCTTTCTTTCTATCTTTCTTTCTGACTTTCGTTCTCTTTTTGTCTTTATCTTGTTCCTCCTTTCTTTTTCTTTCTTTTATTCTTTCTTTTATTCTTTTTTTTCGATTATATCTTTTTCTGTTTTTATTTCTATTGCCAATGATTTTATTCTTATTTATGTTGCTTTGCGAGGGAATTCGATAACTTGACCAATACTTGTCTAAAATCAACTCAATTTAGTTTGGCAGTTTCTTAAATGTATATTCTTTATAATTGTCTAGGGAACATGGTTAGAGCTTCACACATGTATTCTTTCTAACATTTTACATGGTCTATGACATGTACTGATCAATATATACCTACTTGGATAGGTTGATGGTTGTTAGAGATGGCATGTTGGCAAAAACAAACGGAGGGTAGTTTTGAATCTGGTTGTTTCCAAGACCCAATGACTCCAGTGACACCAACCCTATGAAAATACGACCGCAGCATGTCCAGAATTGAATACAGGTGGTTCCGAGAACACCGAATATGATGTTATATAGAGACCAAATATGAGAGAAAATATAATCTTACAACAAGAACTTCGGGATGATAATGAGCACTAACTGGCACCATATAATGCACATTCTTATTTGTTTATTTATTTAGTCAATCGTTTGGCATCCAAGGTCACCCACCCAACTAGCCGTGGCTATTACAAAGGTGTGACACTTTTGGACAGATGCCCGTAGGGGGTATAGCCCCGGTTGTGCCTGAAGCCCGGTACCGGTCGTGCCCCCACAATGCCCTGAAAGTGACAAAATGTAGGACTTTGCCCAGTGGGAATTAATTGCCGGCCACAAGGGGAAATACTAATGTCTGCAATCCTCGGCGCCGGAATTAACTCCCACTGGGCAAAGTCCTGCAGCGTGAAAATCCTACCGAGTGTTAGCTATTACCCCGGCGGCTGAGAGCTGCACTGGCCCCGTAGAGAGCCTACATTAACTACGGTAGACCGTGCCACTTAGAGACTGGATTCCAGGTTACCTTTTTAAAGTCTCTAAACTTACACTAATACTATGCTATGTCATTGTCACTGAGGACAAATTTCGTTCGTAATGAATCTAATGAATGATATATAAGTTATGTACCTTCAAATGTGGCTGAAGAAATGTTGGTCAGAGGGTTGGCGTAAAGACTTAGATAGACAAGGTTCCCAAGATTGGCGAATGAACCATCTTCGAGTCTCTCACTTGTAATATCGTTGCGCTGTTTATGAGTTACAAAAGGTAATAGGCTATTAGATATTTATAAAGTCTTGACAGTTTACAGGGCAAAACGACGGTAAAACTAGTGCGCGATGAATACATTAACATTAATTCAATATTGAAGTAAATATACGAATTAAGGTCAACTTCCGTTTAACATTGCTTGTTTCCAACTCTTGTAATTGATAATGACTATCAATTATTTTCTATCCGTCTCATCGTGCTTTAACAACAAGAACTTGCTATATGTTAGTCTTGCTATATGTTAGTGAACTTTGTTTTCTACATAATACATGTATGTAATTAATTGATATAGAATTTGAAACACATTGTTTTCTTTCCCTACGTGCGATGGGTTGTGACATGTAATAACGTTTCAGAGAAATAAACTATCACGGAAAAATTCGTTCGACTTACGAAAAGCGTCAAAAACTTCAGTTTTGTGAGCCTGGCAAAATCGTCCTTTGTGACAGTTGTGAGGCGATTGCCAGCGAGGTACAGCACCTTTAAGAAACCAGAGTACGGTAAGTATATGCATGTAAGCAACTACGTTATCCTTTACCTATACTGTATCTTCTCTTTTGCCCTCAATTCAGGTACATCATGATTGACATTCATATTTCAATCACAAGATAAGCTGTCAACAACTAAAGAAGTCAGTAAACAAAAAACAATAAACATAACCTAAAAGCAAAAATTTGACTAAATCGACTTACCTTTTCGATGAGGTAAAACTTTGTCAACTAGTAAACGGGGGGGGGTGTACAGGGCAGGGAAACGTTCCATATAATTATATACAAATGTTGAGGAATTAAATCATACTCAAACGCTGAATACTCACCTCTAGCCCAGTGTTGTCTGTTCTATCTTCCGGAGCAAGTCCTACAAAAGTTGACGCTGAGATCTCCTGCAGCATATTGTCCCACACAGACAATTCGCGTAGTTTGATCAGATCTCGAAACGAGCCGTCCTCAATAGTGCTGATATTATTTGAACTAAGAGACAGACCAGTAAGATTCAACAGCCCAGAGAATGCTGCCTGAGTGATTGTGGAGATGCTGTTAGATGTCAGGTCCAGAAACTCCAGCGATCCGGCACCTTTGAAAGCCATATCTGGCAGATTCTGTATCTTGTTGTTGCTCAAAGTTAAACGGGTTAAGGAGGACAAACCAAAGAATGTCGCGTTGGTCAGTTTAAGGATTTGGTTGGAATTCAGATACAGGACACGTAACTTCTTAAGATGACCAAAGCTCCCATCTTCTATCTTTGAGATGTTGTTAGACGACAGGTTGAGCTCCGTAAGCAGCGGGATCCCTGTGAACATGCCGATCGATATAGACGTGAGTTTGTTTTTCTGTAAGTCCAGCATCTCCAAACTACTTGAACCAGACAAACTTCCAAACGCTTCTATCGTTTCGATGTTGTTACGATTCAGATACAGTTTCACGAGTTGGGATAGTCCATCGAAAGCAGAATTGGTGACATCAATGATCTTATTGCCTCCAAGACGAAGGATCCGGAGCTTTGGTCGCAAACGGAAAGAAGTCGGGGTCAGTTCAGTGATGAAGTTATCTTCCAGGTTCAGTTCCAGCAGGTTTGGAAAGGCAGGAGTTGGATTAACTCTTGTCAACAGATTGTCGCTCATCACTATGATTTTTGTTGAAGACGGTATGAGTACATCTACTGGGAACCCTGGAAGAGCTCCGTGGCTGCAGTCCATGGTGGTACCTTGGATTCAATTTAATTGCACTTTTAATATATTCAGCATGAAAGACTACGATTGGACTTACACACGTGTTTTTGGAGTCGAAGTCGCTGAGTCGGCTTTAATTTGACTCAAAACGCGAATGTAAACCCGACAAATGTCATCACAATAGTCTCCAGGCAGTTTTTTTTAATGTGTTAAGGCATTTTATCGGGTTTTCTATTTTTAATTGTTTTTGATGTCTCGCGCTGCTTGTAGAGTAATCACAATACTGCATATCATTACTTGTATGCTAACTGGTAAAGAAATCTATACAGAGTTCAACTAGAAACGTTAGAAAACCTAACTGTAGATATGAATTCGCAGAGATACGAAGGATAAATCAACAAGCTTTCGATCAATCCCCTGATCCTTTTCAAGTTGTAATGAACCTCAATCAAGACGGAGGCCGAAACCGACTTCCAATCACCTTTGACCCTTTCTCGATGTCACACTACTGGTCTGGATGTGTGATATAGGCATTACAACTTGAAAAGTATCAGAGGGCTGACCGAAAGTTTGTTGGCAATCATAATTTAGGGCTTTACTGCGGTGTATATTAAAATTGTATCATAATATACTAAGATTTGTTTAGCTACTCCAACACATATTAAGAATGTCAACTGGTAGATTTTTTTTCTGGTAGTACTATGCAACGTACCGTCACATTGGCATTGAGGTGCACAGGACTGGGCAGACACCACACTGATGACGACTGCAAGCACGTGCGCACATTGCATTAGGCACGCCATCATATCCAGCTGTTGACAAAAAAGATATTGGATACAAAGATATTTGTCATACAACCCTTATATACAACGAGACGGTATGAATCAACAGTAATAGTTTGTATACTTTGCACATTATTGCTGTAAATGCCTAAAGATAATAGGAATTGTATGAATAGTTTCATTACGTTGTTAAGTCACTGAATCCTTTGTACACAACTGATTACTTTATTCCAGACATTTGGGTGACCGACTGTCAGGGCAATTCTGACTGGTTCACATTGCACTGCAGCATAGGTGTCGCTACCTACAGATGCGGTCCCAAACGTACGGTATTAACATACATCGATCATTTTTACATAGTTATTCCATGAAATAGTGTTATTTTGGGAGTGTCGGTGTGTCTGTGTTTGTGTGTGTGTCTGTTTGTGCATCCGAATGTTTGTAGTCACCATGACTCAAGACCGTCTGGATGGATTCTGATGATATTTGGTATGAGATATTGGGAACACACAAGTCAAGCTTAATTTTGGTCCCCCTGGTATGTGACCTTGGTGCTGCAGCACAACTTTCGTCTATTGTTTCTTTTGACCTGGACATGGTATGGTCTTGGCTTTTTGGTGACAGGTAGCCTGTGATGTAATGAAGTGTTTGGCCCCCTATCAGCTTGCTCTGCAACTGTAGGGGGCTTTTGTTAAAATTTTCCAACGACAATAGCCGAACAAAGGAACGACGGACATTACTGTATGCAGGTTACATAGACAGAGATGTACATAAGGCCATATATGCATATATGTATTGAGTAAATTCTATGGATGACATCCGTGAGCTAATTAGTTTTCGCCTGATTTTAGAATAAAAAGGCCTCTTCAGGAATGTTTAGATATACCGAAATATGTAAATAGGTTGTGTTGTGTTATGCTGTGCTGTGTTGTGTTGTGTTGCAGCCTAGTAATTGTATGTAGCATTGACACTAGTAGAGAAATAGCATTGAATGTAGTTGCAGGAGTGAAAGTTGCAATTGGATAGTTATGAGTTGCACCAATACGGAAGCCATGAGTGTTGTTATAAACATGGTTAGTGATACCAGTGTTCCACACTAGTATTACCTTTACTACTATTCTTGAATACTGGAATGAATACCTTGTTGGTTGTGATGACACCATACTTTGTCACTTCAATTCTTGTTACAGCGTTTATGGTGTCTATTTTGAATAACTTGACAATGTCATCTTGCTTGTTTTTACCTATCTTATCATTTTTGCACTCTGCATAGAATGTTCTCCATAAAATTTACTTGCTGTGGCCTAATGAATTGTCGATTATGCAAATCAATTTGCATATCATACATCATATCATATCATATCATCGGATAGGAGGCAGTTTTCCTATGAAATCCGCTTCTAACAATTACAATTAAAAACTAGTTTCCATTTTATTTAACAATTAACAATTAAAAGCTAGAATCCACAGTTTGTGAAAAGAGTCTGTAATAACAATATAGAGTTTATGTTGGGCTAGGCGTGTACTCAACCCCCCCCCCCCCCCTAACTGTCCAGCTTTGATTTGAAGATGTTTACAGAGTATGACATATCGAATGAGGAAAATCTATACTTGCAGTACTTTCCATGTAGGACTTATATGTAGGACTTACATATTTCATATTTCGGTTGTGGCAGGTGGAACATGAATAGATACATGTTATGCAAATTATGCAATAAATGCAAAAGTGCCATAATTCTTCTAAATTATCACAGTAATCGATTAGAGTAACGAAGAGTAGATTGTGTAAATGTAGAATTCATTTGCATAATCAGAAAATCTCATGGAGAAATGAGGTCTCCGAACTCTTGTTATTGTGGTGTTCACAATGAGGTTCCAACCGTAAGTAGGCCAATGGTAAACATTTTTAGCCCCTGTCACACACAATATAGCTAGCTGGTCATGCAACACCGCCCCCCCCCCCTCCACACACACACATACATACACACACACACACATACACACACACACACACACGCGTGCGCGCGCGCGCACACACACACACACACGAGCCTCTCCGAACCATGGCTAGGGTGTCTGTGGGTTTGGAACTGAACAAGATCATGTGTGTTTGGGGTTGGTCGGCGAGGTTGCCTACTACTAGTACTTAGTACTAGTCGTTAAAATCAATTTTTATAATTACATTTTCACAGCTACATTTTTGTACCTACGGAGCCAATTGGAGCTAGAACAGGATAGATTCCACAAGTACTCCCCACCCAGCGCTGACCTCGATACGGGGTTGTTTAAGGTAACTGTCCTGAGGGTGTGACAGAACCTTCGACTTGACAAGGGAAAACACACAACCTTTCATTGGTTCGATCTGAAAACTATAACAGTCACCAAGTGTACATGATGTGGACAACAGTTAGAGGCTAGAATTAAACGAAAACATACTTTTAAGGGTTTAAAACCCCTTTTCCATAATGGTACTCTGCCCCTTCCCAATCTTAAATCACATTCAAAGATAAAAACACAAATATTCCTAAAACCAGTGTCACATTAAGGAACATAAAACAGTACTCAGTGTAGTATTATACGTGATTTACCTGGTGTTGTCTCCAACTTCTGTGTTACGTACGACAGATCACACAAGTTAAACAAGACACAAGATTTTAGCTCCAGGAGTCATATCCTGAATTAGTTCACTCAAGCGGACAAGGTTTGGCAAGAATGTGAGGTTGTTTGGCAAGTTCTGATGGAAACAATGGTATTATTGAACAGACGCAGTTGGCTCCGCCCCCCGGCCACCTTCTATTCCTGTGTGGTGCACTTTATCACACGGGTTACATACGACAGATCACACGAGGTACACACGACACAAGACTTTAGCTTAAGGATTCATTTCCTGAATTAGTTCAGTCAAGCGGACAAGGTTTGGCAACATCTTAGGAGGTTGTTCGGCAAGTTCCGATATAAAGTTAATAAACAATGGCACTATTGAACAGACTCAGCCCCCTCCCATCTTCTTATCCTGTGTAATGCGCTAATTTTCATTTTTAGAAATATGCCATGTGGAAACAGAGGTTATCTGTATCATTATCATTTCTTGTATTTCTTCATTTCATGAACGGTTGAAAGTTGAATACATTGTATACAATGTACAGGATACCAAGGAGGTCACAGTGATAAGATATTTGAGATCCACGGTGTAGTATGTGATTTTGAAGCGCCTCCTAGCTAAGCACATCGGAGTTGCACCGCAATTCACCACTGCCAACATTGAAATGTATAGGCAAGGAGCTCCTTGGTATAGGGTACATGTTTTGTATTAACCAGACATGTTTTGTGTATAGGCTTTCACCTAAGACCTTTCTCATGCGGATTCAGAATCGTGAATCTTCTTATTCTCCCTACTTCAGGCCTTAAAACATATTAAGTTTTAAGAGACAAGTAGGTGTTGCTACTGATCTGATTTGCTTTTAAGAGGGTCTTTTCTGTATTCAGCCAAAAATTTACAAATATTACTTGAAAGATTGGCCTAGATCTATCAACACTGACCTATCAATCTAGAGGGACTGGTGACCTCATTTTGTATCCCTTGCTTTTTTCATACCAGGAGGTGGATACCAGGAAAAAATATAATATCGACAAATTTGAAATTGAAAGTTTGGCATTTATACTTTCAAAGAGCCCATACCGATTTTTACATCCCAATACCCACCCACCCCCTCCCCCCACCCCCAACCGAAGTCAGGCTTCTGTTTTACACCTGGATGGAGTGAGAGATGATACAATAAGTGCAGCCACAATTCAACACGCAGTCTACAGGTCATACATGCGAAATGACAAATAGCATGCGTAGTCCAGTGGTTAGCAGCCCTCCCAGCCTATGGAACTCGTGAGTTCGATTTCAGCTGTGTCGCTCACCTGACATGCATACTATGTGCAAGGGTTGTAGTCCTTATGATGAAACATTAAGCTGTGGTCCACTGTTCATTGTGCTTGTCTGAAAGAGCTAGGGAAATTTCCTTGGCACAATGAATATACTGTATCTAGCATCTGTATTCTTTGTGGAATACATTGTGTAGATATAACTATCACCAACACTATATAGATACCTCATTACAAAACCATACCATACTTCCATGCAAAGGTGTATCTTTACTGCAGAGCACAGCATAAAACAGTTACCATACATCACATTTGATTGGAATGACACAAGGCAGACATTGTCAGCAATGAAAGCTACGCAAACTTGTAATAAAATTGTTTTTGTCTTCTATAGCTATCAATAATGTTTGTATTTTTCCATTAGTTAGGAACAGATCTAGGCAACCTGCTGTGGTCGACATGTGTCATTCAAATGTATACATCAATTAAAGAATACACGTACTTACAATCTTTTCAAATATGGCACAATTACTCCCCAAATTACACGGCACTTTTAGTGGTATTAAGTGGAAACTGTGGTATATTGGCAGCTATGCTGTGGCTTAAGCAATTTGAGAGAGTTAAATGGCTTAAGCAATTTGAGAGAGTTAAACAAATTTCATTGATTAAAAACAAATCCTTTTACGCTTTGTTGTTTTCATGTATTCTTAGATGTCATACATGTAGGTTTTGCACGATATTCCCATTATGAAGTCAAGGGTAACACAAATTTATTTAAGAATGCAGCAACACTGCTAACATACCACAGTAACCTCTTTTACAATATATATCATTATATGATAATATGTTAATCTTCTTTTCAAACTGTAATAGCACTAAGCACATACAGCAACAATCACAGAAGTAGACATCAGTGACTCCTACCACTTTTTCACTTCTCGTTTAGATAAGTCTTTTTAGATAGATTTTTCTTGCATGCAAAATAACATAGCTTTACTTTGTAATCTATAAGATTAAAAAAAAAGTTTAGGGATGTCAGCAGATGCCCCTTCATTTCTTTAAATTATTATTTCATGACTTATAAACCATTACAAAATACTTTATCAATACGAGATATCATATTACAGACAAGAGCATCACTTCAGTGGGTTTTCACTGACAAAGGCTTCAACGGCAAAACTTCACACTTACTAAATTACGATATGTAGTCATCATGACTTTTGCATAACCAGTATTGTCTCTCACCTGCTTATTTTTTTATGCTATCAGACATCTTCAGAGATTCTAACTGGACTTCTGCTTCTCACCGCTATATATAGCTGATGTATAGGTGTCACTTTTGCGGAAGCTCTGGGGAAGATGTCTGATGGGCATTGAATGCAGGCAAGACTTTACTGACTGTGGAACTACACTCATGGCTTCTATTAGTTGCATATGACCTGATGAAAACTCCTTACACAACCTGATGAAATCATTCTATGACTTCAGTACGTACAATGATTGCAACCTTCCCACAACGTTTCACAAGACCTTCTTACACATCTACATGTAGGTAATATCAACTCTCATAATTCCATTTTGAACACAAAAAAAATAGTGAACTCAAAAGGAGATGTACTAAAGCAGCATCAATTATCCCCAAGGTATGCACACTTCGGGTATCCAGGTGTTTAAGACAGATACCCAGGTGTTCAAGACAATCTTCAAAAGGTCGTAACACTTTAGCCTGGTATCCAGCCATATTATAGTTCCCGAGTCTCTAGTTCTGTCCTCTCCAGAGGAGACTATAGAGCTATAATATGGCTGGATACCAGGCTAGTTACACTTACAACAGTAATTACATCAAAATTAAAAATTCCCTGAAATTATATTCAATCATGATAATATTGTTTAAAACATTGACTTTTTCAGAAATGTACACCCTTCTGATGTCATTGAACATTTCTCCATAAAATAATCATACTCTTGATTCTTCCCACAAGGTAATAAGATTGTGTAACAATTAACAGGACAGCGTGTTGTAAACTTTGCACTATGGCAACCAATGTTCTTTTGAGAAGCAAATGGAGAAAATGGATGAAAATGTTGTAATGTCTTTTCATTTCATGTTATCACTATGAATAAGCACTTTCTGCTGATGAAATAATATCTTTTCACAAGCTGTGGTGCCAGGTTTGATGTTCAATATCATCAGATGTCTGTGCACTTTGTATCAACGTTAATGTTCATGGAACGATACTAATTCTCGTTACACTTACAGACTAAGTGTAAGAAAATAAGAAAATGTCGTATCTTGGTGTTTATAAACACTTTGAATGTGGTAGTCTTAGGGTAGCAGGCAGAATTAAGGTGCTAGAACACAGATTTGGTCATCTAGTCATTTCGTCATCACGTTATTTCGTCAACACGTCACTTTACACTCCACCGAAACAGATGTACTTGACATTCAGGTACTCGTGGATACCATATTTGGATCCCTCCACACCTACCCCAGACTCCTTCACTCCTCCAAACGGGGCCTCGACCATGGACAGGAGACCCTCGTTCACGCCGACCATCCCGACCTCCATACGCTCAGCTACGCGCCAGATCTGACCAATGTTGTTGGAGAAGAAGTAACCGGCCAATCCCACTCTAGCGGAGTTTGCAATGGTGACGGCCTCTTCTTCTGTCTTGAACCTATGCAATACACAAGTTGTTAGATAGATAAAACAAACAAAATAATTGGACAATAAACACTCAGCACAAAAAGTTTTAAAACTCAGATATGATCGATTATTTCTTTGTTGTTTGTCATGATGCTACATACCAATGTCAAACAGAATATAGTGTCTGACATTGAAAGGAACTCAACACATCATAAGAAATAGAATACTATATAAAGTAAGGGGCATTAACTGTGATTTCCAATGATATATCATGAGGATGAAAAAAAACAAGCTATGTAAGATACAATTTTGAAAAATATTCCAGAGCTTTTGCCAGCTAGAAGACCTTCCAAAAAATGCGTTTCTACTAAAATCACAGAACCCGTTGAACTCCTAGGGCTTTTCATTCAAAAAAGAAATCGAACCCCTCAGTAATTTACATATAGGTAAATGTATAGAATAGACACTTTTTTACTATTTGTACCCCTGTACATAAGCCTACGGCCATGAACAAGCAAATAACCTCAGTATCGGGGCTCTAGCCAGCGCAAAAATCCCTGGTGGAAGCTACAGGCGGCTTGGGGATGCCGTCCACGGCGGTAAAAGCCACACACTGTCTGTTTTGCAATTGTTATGATTGTTGACAATGTGTGTCGGCGCCCTTTCGCATACGATTATCTCATTAAAAACCCGTTTTTCAAGGTCTCAGTTCAGTCTTTCTAACTCCTGGAATAGTGTTTTCGCGACAATGGGAATTCGCTGACGGAAAAAAAAATTCGAGCTGGCTAGAGACCTGGTCAGTATCATTATTATAATAATTTAAAAATGAATCTGTTCTGAGATATATTCAGACATACTTGATGACCGGTGCGACCGGCCCAAATGTCTCCTGCTGTGTACACAACATGTCAGTGGTGACCCCCTTCAGCAGAGTGGGCTCGAAGAACGTTCCCCCCAGGGCGTGGCGCTTCCCTCCCGTCATCACGGTCGCGCCCTTTGACACCGCATCCGAGATCTGGGCTTCCACCTACAGTCAGAACAAGAGGTAAAAAAAAAACATTCGGAAACTGATTGTGGATCCCAACTCTAACAGATGTTTCTTTGTATAGCACACCTGATAAACCGCCTAATGGTATAACACACCATATGCAGCTTGTACTGAACAATACAAAATACATATCCGGACAGATTTATTTGAACCACTCACACTGGAAATGACCCCAACTCTTTCGTTAAGTGTGTAGTGTTCTTTAACATGCTCAGTGGGTGTGGCTCTCCACAACACCTCTGGACTCAACACCTGTGCCTCTCCATTGACCTTTGGCTTTACGTCCCTTCAGAGACGATGTCCCTAATTAAAACTAGGTAGTTATTTTTACCTCAGTGAGTAGAGTGAGGAAATGAGTGTACAAGACCACAAGATTGGAGCCTATAAGGGATTTGAACCCAGCACCCTTGTGTTTTAGTCCCTACCTTCTCCACAGCCTTAGTGTTGATGAGAGGACCCTGTGTGTTAGTCCCTACCTTCTCCACAGCCTTAGTGTTGATGAGAGGACCCTGTGTGTTAGTCCCTACCTTCTCTACAGCCTTAGTGTTGATGAGAGGACCCTGTGTGTTATAACTTAGTCCCTACCTTCTCCACAGCCTTAGTGTTGATGAGAGGACCCTGTGTGTTATAACTTAGTCCCTACCTTCTCCACAGCCTTAGTGTTGATGAGAGGACCCTGTGTGTTAGTCCCTACCTTCTCTACAGCCTTAGTGTTGATGAGAGGACCCTGTGTCTTAGTCCCTACCTTCTCTACAGCCTTAGTGTTGATGAGAGGACCCTGTGTCTTAGTCCCTACCTTCTCTACAGCCTTAGTGTTGATGAGAGGACCCTGTGTGTTAGTCCCTACCTTCTCTACAGCCTTAGTGTTCATGAGAGGACCCTGTGTCTTAGTCCCTACCTTCTCTACAGCCGTAGTGTTGATGAGAGGACCCTGTGTCTTAGTCCCTACCTTCTCTACAGCCTTAGTGTTGATGAGAGGACCCTGTGTGTTAGTCCCTACCTTCTCTACAGCCTTAGTGTTCATGAGAGGACCCTGTGTCTTAGTCCCTACCTTCTCTACAGCCGTAGTGTTGATGAGAGGACCCTGTGTGTGTAGTCCCTACCTTCTCTACAGCCTTAGTGTTGATGAGAGGACCCTGTGTGTTAGTCCCTACCTTCTCCACAGCCTTAGTGTTGATGAGAGGACCCTGTGTGATAGTCCCTACCTTCTCCACAGCCTTAGTGTTGATGAGAGGACCCTGTGTGTTCCCTTTGTCCAGTCCGTCTCCCACCTTCAACTGTGCTGACATGGCTGCTTCCAGCTTGGCACAGAAGGCATCATACACTCCCTCTTGTACAAGGAACCGGTTGGCACACACACAAGTCTAAAAACAAACAAGAACTCTATTTAAAAAGCTGGCCAAGGACAAAGATGGTTATACATATAGCTGGTTGGGTATGCCGTGTGATGACGATATCCTAGAAGTTAAAGATGTCCCTGCATAAGGAACAGGGAACTCAATATCTGTGCATTGTTAACATCATTGAATATACCAGTAGAAACAACAGACAAATCTAAAGACTGCAGTAAAACTATAATGTGTCATGAGCTCTTCATAGCGGAGAAGGAAAAAAATCATGGCACTTGTTGGTAAATGTCTTGCAAAGAAGCTCAGTGTGTCACTTCTCTGCCAGGCAAGGTTGTTTTAAGTGCCTTTCCCAACTGCACCTATGTCTTACCTGCACCTAGACTGTACAAAAAAAGCACCTTCTAAAGTGTCAATAAAAAAAACAATATTTTCTCCAGTACTCACCTGTCCCATGTACCTGAACTTGGACGTCATGGCCCCCTGAACGGCAGCATCTACATCCGCGCTGTCGAACACGACAAAAGGGGCATGGCCTCCCAGCTCCATGGAGGCCTTCTTCACAGTGTCTGCACCCCATTTCAACAACACCTGAGCAAGGTAAATGTAGCAATGAAACAATTAAAACTGTACTAGCAGGGCTCAACATTTAAGGAATAGGCATACACACTCGTGCACCTATTCTAGAGATTGAAAAAAAAAGTTCACCAGATAGTGCATAGGGAAGCCCCATCTCCATTTCTGTAGCCCTGGGCCACACAATGTTCGTGCCATCACTACAGCAGGGGGCTAGTCCACTGGTAGTGGTCTGTTTGAATTACCATACTTTTTCAAAAATGCTGTTAAGTAGAGAAAGCAGCGTGCACAATTTCTGAAGTCTTTGGTATTACTTCTCTGGTGATCAAACTCACAACCTAATGACTGCAAGACTGCAAGACTTTACAAACTCGTCCATTGTACAGGTTAACCTAAAAATTTACTTGTAGGTCACAAAAAACTCTTAAGGTACACAACAGATAAATAGGTAGAGTGTAAGTAAAATGTAATTGGCGGAAAACTTAAGAAGTAGTGAGAAGTGTTCAACATGTTCTCACGACACAACTAAGTTGAATTCAATTTGATACTTTGTGAATATCACCGTAATAAGGTAGATCCAACTTATGTAGAAAAGCAGTGGCTTTTTTCTTTGTTTTGATTGCACATAAAAAGTTAAACATAAGTTCTTAAATAGGTCTAAAACCAGACTTAAATAGCTCTAAAACCAGACTTATATGAGTCTAAAAACAGACTTAAATATAGGTCTAAAACCAGACTTAAATAGCTCTAAAACCAGACTTGTATAAGTCTAAAAATAGACTTAAATAGGTCTAAAACCAGACTTTTAAAAATAGGTCTAAAACCAGATTTAAATAGGTCTATAACCACACTTAAATAAGTTTAAAACCAAGCCTACCTTCCCGACAGCTGTAGACCCAGTGAAGGAGATTTTAGCGACCAGCGGATCGGTGCACAACGTTTTCCCGACCGCTTCCACGTTCTTACGGGAGCAGGTCACCACGTTGAACACTCCGGCAGGGATCCCGGCCTGGTGTGCCAGGTCGACAATCGCGAGCGTCGTCAGCGGGGTTTCCTCCGACGGCTTCAAAACAACGGTACAGCCTGCGGCTAACGCAGCGCCCGCCTTCCTGGTCACCATCGCGTACGGGAAGTTCCACTGGACAGGTAATTATCAACAACAAATAGGTTTCAAGTAGAGTTACCAACCAAGGATCGATGTGTTCAAAAATTCCTTCTTTCCCAGACTATCGTAGAGTGGAATTAGTTATGACCCATGCAGTACAGTTGGGGCATCTTCTAGGGATAAATTTGAAGAACGCTTGCAGATATATGTGCAAAAGTTAGGTGTGACGGATCGTTCAGCGTAATAAAGCCAGCTGCTGTCGCGCACTGCATTCCTGCAAAGGGCATTTATCGACTATATAGACACAGACACAGATAAAGATGTAATGTTTGATCCACTCATACTGGGAAGGACCCCTACTCTTTTCGATAAGTGCGATGGGTTCTTTTCTTAAACGTGCTCTAGGAGTGGCTCTCCTCAAACACGGGACCTCCAATTAATGTCCTATCTGAGGGATATCCTTAGCCAGAGCTAGGTACTTATTTTCAAGTAAAGAAAGACACTCACTCACTCACTCACTCACTCACTCACTCACTCACTCACTCACTCACTCACTCACTCACTCACTCACTCACTCACTCACTCACTCACTCACTCACTCACTCACTCAATCAATCAATCAATCAATCACTCAATCAATCACTCAATCTATTAGTCAAGAAATCATGTAATCAGATCCACAGTAAAACTTACAGGTGTGATCATGGACGCCACTCCCACTGGTTGGTGTATCACCACGATTCTCTTACTCTTGGCCGGCGCCGGGATCGTGTCTCCGTACGTCCGGCGAGCTTCCTCCGCAAACCACTCCAGGAACACCGCGGCGTAGTTGACCTCCCCCAGGGACTCTGCCACTGGTTTGCCCTAAGATACATTTATGTATGATACTTGGAATGAGCCACTTGAAAGTAGGTGGCAACATGGAAACGGGATACAGGTTTCTAGCCAGGATTTCACTTTAGTGGTACTTTAATTGTAATGGCAATGGTGTTGGAGGATGGTGTTGAAGGATGTCTTGGCCCTCTCACTTTGAGGGGATTTTGAAATTGTATAATGGTAAAAAGTCGTCATCCTAAGGGTATCCATATGAGAACCAACATCTGTCTTTAAACACCACATGTAATTTCTTGGTC
Organism: Branchiostoma floridae x Branchiostoma belcheri; assembly: GCA_019207045.1. NCBI lineage: Eukaryota > Metazoa > Chordata > Leptocardii > Amphioxiformes > Branchiostomatidae > Branchiostoma > Branchiostoma floridae x Branchiostoma belcheri. Next base: position 24,514,223 of record CM033024.1, on the reverse strand, counting down.
AGTTTGAACTTTGGACCAGGTCAAATCAACATTTTTTCATATCGATCTGCTCAGACATTGTTCCACAAGTGAATAACTGTAAAGTATCACTACTATATCAATCAATCAATCGGTCATGTGCATCATTTGTTGATGCGTGGCGGCTACAGACAGTTCAGACAGTTCTATATGCTAGTTGAAAATTGTGAGTGGTCCTCATTTAGTGCGGTGGTCACAAATTATAGCATAGTGACCTGATATGCTGAAATTGCACTAGCTACAACCCTGCAGTACAAGAACTGACTTAATAAGAGCTTTTCAGTTCTAACACATTCAGTAGGATTAGGCTTATTTCTTACAATAATGACACAAATGGCAAAGAAATATCTTTAAATTATAATTCATATGATATATACATAAACAAGTATATGCAACCATCTATTGCAGGGCTCTAGCCAGCATCCGTTTTTCCGTCAATTGACGGAAATTTGCTGTGTGTGACGGAAAAATTCTAAAACCAATCCGTCAACCTTGAGAGACAAAAATTCTTGGTGGAAGCTACAGGCGGCTTGGGGACGCTGTCCACAGTCGGCAAGCCACACACTGTTTGTTTTGCTAATGTTATGCTTGTTGACTTAGTGTGTCGGCGCCCTTTCGCATACGATAATCTCAATAAAAACCCATTTTTCAAGGTCTCAGTTCCATCTTTCTAACTTAATTTTCACAGTTTTCGCAACAATGGGAATTGGCTGACGGAAAAAAATTTCGAGCTGGCTAGAGCCCTGATCTATTGTCTAAAGCCAAAGTGAAATGATTACATTTTCCACAGTCAGTAGTTCAGCCAGGGTGTCTTTCTTCTCCACAATCAGCTCAAACCAGCGCCTCAGCAGAAGGCTGCGCTCCTGAAAAATCAACGAAAAAATATTTCCTCTGTTAGTAAAAGGTACCAGTTAAGGTAGTCCTTATCCACTGTGTCTAGGGTACAGTATTTGAAGGCAGATCCGATCCCAACCCTCTCCTTTCACTGCCTTTTACTTCGGACTTAAGTCAGGTACCCATTTTTATAGTTGAGTAGAGTGAGGATAGTCATGTTACATGTAAGTGCCTTTCCAAGGGCACAACATTATTGGCAGAATTCAAAGCTGGGACCTCAGGGTTCTGGGCCAAACACCCCAACTGTTGTGTCAACATGGCAGCTTCTATCAGTAGCACTGTAAATCATATAATATTTGCTGTAGTTTTATGTTCATGATTTTCTAATACTCTGCCTTGCATTGAATTTGTTTTGTATATGTATTACGTAACAACTGTTTCAACCGCATACTGAAAGCACTTAATTTTCACTCCTATGGCAAAATTAAGTACCCACAATCTTAAATGAAATCTGTGTGTTTGCAGCTATAACTCAACATCATGGATTTGTTTGAGTTTTGACATGTTGAGGTTCAATGGAAACATGGCAATTTGGGGTAATAGTTTCAGATCAACAACTCCATCTTGTTTTGCTCTGTTTATGTTTATGTTTACCTTTGCTGTTGTCTCCCTCCAAGTTTGGAATGCATCGTACGCTATCTTGATGGCCTTAGTGGCATCTCCTGCGTTCATGTCGGGAACAGAACCCAGGACCTCACCACTCGATGGGTTGGTAACTGTAATGTGGGAATGCATTCAAATGAGATCAAAGACGAACGTCACTTCGTTATGGATTGTTCTCGATATAATGATAAACGCACAGAGCTGTTCACATTACTTTCTGCTTGCTCTAAAGAATTTGCTCCTCTCTGTTCGACAGATAAACTCAACTACATTCTGGGAGGCGATAATCCTCACTGTGCACAAGTAGGCAAATATATCCATGAATGTTTATAACATAGAACCAATAGTGTAAATGACATGCTACACCCTATATGTTGATTAATTCATACCTATAGATATCCATATATGTGTATCTAGTTGTACTGTAAGTAGCTGTTATACATGTAGACCTTACGAAAGTCGCTGTACTTTTGTCATGTCAATAAAGATTATTATTATCTGTGAGCATTCTGTTGGATTACCTATATAGAAACTATTCCCTAGGCTATTTACATTGTACAATAGCTTATAACCTTATGACAGTAGCTTGAGTGTCAGCCTGGTTCATTTAGCACTTTAGGAGGATACATGGGAGCCCCTGTAAACTAACCAGGCTGATACATATTTGAAGCTATGATTGCAGACCTAAAGGACCTTTAAAATTCACAAAAATGTGGAAAAACTCTGATCCTCTTATAGATTAATTCTGGCTGAATTTATAGATTAGGCAGACCCAAAAATACTATAACAAAGCAACCATAATGCACTACCACATTAATACATAACATTCTGGTCACAACACAGAAATGATACATGCATGTGGTTGTGATTGTCATTCACATAAAGGTTTTGCTCGCAGGACCATTTTCAATTTTGGGGCCGAAATCTTACAAATTAGTCCTTATACATTTCTTGCTGCATACAATATAGCCTGTGTTTACACAAGCTCTCGCCGGCTGGGCTTAATGACCCCCTCCCCCCTAGGGAGGCGGCAATCTTAGGGCCGGCCGCTAGGGGCGCGATTTTAGTCAGGCTACATACAATATAACATTACAAGAACTACTTACTGCGTACAAACTACACATATACGGAAAGCCAAACCTTGGAATGTTTCCCCGCTCGCTGCAGACACCCACTGCCCGCCCACATACGCCTGGTCCTTCAGCAGACTGGAGTAACTCTTGGCCATGGTGAAGGCGATTCCTTGTGGGAAGTGAAGTCGGACAGATATTTTGGAGAAAACGGGTGGACATCTTGAACGAGACAGGCCGATGCCTCTACCCCAAACTCGCGATAGATACATTTTCTGGGGTGTAATCTTGCTACAGCTTCACATTTCTGTAAACAAGTCCTTAAAATATTCTTCTAATACAAATATCGGGCATTTCACTACATGGTTGGCCTTAGAAAGACCATATAATTCAAGGGAGAGACGAAAAAGTTACTTCCGACTCTTAATGACGGCCATTTTGTTTTTGACCTTTGACCGATGATAACAAACATGCGACAAAAATGTCAATTTCCACCAATTTTGATGTAAAAAGGAAAATAACTCATCACGCGGGACCATATATATATATTTATATCATGTAGCATTTTGTTTAAGCGTTATTTTTGTGTCTAGTATTTTACCAGCGAGAACTGTTTTGCTGCGGTTCCAACCGCATCGAATGTATGATCTGTCAAAAAGTTTTTGCGGCAGCGTTTTAATGCTGATATAAATCATTTCATGATATATTCTGTTTCTTCATTTTCTAAAACTGATTTAGCTATTATTTCTACACCGATTGACTTGAAATGACATTTACATAGCCCACAACTAAGTTCATGACCAATTAAATATGCCACGCCCCCATGACTTAGTAAAACGAACGGGGCTAAAGTCCACAAACGTGCATTATTTTAGATAGCTCATGATTAAACTTTAAACAAGATTCAAGGAGAATAAAACGGTCGACGTCAGTTCAAATGGTTGGTGATTAAAAAAAAATCTAAAAAGTTGGATTGCACATCTGCGAGAACGTTATAATTTAAATGAATTAATACACCTGCTTAGCATTGTTAGAATGCCAAGAACGATGTTCAACTTTAAATGAATGCTGCATGCATGTTACTGATACTAGCAGTATCGCTGTGAAAATATTAGTCATCAATAACATCTGGACATTCGCTGACTTACCTCTTTGTGAACTTGGAATAGCAGAACGTAAGGAGTTGGAATAAGTCTTGCCGGTGGACGTAAGGAACGTGCGGGTTAAAGTCCACCTGAGCTGAACCATGCCTGTGCAAATGTGAACTCTGACTTTCAAACTTTGAACCTAACAGAGAGGCAACTGGCGAGTCGAAACTTTGATGCCGTTTCCACTTTAACCGCTAGAAGGCAGCGCTGCAACGCTACACCCCACAGATTTGATTTGATTTGATTTATCATGAGAAATACAGCCAGGGCTACCCAACTAATCAATAGTTATTATCAAGGGCTAGCCCTGGTAACAAATTACTAACAATACAATATTAATATACAATATACAATAACAACATTAACGATACAGGTAACTTTGACTACAGACTGGAGATCCGTGTTTACAGCTTGACTATAGCTAGCAGTCGTACGATCTGTGATATCACCTTTGACGGCAATATTTCCCAACTTTTAACGGCCATCAATTACACACTAGCCATTTGATGATGATAGAGCTGCTTCAACCCTTCGCCTTTCCTGTCTTCCTCTCGTCTTTTGTTTCTCCCCTTTTCGACATTGTGGTACTGCTTTACTGTAATGGTGTTGTTGTTGTTGTCACTGCTTAACGTCTATTTCTTCGCTAGACGTGGGCTCCATGTACTATTTCCATCTAGGATCTAGGTGCTTCTCATGTGATTGTTACTCCTTGGTGCTTGAACTCTGGTGCTTTGCACATTCGTGTATAGTAAGTTGGTAACCTATTAGTCCTCCCCGGCAAATCTCCCTGTGTCTTCTATATACTTTGAGAATGCCTTGTACATCTTCTTGTTTGTTTCTTCTCCCAGATCTTCTCTCATCCCTGCTAGCGTCACTATGTCCAGCCTTCTCTGTAATGGTGCGCAAGGGGACGCTTTCAGCACGTATTAAAGTAAGTTCCGTCCAATCCATCTTCTCTCAGGTCATGGCCAATCCACACAAAGAGCGGGGGAAATCATACTTTCTGCTTACTCTGTTCACAATATTATAATAAACGTACGAAACGGACAAATTTTAACCAAACCGTTGATGGAAACTGCGTATAAGGAACGGATCGTCAAGACGTGAGAAAAATCACTTTTTTAAGATCCTGATTATATACGTCGTAATTCAGTACTGTGAAATTTGAAATGTTCGCGTTGATTTTATGTTCGCAGTTTTCCCAGTGTTCTCTTCACCACCGAACTTCTCGACCCTGTCTTCTGCCTGCCTATCCCCTTGTGTCAACCGTGAACTTGAAAACACCGCGAACCTATGAAATCTGGTCTTTGTGGACAGGTGGTCATGCGCCACTATAGATTCTTAATGTTTGTGCTTGCGTGCGAGTGGAAAAAAATTATATAATGGACCATCAAAAAGGAGTCACATTGGCCAGGTGGTTGTTATATAGAGGTGGTAACTAGCAGAGTTTTGACTGTAAATAAAACTAGCTATAGGTGAGTGTACGTGCTTGCTCCCATATACTAGCTGTAGATCCACACTAGTGCGCTAGTCACAAATGACCGTCAGGGGGTTCTTGGGTTCTCTACACACGAACTCTTCACACACTCGGAGGCACCAACAAAGAATGATTGATGAATTCTCCCTTGACAGCCTGTTACATGTGGACAAATTTCGTTTTTCCAACTTTGAAATTTCTTCTTTTGAAAAACGCAGGTAATGCTTCGGAGGATTTCATTTTCTAAATTTTCGAGCGCAATCCCCAAGCAAAATCCTGGCTACAGACATGGGGGCCATCGAAGTAACCGAATTCACGGTTCCCTGGCTGCAAATGACCACCTAATGTCCATTCCTTAATGAGGTAACCCTTAGCTCACCTGCCCCCATAAATTAGCCGATGGCCCGAGGAATATTTAGATCTTACTGATAACCCCTTGTGATAACCTTTTCAAGCCCAGAAACCCCTTCAGACCTTGTGGTGCGGAGTAAATGGGGACCACATGGCCCCGGTAATTACCTGTAATCACGGTGGTCTGCTCAGGACAATGGGGGCAAAAATTAGATGGCACAAAGGAGCTGTCATCGATGTTGAAAAGGAGGTACTGAAGAGATGTCTACATCGCATACCCTACCCTTCCGAACACTCCCCCCCCCCCCAGGTCTTGGACCATTAGTATGATTAGAAGAAACACTGGTGCATCACAGTCTTTACCTGCTGTAATGCTGTCCTCCCTACTAGTACTCATGAAACCATTGATCGCGATATCATTGGAGAGTATTGGTTGTTCATTTACTAACGTTATACTAATAAGCTCAAAAAATCCTACACTTAAAAGCGATTTGATAGAGCGCTCAACGATTCCATCGACGATTAAAAACCTTTTTGTGCTTTGTGTGTTTTGTTCTCTTATTCATCATGATCATGCTCCTACGTTTGGTATGACTTTCCCATTATATGAAGTCGAGGGTAACACAAATCAAGTTTAGAGCAAAGCGAGGCCGCCAACTTGCGGCAGTCCAGTGACAGGGCATACATGTGGGGCACATGTAGGTACCGTCAACGTTCTACGCCTCTGGCTCTACGCTAAATTCCGGAGGGCATGCAGCGGCTATGCATTACGTTAAATTCGGCATGCCAGCTTCGCCCATTTCGCTGAATGTGGAGTGCACAGATTTCGATCGTTTGTCTGCGAATAACGATTAACGTTGTATCAAACGGCTGATTGTGCTCTAGCTCTAAGTAAAAGAGAGCGCAGAACTAGCCTCCTTCGCAGACTTCGAGCGGGCTGATTTTACGGCTTCCACGGCAAACTACTTTTCCAGCCAAACTCCCTTCCTCGGAAAAACTACCTTTCCCGACATTAGAGGGCCTTAGCCAACTTTGAAACGGGCGAACAAGCGGGCGAACAAGCAGTGGCCACCCCTAGCCCCGCTCGAAGTCCGCGAAGGAGGCTATCCGATACCCTTAAAATCTGTCTTTGAAAGCATTGGATCCGAAGAGCTGTTCGTCCATCGTCTTCAAAGGCGAACAACGTGTTCAGATGGCTATATCACGCTGGCAGCAACCATCAGCGTCACTGAAATCTTAGATAGGATTCTGTCATTCCAAATGAATGGAAATATAAACCCTTCAGTATCCGCGAGAAATCACTTTTTATTTGTTGCTATCCATTTATGCTGGATCCCCAAGAATCCAAGTTTCGAATATGCTACGGACCCTGTATCTGATTGTATTGGTTATGAATACAGAAATATTATCGTTCGGATATGGCGAAATTCGAGACTGTTTCACCCGATATGTTAGGTGGTTCAACCTTACCCACCCTTACATTTGTTTCAAGACTAGTGTGGCTTCGCAGTGGAAAGCGAGACGTCCCCAAAAACAGACCTTTCATAGTCTGGTATCCGTATTATAGAGCCCGAGTCTCTTCTGTCCTCTCTCCGCTAGTACATACAGTATTTGCAGAGAGGACAAAGGAGACTTGGGAGCTATAATATGGCTGGATACCAGGCTAGACTTTTCATTATGAGCACCATGAAGAGTGAATACTAGTAACAGCAAGCCTGATTGACGTACAGCGAGTAATTTTGCAGTGAATTAAACACTTCCACCCGATTCCACTACAGTTAGAATTTCACACTTCAAAAACACATAAAACCATCATTGTTTGCTTAAGGAGTAATTAGCGTGACCATTACAAGTAATTAATACGGCTAATTAGCTTTTGCAGTCCTGACTAGCGGGAGGGAGTAAACGAGGTGAGTGAGTGAGTGAATCCTGACTAAAATTGTATAGTAGATTATGAATTACGTGTGGCATTGTAATATAGTGTGACAAAGGTGTCAAGATACAAAATGTCGATTCACTGACCCGTGAATAGTTTCATCAGTTTGGTCACTAGCTAACAAGATTATTTTCTACAGAACCAAGTGTTTTCTTAAATCGACGTTTCAGTGACCGTCTGTCACCTTTCTCAGTACTCTCCAACCAGAGGTTGGCAGGGGAAATTGTGACCTTTTCCTTATATGCCGTTTTTTTTCAACCAGCCTCCACACCAATCTTTCCTCCACTTTTCTTTTGCGGCTCCGTTTGGGAGGTGAGGTTGGTGGGGAGGCCGATCGAAAAAAAATGTGGCATGATGCGTAAATAAGGAAAAGGTCACGATTACCCCCACCAACTTCTGCTTGGAGCACCAAGAAGAGGTTGGTGGTGGAAAATTGTGACATTTTCCTTATATGGAGGGCAATCCTGAATGGTTCACATTGTACTGCAGTATAGGTGTCGCTGCTAACAGATGTGGCCCCAAACGTAAAGCAGTGACACTCATGTTGCAGTGCATTGTGAACCACTCAGAGTCGCCATGAGGAAAGTGAGAGATGTTCGCCAAAACATAGTTTGAATAAATCACTGACTGTTTACAAAGATTCTTATGATTTAGATTTAGGGTAGTTGAAAAATCCAGACTTCAAAGTCAATTTCTACCAACAAGAAGACAACTATTTGACTAGTCTGTTTTATATCCTTCATATATAGAATGATAGAGAACTTTATTGCACGACATTTGTACATGGTACAATGTATGGCAACTACTAATGTTATTTGACACATGGTAAAAGAATAACAATACCAATCAAAGACAAGCACGCATTCCACATAATAAAGAAAGGATTTATTCATATACATTTCACATGGACACCGAAATTGTGTCCCAAATCAATTGCTGACAATAAATATACAAAAATACATCGCATACACATATAACCACGGTAGCGACAGCTTCAAACTTACGGATGTCGTATATATATGACTTAGATTATCCAGCTTGCTCAGAGTTAAATATGGAATGTGTTAAATATAGGATAGCAGGAGCTGTGGATAGTTGCCTAGGGTTGGTAAAAACAAGAAAAACAAGATTCTTTGTACACAAAAATTTTCAAGTGGCTTATTCAACCGACGTTTGGGTGACCGTCTGTCACAATTCTGACCAGTTCACATTGCACTGCAGTACGGGTGGCGCTGCTTACAGATACGGTCCCAAACGTAAAACATCGACACCCATATCACTGCAGTGTAGGGGTCGCTGCTTGCAAATGCGGCCCCAAACGTATAACAGCGACACCTATGCTGCAGTGCAATGTGAACCGGTCAGAATTGCCCCCAAGAAGGTAACCGACGAGCACTAAACCGTCAGTTGAATAAATTATTTACAAAGAATCTTATTATTCAGGAAAGCAGGAGTTTTCACAGCGTTCATTGTGCTCAATAGCTAAATCGTCAGTGCGTACATTTATATTCTCCGACAGTTAAAAATTGAAATAACTAAACCTAACCGTTGCTTATAAGATATGTTATCTGAAAACTGCAGTGTGTACCGGTAGTTCGAACTGATTCAGATAAATAAAAACTTCTAGTGAACAAATTAACAAAACAGAACATAATTTGAGCTAAAGTTATTTCCTTTCCACGTATTTTTGGAATAAAATAGAAATGGTTCAACAACTGCTAACATAATTCCACTAGGTCACATACAATCGGCCTCCTGAAAAATAATTGTCTGAAGAAATCGCCCATGAAATGTTTCCCAGTATATCTTTATTCCCGGGGGTAACCTATATCCGTTATTTCTAAGAACAGAGTACTAGTACTTAGAGCTGATATATCAAGTCGAGTGGTTTTAAACTGCCATGCTTTGAAAATATGGCAATATGAAATGATTTTATTTCCCTAAATACCTTGGTTTTAAAAACAACGGATATAGGTCACCCTGCGGATAAAGGTGACCTAGGGTCGTATCAAAACTGTGCATGTATACATATTGCTGCTGCACTAGAGGTTTCTCAAACAGAAGAGATTTTTCAAATCACGTGGCGGCCATATATAATGTATATAACCCGGCGGATAAATGTTTAAGGAAAAAATAAAAGTCTTTTACAGTAAATCTGCAGACCAATCAACAACGAGAACTGATGTTATCGTATTTGTAGCGTACCGACAAATGAAAATTACCCTTACAAATCTTCTGGGGCGCCCGATTAAGCCCTTAAACGGACCAAAGAATCCCTCAGAAAAAGTGATTGTCGGCCATCTTCAATTAGATCACCACTTAGAAGAGAAACGCATCATAAAATTCTGAAGAACACGTTTCCATTTTTATGTATAAAATAAACAATAAAATCATATTCACCTCTGCCTCACCCTTTTCAATATACAAAAGAAAACTCAAGGGATTCGTAAATAAATTTATAATTTTCACCAGAAAAAATAGGAAAATATGCGTTAACAAAGATGAGCGACAGCTGGGGAACTCACATGGGGGCGAAGTCCCAAACGTGGCATTTTTAAACAGATGTCTCTATAGTTTTCATTATGTTTTTGAGCTAAGTATCGTGAGTTTGAGCAATTATGTGCCATTTGCTTGGTAATCTTGTAGAAATGCCGTCGCCAGTGAATCGCTTATGGAGAACAGGATAGCGTCAAGTAATGTGACAGCATGCCAACGTATGATTGTGTTTTAAGCCCACTGTCAATGAGGTGGATTAGAGGTTTAGCAAAGTAAAAGGTTGGCGTGCACCGATCTGTATAAACATTGGGGGACTAAGTTTTGTTTCGCAAGAAGAAATGACTACCCTCAATAGCATAATACGGATACTTTTGCTGTGATACCTGTAGAAAAGTCTAACATTCAATGGTTCAGGGTAAAAAATGCAGTACAGATATATAGAAAAATATGTACTTTTAATTTTTTCCGTGTATTCACCATGTATTTTATGTACCGTCGAAAAGTGAATTTTGTGTTGTGTTCTTTTCCAAATATTCGCACATTGAAATTTCAGTAGTAAGCTGTTGTGAGAGGTTTTCAGTTAAACATTCTTTTTTTTCGTAAATTGTGGTTAGTTGTTCTTATAATGCGGCATAGTGGCTAGCGAAATTTGCGCATGCAAGCAAGAGCACTTTTTGTTTTCCCAAATTATTATAAAGATATAACTGACGATCGCGTTTTTCAACGTCCACATATACATTTCGTCCCGCGACGATATGGATATAAATATCACACCAAAAGCATCGTCTTCTAAACTCTGAGGTAATTCATAATTCATCTAGCACCAATGTTACCGACAACTCTATCGACAATTTTCTCTTGTCAAAACAAAAAACAGATAAATTCTGTCAAAAAAAATGATGAAAATTTTAGAAACTACCATACATTTATCAATGTAAACCCGGCGAGTGTAGACTTGGATGGAGTTTAATCTCTAAGCAGATGTAAGATTGTAAAGTTTTCTAACTTTTCTGGTTTTTCTGGCAGTCCCCTGCCCGTAGAAAATTGGAGATTAAAAGGAGTTTGGAGCAAATGCCTACTCGTGTTTCAAGCAGATGTAAGATTGTAACGTTTTTTTTTTCACTTTCTGGTTCCTCTGACCGTCTCTTGCCCGTAGGAAAGTCACCTAACATCTGCTTGGAGATTACAAGAAGTTGGGAGCAGAGGCCTGCTCATGTTTCAACCAGTGAGAGCAAGAGGGGGCATACAAAGAACTTCGGAATCTTAATTTCAATCTGAAAGTATGTAAAACCTTTGCCTAGAGTAAATCTAAAGCCCAGGCTCTCTGCAAAACGGAAATGGGTGGAGCTCTCAAGTCTGGGAACGAGTCTAGCGGCTCGTTCCCGACATTCGCTACCTTGTATGGATGTGTGGGCCTATAGGCGATGCTATCGTACGGCAGTGTTTTGAATTTTTATGTTTCTTTATCAAGTTCGTAGAGTAAAACGGTCCACATATTTACTCCATGGGGACTGAAAGGTGGTTTCTGAGGAAGCTTGTGCACGATTTGAATTTTTGAATCCAACGGACGTGGCACAAGTGGCTCTAACCCTCTCCTCTTAGTATATATCCATCATTGCCCACTGTTCGATAAATAGAGTTCTGTGACTTTCCACCGTGTAGTTTTCCTGAGTGTCAGCTGTCCGGTCTCGGGTATCGTCTGCGTTGCCATGGCGACCCATCAGTCCTTCCCGCGCGATTCTGCAGCTGGACCGTCGTCTGTCTGTGTGCAGACGACAGCTGTCACTTGTACGCCTCCTGGCTCCATCAATGCGAATAAGAGATTTTCCGATTGGATAGCCGTGCAGTCCAGATATTAGTTCCACCAATCCGCACCCGTTGACGCTTTCTTCATCGTTCTTGTATTCTTTCGTCAGACGACTTTTGTCAATCCGTGCCAGTGTTCCCGCCAAAATTACTCTTAATTTCACGAGTGGAAATTGTGTCAGAAAATATGGCGGACTTCCATATACAGCGAGATATCTTTCTTTTTTTCTTCATCTTTGTCGCATTATTTCGTCAGACGACTTTTGTTAATTCCTGTCAGTGTTCCCGCCACGTTGAACCAATCCTTCTGTATAGTGTACAGAAAGTGTCTTCCTCTTTATATTTGTTGTATTCTTGTTTCAGGCGCCTTTTTTTTCAATCCGTGTCAGTGTTCCCGCCAAAACCAGTCTTTCGCGAGTGCAAATTCTGTCAGAAAATATGGCGGACGACCATATCATGTGGCGAGATATTTCTCTTTGCATTACGGCATGATCTTCAGTCAAGATTTTGTACACTTTTATACAGAGGAAGACTCTTTTCAGAACCGTTTCTTGTCACAGTATCCCTTTTTTCTCATGTCTCCCCCTCTGATGGCGCCGACACATCTCAACCGCCTGCCTTTACAGTCAAAGTCCTGGTAACAGAGTTTTCTCTGAAACAGAAAGAAAAAACACAAAATATATCAATTGAACTAAACGCACAAATAGCACTAAAGAAACGACTCCAACTGACGAAATTCTCACTTTCTGATACTTAACAGAATAATGGTTCAATTAAAATGTTAACATGTTAACATCGATGCATTATGAAACGTTATTACACGTGCAACGGCCAACGCTAGTTCATCTTTATCCGCGGGGTAACCTATATCTGTCATTTCTAAAAACAGGATATATCAAGTTAACGGTTTTAGGCAGACAAACTGCAATATTTCCTGCCATTTGAAACTACTTTTCGCCGACTTGATATTTTTAACGACGGATATATGTCACCCTACTGTGGATACAGGTGAGGTTTTCGATGCTATAGCCAGTAGTGCAATTTGGCTTCACTACGTGTATACGGCTCGTGGATTCGGTCAAACACACCAGAACAACCCTTCTCTTCTTGATATCAAATTGGATTGGCTTACTTAACGTACAGCGGCTAAACGTCTAAACGGCCCTATCCACGGGAACACCCGTTTCACGTCCCCATCCGAAAGGACTAAAGCAAACCCTGTACCGTACCCACGCGGGACTCGATCCTTTGCTGTCTGGATCAACTTTTTATTTCATGAAAGCATGCAATGCATGGGGAATACATTGCCTTGGGAAAACTGTACACTACGGATACTTTTCCTGGATGAAAACTGATACAGTTGTAAGTCACAGTAATCCAGTATCTATCCTTACATCACGGATAGGGATATCCGTAACATATCCGAACGAAAAATTTCTTTGAAATTTTGCACGGATACGATGCGGCAAGGGATACCCATAACTCCAGTGCCATGGGGATACCTTCTAGCGGAGTATATTGGTCCCCATCTGGAAATCAAGGATATCCGCAATATTATGTATGATACTAGATACTATAGATTTTGTTTTTAAACTTTGCACTCTTATGTTAGAACTGACGGAGTGCCCTTCTGACGGAGTGGTTTGTAAAAATGGGCTGCGTTGGTTGTACGTTTCAGATAATGGTTATGTTGTAGAAGCTTAGACATGTGGGGTCGCGTGGCGTAACGCCAGGGTGTTTGGTCCGAAACCCAGAGGTCCCGGGTTCGAATCCGTTGATATGGCGCCGACCTTGTGCCATTGGGAAAGGCACTTTACACGATTCCATTGCGTTCTTGTACTTTATCCAGTGGTGAACGTATAAACCGACCATGGTAGTACAAACCTGGAGTACATACGCTTGGCTAAACAAAAAAAAATCTGATCTGAACCGATAGCGATAGTACCCTGGGAGTCCCTTGTTGTGGCGTGTTCGCCACGGGGAGTCGTTATTCGAACTGGCCTTTCTGTTAGGAGTTTTAATTTTTAATGACAGTCTGACTTTGAGATTTGCCGTGATCTTTTCATCACATGACAACAGTTTATCGTAATCCACCAAGGCCGCAGTTGAGACCAAAAAAAGGTAGGAATGAAATGTGAAAGATTATGAATGCCAACAATGGTACGGAAAATACAATGTGAATTGTGTTTGCACTTTGCAGATCTAGAGGGACTAGAAGAGAATCATTGGATTTATTCATACCTGGTTTTAAGCTCTTAAGTGTGTTTTCAAACTAAAAACAATGCGGTATAGGTAGCATGACGATCAAGTCTTTGGCTCAGAACCCAGGGGTAATAGTTTTGAATCCCATGCTATGCTCCGATGTTGTGCCCTTGGGAAAGTCAATTTCGGTTAGGGGAGTTCCTCGAGTAGGACGTTGAATGGAGGTCCCGTGTGTTTGAGGAGAGTCACACCCCGAAAAAGTACCCACCACACTTATGGAAAACAGTAGGGGTCCCTCCCGATGCCATCGCATCAAATAAATCTATCTGGATATGCAGCTTGTACTCTTTAGTACAAACCTTGTGTGTTACGCCATGAGGCGTTTTGCCGGGTATGCAAAGCAAACAAAGTTTAATACCCGGTGTCCCCATAAATTCATACTGATGCTGAAAGGTTTATACTTCATATGGTGACAAAATTGTAGCTATCAGCGACAGATGGGACATAACATCATGTCGTGAACAAACATAGACAGGAACGACTCCCACTGTCTGTAGCCCAGACCGCTCTATAATCAAAGAAAATTGAAACTTTCCACTCACAGAGGGCTACCAAATGTAATCAGCAGGGACGGAATGGACACAGATCACTTATACTGTAAACAGGGCAGTGTTGCTAAACGACAAACATGTCCCGCTTAATTGTGATTAACTGCCAAATGAGTCTATGTCGTTTCGACCCAAATTCGAAGAGTACATATTTATTTTGTCTCCGCGTGGAAAGGACATCCTCTACAATATGAGAAGACAGCAATCTTGAACGAAATCTGACTATGAAAATATCCCTCACTCGATCTTTTACTGTGATCATTTATTTCTTAAGTTACGGCGTCAATAAGAAAGATAGGGACTGACCTTCAAAATCAAAATGGCCGCTACGTTTACGTATTGTTTCAACTTCGGGTCAGCTTTATATTACACAGACGACAAAATATCGCAAAGACCAGTCGGTGAAATCCATGCAAAGATAGAGTCATCAATCACCAAAAGAGCTGTCAAAATGAGTTAAAATTTCTGAGCAAAGATCAAAGATGAAAACATCTTCCTATCTTGCCGGGATGGCTTGACTGCGTGAAATTGCTATCACCGCCCCCCTCCCCCCTACAAGCTTCCGAAACTTTGATCTCGAGAATAATCGGAAACTTCTTTCCTGCGTGAAAAATCCTGACGGACAGTGGCAACGTCTTGATTTGAGACTGAAAAGGGACTTGTGCGATTCGATTTAGCACCTCCTCTTTCTTGCCCCGTCCCAATTGTTTTTTCTACACATATAGAGCAACGGAACGCCTTGAATCACTAATAAGAAAAAAATGACAAAAAGGTAGATTCAATGTTGAAAGAAGAACAACTATCAATCTTCCGTAGCCCGTGTCTATCCCATGACAACCAGATGCGTTCACTATATATGACTATGTAAACAATTACACAATTAGACCCATTAATATTTGTTTAGCGTTCTCAGAAGTCAAGGGCAAGCAAGGGTCGACCACAAGAGGGCTATACTTGGCCTGGCGCAGTCACCAAGATTATATCTTGAATTATTACCACGTGGCCAGGCAATTTTCCAAACCCCCATATCCATAATCAACATTCCTTCCGCTTGAGAAGTCCTTTATCGTGGGTTTAAAAACTTTCAAGTGCCAGACTCGATCTCTTTGGAAGAAGCGTTAAGGATGTCTGGGATTGCCAGCGAGCCATAGTAAGATCATGGATATAGTAGAGGTCGTTTCAATGACATGCTTTTCTACATTTAGAAGCTGGATCGAAAAGCACTCACTAATCTAAAGCGTGGTAAGGGAGCATCCATAGAAGTTTAAATATCACTTAACAAAATTTATTTCTCAATGATACGAAAATAAACATGTATTTTATGATTATGCCCGAATTAACACGCGAAATAAATTCTAACATGCTATCAGAACTTTTTTGCTATCTCTTGAACACGCCAACGGAAGAAAAATAAGTGTAAAATTGTATACAGCCTACCCCTATCTAGCCACAATCTCTTCCTGCTACGGATTATTCTGGTTATCCAAAGACTGTCAAGGACGCCTCCTAGGGCATGACTGAATCATATTTTTGGTAAGTGTGCTTTGGGTCGAGGTTGGGGGAGGGGACGCACGTGTCAATGTTAGATAACACGTGACCTCTAAAATCTGCTCGGCAAGGACGCGACGTCTTTCCGTTTCTTTCTTCTTAGTTTCATTGTGATTCATGTAAAGATTTGAATAGTTTTTCAGTTTAAGAAGCGAGAAGAAATTGAACTTTTATATACACTTCAACTCTGTAAGTAGCACATTCTTAGATCACTAACTGTATGTAACTATTTTATAATCTTAACCTGTACTCAGTTTGCAAGAGCATAAACGAACAATTAAAGTCTTCATTCATTCATCAAAACATTGGTCACAGATAGACGCAACTTGTCAGTAACACTACAGGTCACGTTACCGAAACCTCGCGAGAGTAGAAAGACGAGACCAGGTGAGCTCATTCTGTCAAGGTTGCCCATGACGCGTGTCTAATGGAGAAAGGCTATCTTTCTGCACGGGCGAACATTGGTGTTGAGGGACAGATACTTACGTGGTTAAAAGAGCGTTTAAACACTGATAATGGGTGTAAAATATCACATTAAGACTAGGGTTTCACGTAAGGTAACTAAGGTTATCAGTGACATGAGGATGCTACATGCTCACAAGTTGTAATCATTACACTCTGTAGCTCCGTGTTTTCCTTACCCTCTGTGGGTTTGTTTGAGGACAACATAACTCGAGAAGCTGTGAATGGATCTTTAAGCAATACCTTATATGATTGGGTCGAATAAACTATTAGACAACCACCCCACCCCCCCACCCCACCCCCATTGTTTTTTCGTTGCTGCAGTAGAACTTTCGATCTTTGTATTTCGTTGAACATGAGATGTTGGACGCCAACCGCTTTATAAAAATAGGTTCGACGAATGCGTGGGCAACAGAGCTTAATAGAGTTTTTCACAACTTGATATCCGTGATAATCCTGATTCAGCAAGTAAAGGAACATCCGTGTTGTCACATCGTGGTGTGATGCAATGCTTTTCATGAACCTAGGGAGATACGTATTGAATCGCGTACAGCGCGTACGGTTTCCAACTTCTTTTCACAACGTTAAGCGGCAAACTCTTTTGATGTTGGTTTGTTCCTGAGTTATTTGTTCATTAAGTTGCACTGTTGGAGCGTTGATTGGTTGGCGATCAGATTTGATTAGTTTCATAAAATGACACCGCAATCTTCTCACGAGCAGTTGACAGACAGAGAAAGTCAGAGCAGATGTTGTGGTTTAGAGAAACGTGAGTCCGATATTTGGAGACTGACATTCTAGGTCAGCCATCTCGTCTTTAGATGGACAAGTAAAGGGCAGGCGATGTTTCAATGTAATGTAAGATGGATGAGCACAGATAAAAGGAACATCAGCCAATATTCCTAGTAAACAGCAATGTATGAACGTATAAAGAGATAGCAACAACAAGTGATGTTCATGCCAAATGTGTCGCCTATCATGTTTTGAAGCGGTCAAGAATAGGGCCTGTAGTATTGTGTTGTGTTGTGTTGTGTTGTGTTGTGTTGTGTTGTGTTGTGTTGTGTTGTGTTGTGTTGTGTTGTAGAATCGTCACTCGTTTACTTGTACATTACAGCAATAAAGGCTCTAACCGTCTAACGACATATGATGTTTTCACAATTTTAATCTGTAATATTTTGTAAGGTAAGAAGGTTTTTGAGGTGAAGCAAAGATGGAATCAAGAATTGGATCAGCAATGTTGTGTTATAGAATCGTACTTGTTTATCTGTGCATTTTAACAGCTAGAGTTTTAACATATGTGTTTTCTCAATTTAGTCCATCGTGCGTAAAATAAAGAAAGATGTCTGTTGGGTTCATCCTCTCAGATAGCAATCACAGCACACACATATCGGTTTCTAACTTTTATCTCCTATTTGTGTGGGGTAAAGAGAGATGTTTGTGGGGGAGGGGGGCATCTCTCGGATAGCGAAGATAGCACACATACATCGTTTTTTCAAGAACGTTATATAAGATTTAACGTCCTAGATTTTAGTAGATCTCTATGCTATTCTTGTACGGAATAAAGAAAAAATGTGGGTATCTCCCAGAAAAAAAAGTGGCACAACTTCATCCGCGTTTCGTAGTTTTATTGATTATTTTTGTAGGATAAAGAATCTGTGAGGACGAGCCGCATCTCCTTTACAGCAAGGATGACACCCCTTTCCCCAGCTAGATAAGATAAGACCTTAGATAGACAGACATTCCTGCGAAGTGAGATTTCCCGACCGGTAAGAGATAAAGAACTTTCCCAGGCGACAGGTCCACCAGCCGGGTCCATTAGAACTCATTACGGAGCGGGGATGAACAGATTACGTTATCGGTGGGAAAATGTGGCGAAAATTAGTGGATGGGATGTGGGGTGGATGTGGGATGGTGTTGTCACCTTATCTGTGACTCTGAGCATACTAAATTTTAAAAAAGTACCAATGCGGTCTTGTGGTTGAGATTGTTACCTCCGTAAAAACCTCCGTTGAAAAATGGATGTATAGTTCTTACTCTGCGCGGGATAATGTGGCGAAAATTAGTGGATGGGATGGATGTGGGATGGTGTTGTCACCTCATTTGTGACTCTGCACATTCAGCAGTGTACATGTATGTCATAAGTACCAAAGTGGTCTTGTGGATGAGATTGTTGCCCCCGTAAAAACCTCCGTTGAAAAATGAAGGTATAGTTTTTACTCTGCGCGGGAAAATGTGGCGAAAATTAGTGGATGGGATGGATGTGGGATGGTGTTGTCACCTCATCTGTGACTCTGTACCCATTCAGCAGTGTACTGTATGTCAAAGGTACCAAGGTGGTCTTGTGGATGAGATTGTTGCCTCCATAAAAACCTCCGTTGAAAAATGGAGGTATAGTTTTTACTCTGCGCGGGAAAATGTGGCGAAAATTAGTGGATGGGATGGATGTGGGATGGTGTTGTCACCTCATCTGTGACTCTGTACCCATTCAGCAGTGTACTGTATGTCAAAGGTACCAAGGTGGTCTTGTGGATGAGATTGTTACCCCCGTAAAAACCTCCGTTGAAAAATGAAGGTATAGTTTTTACTCTGCGCGGGAAAATGTGGCGAAAATTAGTGGATGGGATGGATGTGGGATGGTGTTGTCACCTCATCTGTGACTCTGTACCCATTCAGCAGTGTACTGTATGTCAAAGGTACCAAGGTGGTCTTGTGGATGAGATTGTTGCCCCCGTAAAAACCTCCGTTGAAAAATGAAGGTATAGTTTTTACTCTGCGCGGGAAAATGTGGCGAAAATTAGTGGATGGGATGGATGTGGGATGGTGTTGTCACCTCATCTGTGACTCTGTACCCATTCAGCAGTGTACTGTATGTCAAAGGTACCAAGGTGGTCTTGTGGATGAGATTGTTGCCCCCGTAAAAACCTCCGTTGAAAAATGAAGGTATAGTTTTTACTCTGCGCGGGAAAATGTGGCGAAAATTAGTGGATGGGATGGATGTGGAATGGTGTTGTCACCTCATCTGTGACTCTGCCCATTCAGCAGTGTATGTCCGACAATGAAATAGAAAGTACACGTAGGACCATGTAGCAAGGCTGTGTAGAGCACCTTTCCTAAATTGATTAAGCGCACAACATTGGGAACTTGGTTAAAATCCATAATGATACTGTAGTTTCAATGTTAAGTTAAAGTTCAAGCATTCCTTTTACTTACCACGCATCTTCTTTTTACAGGTCCGAAGAATCTTGTCCAGTACAGCTCTACACACTCCAGATAATTCCGGCCGCAGTCGCTGTCTCTCGTACACTGTACAGTACAAAAAGACAGTCAGTATGTACAGCAAGACTGAAAAACAGTTACGTTATTGTGCTTTGATTAACTTTGTTTTGTTGAACTTGATTTGTTGGGGGACGGGTGCAAAGATAGCGAGCAGATTATCACACATACATTAGCCTCCCGACCTTCTCCAGACATCATGGTTGGGAGTTAGTCGTGAGCAAGGTCCTCTGTGGTCGACAGGTGTTCGGTGAGATTGCCTACTAGTTTTATTAGTCGTCTACGCCAGTCGCCATACAATAAAAGCCATGTAGGTATTGAAAATTGAAAGCCAGGAAAATTCTAAGTCATATTCTGCATGGATGCCACCAGAGGAGCGAACTGGAGCTAGAATAGGATAAATTCCAGGCTACTCTCAACCGGCAGCGCCGACTATGGTTGGGGATCGGTCGGGAGCTAAGTCGTGGGAAGATCTTGAATTTGTGACAGACCTTGGTAGTATTAAAGAGTGATCGGGTCCGGGAGCAAAATTGTAGGAAGGTCTTAAATGGTTTGGGTTTGACTAGACTTCATTGTGGTAACCCACAGTCCTAACTCCGTTTAGCCACCATGTGGTTCAACCCTGGGGGAGTGTATATCTGATGCAGTTCCACCCTCTCATTTTAGTGACCGAACGTTCCTGGCTTATGTTTTTTTGCCATCACCAAACTACGAATCGGCTGTCACAAACTCCGTATTAAATCAGGGAGGCACAACCGTAAACCTCTGGAGCAAAGAGGTTTTGAATAACTTCAGTACGGTAGACGACAAAGACCACTCTCTTTTGCAGATTGTATAAAACAATGAGAGAAATATCTTTATAACCATATATTAAGAAAGCTTCCTCACTCTTCAATCTCTTTTAATCCTAACTCTGGATTAAATCCTAAATTTGCCTGGTGTGTGGCTACGAATTACCAGTTGATGTAACGTCCTTGGAATTACATAGAATTCAAAACGATTGATTACACTCTACGGAAAAGGACACCTTTTACAACCTGCTAATGCGTGATGTACAGTGTAAACTGCAATCACACGATATCACACCTTGTATAAAACAGCATATTAGATCTCTCAATCAAATTGGTACAAAGTAGCGGTGATCGTGAGAAAAACAAATAAAGGGATTTGTAATTGCAATACATTGTATAATAGCAAATCTCTAAGCAGATGTTAATTTCTTTAACGGGCCGGTCTTTCTGACAGCAAACTTTACAATTGTACACCCATAACATCTGCTCGGAGATTACCGCATACTATTCCTTATCCATTGCGCGGTCCTAGCGACAAACTAGCCCCCTGGGTCGCCCCCCTCCCCCTGCGGCATGGCGCTGCTTATCCTCAATAGGCGGAGTTCTAATTAATCTAAACGTGTTCCTTTGTTCACTAGTGGGGCACTTAGATCAGCCGGAAATCCACGGATAACGATATCTGTATCCGTTATGAGAGAACATACAAGGTAAAAAGTTGATCTTTCACAATCTGCGTCCAGACTGTCTCTATTTTACCTGACTTCGCTTGATCATTTAATAGACGTCTTGATGATGAAGCGGGTGTCTCTCTGAAGGACGCAAATGGGCTCAATATGGTACTAGCACTCTCCAAGCAGAGGTTAGGCTCCGGCTGTTTTTTCAACGTTTTTTAGTCGTTTTTATCGGGCTTTCTATTTTGTCATTTTTCTTGAAGTACGTTAGGTTTTGACACAGCAATATAAAAATACAAAATAGAAAGCCCGATAAAAACTACTAAAAAACGTTGAAAAAACAGCCGGAGCCTAACCTCTGCTTGGAGGGCTCAATATGACACAAAGCAACGAAAAACGGAGTACATGCTTTTATTACCACAAATCGCTTTTTTATGACTTTTTAACCGTTTTAAATCAGTGACAACAGTGGGGCTTCTTGTATGGAAAGTGAGAGTGAGAATGTGACATTCTGGGCACAGTCATTTTGTTTGGCTCATCCTGGCTTCAAACGCATGCAAATGCATCGCAAGTCAACGTGCCAGGGGAAAGTGTCGTAAATTCGCAAAGTTGGCGCAATTTTCTGGCGCAATTTGGCTTACACCACCTTCTGTTATAAGGTACAATCGACGGAGCAAAAATTGTACTGCTGTACTTTCGTGTATTGTTACCTGCATGTATGCAGGTATGGTTTTCACGGGCGTGGGAAAATTTGGAAGCTGGGGATTTAGGGCGCTGTATCTCGAGAACGGATGGTGCGAGCACGACGATTTTTGGTACGTGGGTTGGGGGTGGTAGCCTGACACTCAGGTTTGATTTTGTGCCTCCTGGCGCTTGAACTTGACATTGCAGGTGGCATTTTTGGTGTTTTGGGGGCACTTTTGGCGCTGTGTGTCCAGAACGATACGCGTCATTGCGACGATTTTTGGTGCATGGGTGGGAAGTTGTTGCCTGTTGCCTAGGATTGACTTTGGGCCTTGTCGCGTTTGAATTTGACGCGGCAGGTCGAATTTTGTGTCCGGGAGGGGTATTTCCGGGGTTATATCTTCTGAACGGTTGGTGCGGGCGCAATGATATTTGGCACATGTGTTGGCGGTGGCTGAATAATTCTCAATTTGGATTTTGGCGCCCTTGTTTTCTTAGTTTTCGATATAAGAAAGTAAAATCATGGCCAAATGAATCATCAATAGACTATAGTATAGTATAGAGTGGACACGAAATCATGACCAGTGACCACAAAGGCAAAACATAATGTGTTTGACCTTTCTTCAAATAAAAGCCTTTTTTACAGAACGATTTATCTTTAGACAAACAAGTACTTTGACAATATGATGAAAGCAATAAGTGGGTTCAAATGGACAATACGGTTGTCATTAAACTAGTTTAAAGGACATATTATAGTACCTGTTAATTGAAGACCTGGTAAACATTTCCTCGTTTAACGGCATAAAGAATACAGACAATAACAAAGATTCCTTTTGGTTTTATGATGTCCAAGGTACATTAGTAATTGGTCAGGGTCTAGAGCGTTCCTCGTGTAAAAACATCGTGAAAGTCACCGAATGGCCACCTGCTGACAGCCGCCATTTTGAACGACCTGTGGGCGGGCAAGGTCACCGGAGTTCAGAATCAAGGGCGGCCATTTTGAAAGACGAGAACAATCAACAGCATTCATGTAGACCGACGTCATACATCAACTGTTTGTCTCCAAGGCACACAACATCTGTAAAGACAAGTGAGGCTCTTCTAGTGATGACAGAAACAGGCGTCTTTCCGTCGTTACATTCTTATAAGGTGCATTAAGTGATCACAAGGCACACAGGGGGAGGGGGGTTACCGACAATGATTCATGTGTGGGCTCCAAAGTATCACAGAATCACAATGATGTCAATCACAGACGACATGATCTTCATGGTCCACGAGTTATCAAACAAACAACCTCGTCGATGAGAGTCAAAATTCCAAAATCCTAAACTTTAATTCCTTTTATGATGCGTATTCTGTCTGTAACTGTGACACCTCTGAATGGGGCCTGTCTAAAACAAACCAAAACCGAAAACCACAAACTACGCTAAACTTATCTAATGTAGAATTTATATACGGAAATGAATACAAAGTGTTGGCCTCTTTCTTGCTGTGTGGTGTGGCTTTGGGTTGCTCTTATTAGCAAACTCTTTGTCCCCACGATTTGATAACTGATACAATGTGATAAATCAGGAAAACATTTTTGACCAAAAATCTCCAATAAAAAGAAAATCTTCAGGGAAAACAGCATTCTTAGATAAATAGTTGCCAACGTTGCCATAGAAACTAAGGAACCCAAGCACAAACATGTCTACAAAGAAAAATGGGACTCCAAAGGGGGCGTACTCGTACACGTACTTATGCTGTACAGGTCATTAAAGAACCAGTGGTGTCCCGACATAATGCGTGTGCGTTATGCAGCTGCCCTGTGTTTTCTTTCTCTTGCAAGGAAACAAAAGCAGAGAAGAAAAGAAAACGTCTTTCTGTGACAAAAGATACGGAGATGTGCACATGATTGGCTGAGGCTCAAATTCGGTTATTTGTTTAAATAAAATGCATTGGGGCAGTATTAACAACTGTTGCCCGTTTTCTCAGAAGAGAGAGGGGACTTAGCGAATGCACACATACCAGTATTGCGTGTATAGTATGAGCACCATCCTCTGTAGTGACCGGTAGCTCAATCATTTCGCTGGCTAACCACAGAGGAGGTTAAAACTCATTGGTCAAATAATAGATTAGGCTTTCTTTCTTAACATTTTCCCAATTCCGGTCCACCAACACCATATTGTTTACTTTTTTGTATCTGCAAATTTGAATAATCTCTACAAATACGTTTCAAAAAGATCTCCCGATTCATTTCTACTTCAAAACTATGGTAAGTATAATCCTAAATACGAGCCGTTAGTCTTAAAATCTTTGCTTGACTTGTAAAGGAAAGCCGGGATACATAATTGTGTTTATAGGAAATATCTCAGCAACGGTTTTAACGATATTTGGGTGGTCCTACTAAAGTGCTAGCTAGACAACTATCTGATAACGTTTTTGGTTTCTATTCAGACGAGGCTTAAGGTGTATCTCAACAGGTGTGTTTGGGGTTTAAGGCAGATGGAATTTTCCTTGCGTACAGTCTATGGAAAATTAGTCTGTTTGTGTTTACGATAATAGGCGCTAAGAATGCATGGGAATTTTCTACACCGAGATCAAAATATTTGGGCACATTACGTGAGACTTTAAATCCAGCTGGAGATTTGAGATAGGCTATCTTGGATTTAGGTCCATTCCCACGTTTTGTATGGATTGTAAATTGCTGTTGAATACATTTGTTTTCTGAATAAACTGAGTAAAAAGACTATTGTAAACTGGTAATAAGACGCAAAACGTTAGATGGGCTACTATAACAACATCTACGCGCTCTGTTTTTCTTTGATTTGTCAATATAAAAGTCCAGCTGAAGCCCCTGTCGCGAACGTCGTACGACAGGCGTGCGACAGTCTGTGGTAGACTTGGATAAGTCGAATAACATTCGGCTGTCTTGTACTAGGTCCTAAAGTTCCTATATATGTCCTAAGAAATAACTATTGGCTCTGTTATGACCTAAATGTACAAGCATGTGGCTGTGGCTTATACAAGGGGCACAGTTCTAAACCGGGCTGGTTGTGGGAGCGGAAAAGAAAACGTATTTCAACAGATCCAAACAAATTATGCTCATGCGTAATTGTTTAACGTTTTGTGCATTGATGATGATTTTCTATCATACGTTTAGTTCCCGTAAACTACCCGGCCGGGCCCCGGTAGGAAATGTGGCCCTAACACCGACCAGTGACATCTGGTAGACACTCTTCCTGATGCCCTGATAACTTGATATAATTACGCACTATGATTTCATGCACATCGAAGCTGTATAGGACCACGCTTTCATGATAAACTTTATAGACAACAAAGAACACGTTATCAACGGATGTAGACCTCAAAAGTTCTTTAATTGTGTCACGGCATTCTTAAGATCTTCGAAGCTTCCTTATTCCGGTTCCACCTGCTGCCGCTCCTTAATCGTTCTCACCTGTATAAACTTCAGATCTGTGTCAGTGTTGATGTGTATCATTCCTGAGATGCGGCGCACTAGGTAAATACACAAACACCACAGAAACAAAAACAGTTGAGGAAACCCAGGCTACTAATTAAAGAACTTTCCATGATGCCACAGGAGATAGCGGAAAACGTTTTCCCATAATTAGAAATAAGACTTGAAGAATCTGATACTATTCGTTTAAAGTCTATTTTCATTACGCTAAATTTCTATATGGATCTCCAAGGTATTGATTCAAAGTCAAGTATCATTGAAGTTAAAACGAGGGTGAAAAGGGACAGAACGTTTTTATGATAGATAGATATACTGTGTACAATGTATATATATACAGTGTCACTCACAAAAGTCTTGGAGTGACGTAGACCAAAGCAAAAGTATTGTATAGTACTTCCACATTGTCTGATAATGGTACAAGTCACCAATTTGTTGACTAGAAACATATGGTCTATAACCGTTCGATTTCCTTGTATCAGTTACCTTCTCATGGGTTTGTTTACTAAACAATAATTTGTGCTCATTATCTTTGCGCGTCATCACTTCTGTTGCACCTGTTATCGCCCGTAGTTAACCAGGAATTTTCAAAATGGCGGAAGTGTCACTGACCGTATTTATCCCACCACATGGGGTCTTGAATGACTGTACAAAAAATGTCAGCAATGCCGACATAACTTCATCTATCTTCCGAATAGACGGTGACAAATGTTCGGATTTGTGTAGAACCGGAAAAGGAAAATTCAAGATGGCGGCCGGGGGTGTCTAAGTGGTGATTATGCGGTTGCCCCTCTTGACTTCTGTGTGAAATAATACCCCTTGAGAGCTCATTGAAGGACTTTTCCTAAGTGGGGACTTTGTGTGGAGACAGATATAATTGATATGGAGAGCCATTAACCAGATTAGATGTCATCTTAACGGCATTACCCAGACTAGAACAGAGTTCGGGGCCGAAGGCCGACGATGGAATTGCAGTACAAAATTGCACACCATGTGATGCTGTGGATATGGAAAAACGTCAAAACAGATGAATGGAATTAAGTCATACATCTGAAAAAAGGTGATGAAGAAATTCTAATAACTAGTTATCCTTACTGAAAACCACTGTAATTTCGGCTTTTTAAGGCTATGGTTAGCTAATGTTGTAAATGCCATAATTGTATCTTGTCAGACATGATGGCATGGTATCGCTGCACACCGCTTTAAAGGTAATCACATTGTGTTAAACTCCATAACATAGTTAAAAGAGATTCGTTTGGGGTCAGTTTCAAGTGAAAAGATAATACCGATGGAAGATATCAAAGTGTTTCGCATTTGGTAATCAATACACGTGATGCTAATGACAATATTGACGGTAATAAATCTACGGCTAATTGGGATGACACGGACAAACAATTGAGAGCAAAGTAGTATGCAACTACTCTAGTCTTATTTGGTTCGACTTCTTTTTCTGAAACAGTTCAATGGTCCAATTTTCTGTAATGTGTGGGTTCTCCCACTGCTTTGTAATACTGACACATATACATGGCCCCATTTAAGTGATTAATGAGTTTTTGAAAGTACATATCTAACGTTACACTTCGGTTAGCCAACTGCCAACAATTCCCGTCATCCCTCCCGCGCCATTCAAATATCATCCATTCAATGGTGACAGAAGAAGGCAAGTAGGTACTTTACAAGCAGAGGTTTGGCTCCGGCTGTTTTTGCCGTTTTTAGGCGTTTTTAATGGGGTTTCTATTGTGTACCGTTCTGTTGATGTCTAGCGGCCTAACAGGGCCTAACATCTGCTTGGAGGTGACAGAGAAATAGTTTCGGTGGAGATTTCATCGTCTTCTTGATTCTTTTGTCATTATTTAAAAATTGCGTTGTTGAAAACAAGTTCCCTTACCAGGTGGTGCAGCATTTGGTGGCACCCATCTGCGTTTCAAAAGCCACTGGGGCACACAATTTTGCGCAAGCTCTGAAACAGTGGTCCAGTCCACGGGTAGTGATGGGTTCTACTATATGTAACATATTGGAAAGTATGGAAAATGCCGAGTGCTAGGTAGAGAAATCAGTATGTACCATTTTGGCATGAGCCAAATGCAATTAAAGCGAACTCTACTAGTACTCACTTGGAGATTACCACATTTAGAAATTGTGCTGTGCCACAATTAATGTAAATTCTATGTGTTGAAAACATTGAACCACCGTAACTTTGACATTTGAAGCGCGTATGCACATAACATGTCAATTCTGAAGATAAAATATACAATAAGTCGAAGTCACTAAGTTTTATTTGTGGCCAAACAGCTTTGTGGCTAAACTCCTGACCTACATACTTACACAAAAGCTTCTCACTGTAGTCTAGTCAATGTCCTTCCCGCGCCTGATAGTGCATAAGGCGACGCCCATCTCCGTTTCAGTAGCCCTGGGCCACACAACATTCTGCACTCACTACAGCAGGGGGCTAGTCCACTGGTAGTAGTGTGTGTTCAACTTCCATACTCTTTCCCGAATGCTGAGTGCTAAGCATGCAGGGAAAGCAGCATGTACCATTTTTAAAGTGTTTGGTATGACTCGGCCGGGGATCGAACTTGCGACCTACCGAATGCATGTCGAACACTCTTCCCACTTGGCCATTTCACTGGTTTTAAACCTGTAAACACATCTATAAGCTGATTCGCAAATAAAAAAAAGTGTCAAAGTTGCCCATAAAGTCTTATCTTTCTTTCCGATTGCCAAATACGTGTGTGTCGGATATAAGACAACACCGTAGACGCTAAGGAAATGCCGAAAATTCGTAAGATACAATTGTATACAACTACTTCTTGATAACAAAAAGTCTGCCCCTTGCTCCTTGCTAGTATATAATCACAAAGAATGGGCAAACCGTATACGTAGGCATATCCATCAATACAAACATACATGGATTGAATGAGAGC
Source organism: Branchiostoma floridae x Branchiostoma belcheri (assembly GCA_019207045.1). NCBI lineage: Eukaryota > Metazoa > Chordata > Leptocardii > Amphioxiformes > Branchiostomatidae > Branchiostoma > Branchiostoma floridae x Branchiostoma belcheri. The sequence goes on along the minus strand of CM033024.1, from coordinate 24,485,807 downwards.
AAAAATGCTATCCCCTGTAATTACTTACTTGAGGTACTACCAGTGAAAAATGCATGCCCTTTGGCTATATTTTACAAAGAGTAGGCAAAGTAAATAGTTCAGACACTACGTACGCATATGTATCAGTAAAACATATAGGGATTGAGTGAGAGCAACTTTTATCCCTTTTAATTATAGGCTAGATCTAAAAACGAAAAGGTATGCCTCTTGGCTATATATTTTACAAAGACTGAGCAAAGTAAATAGCTCTAGAACTGTGTATGTCTAATCGCACTAATATATATCCATTGATTAAGAGAACCTTTTATTCTTGCTAATGATATACTAGAGGTACGAGAGAAAGCAACAGGTCTTTTTCGTCGTTACCGGAAAGGTTTTCACTCAGTAATTATCGTTAATGAAATCTTCAATGTCTTGAGGCAGTGTTGGGCAGACAGAAGGAAAAGTGATGGCCTATCACGAACTTAAGCCGTGTGAGACAGAAAACCGCACATGTCTGAACTCTATGTTTTGTACACAGAGCTAAGTCTGTTTTCATTAACACTTGATGATAACTTCTCACCTTAAAGGAATTGTCGGAGTGTAGAAATATGTGTGGCATGGTTTTAGACAGGCGTCATAAGTTTCAGGAAGTCTATGGTTTCCTGAAAGATGTACCATTGGTTAGATGACTCATATTTTGGTGTTGTATGTATCATGAACCGTACATGCCAAGAAAAGATTATTGCCTCCCGGAAGAAAGGTCATCTCCAGTGAGGGTACTGTGTTTGGTGCTTTTGCGTGTTCGCACATATAACTCAGGATACTTTTGATGTATATTTATGAATCGGTATGCGGGTAGTTATTGCTAAAATAAATTGTCATTTTTGGGCTCCCTAGCAGCTTTTCAGGTATACTACGACTAAAGTTGACACCCCTTCCTGAAAGATGTGTGGTATAGTCCACACACAGCTTGTCTGTCCGGCGAAGTCAATGACTTGTTGAAAATCAACTGTTACAGCGCATGACAAGGCTCTGGCTATAGCTGTCAAAATTTACAAAAATTCTCAAATATTTCATGGAGGTGTATGAGATATTCAACTTCTTGTTGGGTGATGCTTTTTTCGATCAGTCTATCTACATGCATATTCGTCGTTCACACACGCTACTAGTATAACATGGATTCTATAGGAACAGGTTCAGTATAAATCTGGTCTGAAGTACAAGTCAACCCAAGAAGACGATATGATGACTCAAACATATATTTAAGTCTTCCAAGGACGTCTTCATACTTTCTTAAAGATGGTAATGCGATTCTTAAGACTTGTCATGTTATGATGTCCTTGGCCTTATTTCGAAGATGTATACTCAAACTAAGTGGTATAACAAGATGCCAAGACATATCTTAGTTTCTTTGACGCAAATAGGAGTATTTAGTTACGTACTTTATGGACTACGGACGACCGTATTGGCAACAGAAGTCACGTGGAAGCGTTCCCTACGTTCTTGTATATGCATAGTCCATCAAAGTTTAACTTTTCGTAACCCATCAGAACTATCAGCATGATTTAGAAAAAAAAGGCAGAAATCGGCCAATGGTCAATTATTTGCCAGAGAAGATCTATATCTGCGTTTTTGTGTGAATTTCTTTAAGCCTCCTTGTGCACTCAGCTGCGTATGGACTATGCCACAATTCTTTCAGGGAGGGGGTGTCAACTTGTAACGCTGCAGTACCTGATAAAGCTACTAGAGATCCTCAAAGCGACCACATATGATACTACTGCTATTATAACTATTATGATCACTATTCACAATCAGAAATCCATCGAAATGAACTTGAGTTACAGGTTCGATCACATATACGCAATCAGAACCAGTATCCCCATGTAGAGCCTACCGTATATCGTGTTTGTTAAAATACGTAAAGACTGTTTAAGTTAGTGTTTGAATAAAACACACGGTATTTACACAAGACTTGTCGGAGGTCACCGGGGTTGTGTTGTAGGCCTGGAGGGGCTGGGCGAACCGGTCACGTTTATTTGGGGTACAACAAGTGTAAACAGAGTCTGACCTAGCTTTGACTTTGTAGAAAAAAAACTTGCAGAGTCAACTAGGCAAGAAGGGTGGGTGAATAGGTCATCGAAGTATTGATTCGTCCGATGAGCAACTGCCCCCCTCCCCACATCACATGAACTATTACAAATAATCTTATTGCATAACAATTGGATGCATTAAAGAGCCTGACAACTTTGACATTGTAGAAAAACTTACAGAGTCAACTAGGCAATTAAGAAATGTGGGTGAATAGGTCATCGAAGTTTGATCTAATGGGCAAGTGCCCCCCTCCCCTCCCCACATAATTAGATATGACAACAACAAAAACGTAATGCATGCACAACAATTGGACGTATGGCAACTTCTGGTATACTTCTATCAGACTGAAATATTGCATAGTATGGGTTGAGTCTATATACTCACTCTACGATGGAATATAACTATCTAATATATACTCTCCTATATATTTATAATACATGGATTATCATATGTCAAAGTATAATAACGCGTGTCACACGCTGTATTGAGCGATATTCATCTAAGTGGAATAATTTGTTCTAGGTCATGTCACCGGGCCCCCTACTATGAACCCTTCGGTGTTCAAACCCACCCCTCCCCGCAGGACTTTTATCGACCTTCTGGTACGAATTTCCGCCCAAGCTGAAGCCGTTTTTCGCTAATACGTTCCGTCCTGTTTCCAGATAAAACAGGTGTCAATCTTACATGTCAGTCCTACAGGTAGGAGCCCGTTTGTACCTACCGGCCCCATCACGGTATCTCTTCGGGGGCAGGTCTACCCCACCCCGAGACGTCCCCCTGCTTTTTTACGGTCCACATTTCTCGAGACGATAAAGATATCAGGAAAAGCACAACTACTTTTGCAGATGTCAGAAAAGGAGATTCGTGTGAAGGAGGGATCCGCTCTTTTGAGAAATATTTTGTTTGCGACAATCATTTTAGTCTGACACAAGGTACCTTCACCAAAAACACGTGTGTGTTTTTTTCTGCTAGCAAAAATATCTAGACTAGTGGCCCCTGTCCACTAGAGTCTATGCTGTGACTCCGCTGCGACTAAAGAGTGACCAAAGATTTGGACATTCTTTTACGTTGTGTGTGTATTTTGTTTATCATTTCATACTTTTACATCTTGAAAATATCATTTTATAATTATGAAAACAAGGGTCACAGAAATCCAATTTTGGTCGCTGTCCGGTCCTGGGGTCAAAGCTGCAGAAAAAATGTTCCCTAATACACAACTTATTTTGGCTGTCACGCGAAAAAAACGACAAGAGCTTTCCCTCCAATGTCCCTCCAGGATTTCTTTTTGTACCCCCATGCCCCCGAAGCGACAAAAACACAATTACAACCCAGTCGGGTAGAAACCGCATTTCTCTTTCAAACCTGCTCATTTCTCATGCACGACGTGTGCTCGTGTCTACCACACACAACGCGTCGTCTAAGATTTAAAACTCGTTATACCTCCTTTGTGCTACCACCCTTTTCTCTGCGCACTTGCGAAGTTCAATCCTATTATTTGGGGTAATTTTCTGAGGCCGAGACGGCCTTTCATTGTTTAATCCCAGTCGGATACGGGTAGGCAACCGTAAATAGAGGTAAATGCAAGATAGTATCAGTGGCGAGAGGTCACCTGTCTTCGCCTAAAGCAAGCACATCAACACTGGAGTGTGTCCTGGGTATCTACCGTAGAAAGGAAAATATTTGGGGTCAAGGATTACGACAAACACTTGGGTGTTGACACGACACCCTCGATGGCGTTTTGATGAGAATGTATCGGCTTTTGATCCACTTCGCTGTCGCTTTCGACAAAATGGTTTTTCGCACGTACGTTTTATCGACTAGTTGAGTGAAACGTTTTACAGCTAATTTGGGCAGTCGTGTTGTTGATCTAGCTATCAAGGCTCAATTGCCTATTTGCGTCTCATATTTAAACTATTACCTCTTTAATGCGCTTAATTGCTATTTAATGTCATCCTCTTTCGGTCACGTTTGTCGTAGTGTGTCGTAAGATTGTTGTAGGGCTGTCGTAGTCCTGGTCGTGGTCGATGTCGTAGAATTTTTAAGCAGGCTGTAAAAAGGCGACCAAGGACAAAACACGGCCTTTTTCGAATCAAGACAGTTGGATTTTGTACGACAAATACACGGCCATCCCAAGAATGGCCACAGTTCGATCGTACGACGGTCCTACGACAAACGTGATCGGAAGACTCCAACATTGTGTATGATTTATGACAATGCGTGTAGACCACGGTTAGGCAATTGTGGTTACTACGCGGGCGGCCTCAACACCACTCTGATCTTTCACCTTACTTAGCCGCGAGCTACAATATCTTGGCAACGAACCGGTGTGTTTCCCTCACGTAATAAAGAAGCACACACACAAACACAAATCGTCGAGAATTCTTTCGCGATACAATCTCTGTACCTCCTTACCCTCAAGCCCTCTATCCGAACATGTTGCCGTTTTGAAGTTTTGAGAATGTGGTGTCACAAACGCGCAGTTTCCCGCTACAATATATTGCCAGCCGGTGTGTTTTCGTCGAGAATACAGAAGCACACTCACTCACACACACACACACACACACACTCTCACTCACACACACACACACACACACACACACAAATGGTTGAGAATTCTTTCGCGATACCATCTTTGTACCTCCTTACCCTCGAGCTCTCTTTCCGAACATGTTGCCGTTTAGAGTTTTGAGTATGCGGTGTCACAAACGCACGGTTTCCTGTAGCTGCCCGTTTAGTCATGCTCTGTAATTTTAAAGAGAAGAACTTGTCTGCGAATTAGGAAACCTGTGATTATGACTAAGCGCGAGTAGAAGATTTTTAGTCTGGACTGACTTTGGATGAAACAGCGACATCCTGAAACGTTGTTGTTGCACTTTGCGGAAACAGAAGCAAATTGGTCTCCGCGGGTGTCTGTGTAGGTTTTCTGTATGTCCTTCAACAGGCGGTAAACCAAACCATACGCAACAGTTGCTCCAAATGGTACGTTAGACACCGAAGGGGAACGTAAGCTAGCATATGGCGGGGGAGGGTCCCAAAATACCTCTTAGGGGACCCCTCGAGAGATGTATCATTAAACTATTGGAGGATATGAATTAGAGTGAAATGAATTTTCCCTCCATCCACATAGCTCTACAGTTAGGAAATGCCGACCTGTCAACACGTGGAGCGTATAGTGGCTAACAGATACACGGATAATGCAATGAAGATGTGCACGGCACTAGGGGATGACCATATGGGGTGCGGATACCAAAATATCGCGAGGAAAGGGGTTCTGAACTTCTCCATGGGAAGCCCTCGCAGGGGGTATACAGAGATATGGCACACAGATACGGAAAGTCTGGCAAAACAATCGGCGATTTGCATCATTTCTTGCCACTGTTCCATGCATAGCCGTTGGTGGTAGTCTCGCTAATATTCAAGCAGATGTTAGGTTGGTAACGTTTTCTGATGTGGCGAGCGAGTTGCTCTCAGATTCTCAGAAACCATTGCGATATTCCACCCACATCCGCTTGTAGATTAGATGCTAGTTTGTTTTTTATACATGTCCAAAATTAGTTTTAAAGGGTGTATATGGGAGAGACAAAGTTTACAAGGTCGTCTGTTTCCATTAGTCAATTTGTCAAGCAAACTTTAAGCGTGTGCCAAAACGAAGGAGCTTGCCAAAAACAATAATTCTATTCCTTATATGATACCGTAGAGCGCGTGGGCGTCTTTCTGAAAATTATTGCGAAGCGAGCCTAGGAGGAAAGTTAGTGTAAAACTATTGGGTTTAACATAAGAGGTGTTTATGGCATCTTCATTAGTTTCTAAAGGCCTGTACTTAAGAGCGGTTGGAGGCCGATAAAAGTGGGCACACAATGCGATGTCGCCGCTGGCATATTTTTGATGACAGAAGATGTTTTTCAGGGGGAAGAGGTATCCTGACTCTGCGGTAGTTTGGATCGGGGTCGCCGCGGATTCGTTCCGGAGATCTCTCGTGGAAATCAGGCGTGTCTTCTACAAAACGTCGGTCCCTCTGTCTTAAAAGCTCCGACCGCCTCGCGGGGTAGACATGCATAAATCCCAGCGCATATGCGACTATGAAAGGATGTACTGAATTATACTGAAGTTGTGAATGCGACTTACCGAGCTCCAAAATCCCCTTTTGACGACGCTTTTAAGAACCTCATTATTCCTCGTATCTCGTCTTTCCTGTAGTAACAAAGGGAGAAGAAGGGGTGATATTCGTGCTAATTACCACTGACAGTAACTTGGGGATTATGCAGGCATTTCGCTAAATGGGAACTCAATCTCTAACGTTTCCCCGGAGATTCTGAACCCCGAGCGTGCGGACACGGGAGCTACATGCGGTAGCAGGGTATGCCTAGCCCCGAAGGCGTTTCCGAAACGTTACGCTAACGTCAAATAACTTAAATACTCCAATTTCTCTCTGTCAACGCACAGAATCGTGGCAGCCACACGACTTGTTGGTGTAGAAAGTTTACATTTTTTTAGGGGGAAGATTTTCTTTTTTCTCTATATTTTTTTCGGGAATATCTTATCAGAGGTAAAGGGTGTTGACACAGGGGACCGGGCCGGTCCTTGTCATGACGGCCGCAACACGCGAACAAGCCCGGAGGGACATCTCCTTTTTCGGGCCTTCCTCTGTCAGGGCGGCGACACCAGAGTTCAAACCTCGGCCCTACCGGATCGAAATAAATACGCTCCCGTCTCAAACAACCCCGGGTGCACCATTGTTACTCCATGCTGCGCTATTTTTCTCTGCCTCAGTCCCTCCTCTGTCATACGGACAACAGTAAAAAAAAGGAAACTACACGCCAAAAAACGCTGTTGAATATAGAGAAGCCAAGACCGGGAGCTCTGCCTAGACTTTTTATCAATAAACATTTACCAACCACAACATGCCGATACCGTGCAGCGACGCAGGCCAGCGCCTAAAACAAGCAAGCAATGTTTAAATGTGTTCTGATCGGGATTCGAACCCGTGTGCGTACGTACCTTGACGCTAAGCCCCATGATAGTATCCGCAAGCAGTGCCAAAATTAGGACTGTTGTTATCCAAGTCGGTAAGGAATTCATGGTAGGAGTGAAAACGTCAGGAAGATGAGATGCCCATATATACACACTGGTGTAACCTCGCCCGCGACTTGCCCTGGCGCGCGGCGCTTTTCTATGTACACCCGCCGTATACTTGACATATGTCTACTACAGCCCGGGTCACGTGACTCGCTACCGTACCTCGCTTTAGATTAACAGCGTCAATTTTTCACGGTAGACCGCCTTCCAAGCACACGACACCCAGCTTACTTTTAAACCATTCTTCAATTATAAGTAGATATTCTCCAGATATCATAACTTTCTACAAAACATAGCAAACATCAATGTGTCCCAAACCTGTTGGACAACATTGTAGCAAAGTTATGCCCCAAAATATTGCAAAAATATGAAGATGTACAGTAGCGTCCAAAGACGAAGGACGAAGCAGTGTTCTTAGACTGCTACTGAGCATGCTCAAGATAGCCTATCCTCCAGGCCATGGCATGGTCTGCCTGTACCTTATGTATTGCCTACAGCAGGTACCCCTACCCCCTATACAGACCTTTCTAAACACACAATGAATGAGAAAAGACAATCCAAAACAATCGCTGAGTATTGTAAGTAGGGGTGGTCCACAAATGACTAATTCAAATCTTACTGAACAAACTTTGTTTAACATATTCATGATCCAGACGTGCAAGTGAGAGCTGACAACGAGCAACCAGAGACTAATCGAAAACAACAACAACGATAAACAATTGTGTCAATAGTTAATTTGATGACAACACTTTCTGGTGTTGTAATCCCCAAAATCCAGTTAGTGGGCCGTTCTGGAATCGTGACATAGACAATGGGGTCTTTTTATCAGAGTACGGAACCGAGGCAATCCGTTTAAAGGGGGTTATGAATATGAAAATATGATAAAGAAATTGTCTGAGGCGCCAATTGCAATTCTTTCGTGTCGTCTGATTTTGTGATGGATTGAGGTTGATTTTGCCCATGGTATCATCGGGAAAAATTCTCACGGTGATTTTTTTTTTAGTGAGAAACCTCCCTTTTTAATTTTTGGCCACCATTCTATTCTAGTCTCTAACAAAAAGCTTCTCCAATCATGGCTTGAAAATATATCAGTAAAGAATTAGCGAACCCATCGTCTTTTATCGTTTTTATGTGTAGTACCCACGGTGACCCACCAATCCTAAGTATTTTTCAATAGCAAGTCCAATCCCCCCCCCCCCCGTTCCTTGGAGTGAAATCCTGGCGAATGAACTAAAATTGAACTACAATCGTACGTCGTAAAATGCTTGATAAAAATACTACAGTACAAGGATAATATATCATACATCAATCTAGAACTATAAAATGTTGTCGATAGCAGTATATGAGGTACATTATGGATGATTTGTCCCTTTTTTTAAGAAGTACAAGGAAATTGACCTATACAGGCGTTATATGAGTTGGGCGGGATATACAGTACATGAAAAATATGAGGATGGTCTCCGATCAGTGATGAAACCGCGCAAAGTATCGTCTGAAATCGTGTCAGACGATATTTGACTTTCTTACCCTAGAACCTGACCTACCCTCTCGTCACCTTGGGGATCTACATAATACCGCTGGGTTCGGCCCTCCCCCTCCCCTTGAGCAAATTCATTATTTATCAGATGATCAGACGACAATGTTGCACTTTGGTTCTAATCGACCCAATTGTTGAATTTCCCACAAGAAAAGTAGAGGCTCGTTTTCGCTTGGAGTTGGCGGGAAATTCTTCGTCGCTGTGAGGAGTGATTCATCTTGTATTTCCTCAGACAGACGGCGCAGGAAGTGGTTACGTCATAATCAGACGACTTTTTTCTTCTACATTTCCAGACAGCATAGAGCTTAAACTGTATACATATTTATGCGTTGTCTTTGGTTGTAGGCATTTATTTTGAGACGTATAGAGTTTTTAGCTCTTTAACCTGTTGAACGTTAGATAAACTTGATCTTGAATATAACGGAATTCCCATACAATCTACTTTTGTCTTTTCCAATCACGGTAACTATGACAGAATATAAACGCACCGTTTTAAGACCTATTAAACCGCCTGCAACTGACCTGGAATGCCGAGAATGCATCAAGTCGTTCTAAATCAAGTTTGGATTGATTGGAATTGATCCAGTGACCCTGAAAATACATCCATTCATTATTTACAAAAGCGAGCTTTTTCAGTGTAAGGAAACTCCTAAGTGTGTCTCCTTCTTGAAACCGATTAAAGCTTTCCTGTCAAAAGTTGTTGAGACTGACACGAGGAATATTGTAAGAATTCAAAAATGATGAAATATTGGCTTCAACGTCCACTAGCTTGAAGCTCAAGCCCAAAAGCATATGTCAACGCTTGTCCTCAAGAAGCCATTTGACATCCATCTCTTTCAACGGGCCTGTTCTGCTCTCCAGTTGCAAAGGGTTTCGAGTGACTTATTTTGATATACGATCTCTCTAGATGTTTGCCATAGCAGCCAATCCAGTCTAATTTATGACCTAGTGGAATCCGACATGTAGATAATTGGTAATAATTGGTATGCTGCAAAATGGTGTGTAAATGTAACAAAGCAGGATAATATTTGCTATACATGTCAAGCATAACCCTGCATTTACGTTATATATCAGTCATTCACTCATGTCTTGAACTAAGTTTCCGTTACGAATCATTTGTCAGAATATTTATCAGTTCTTATACGTTAGATAGGTAACATACAATTGGAACATTGGGAGGGTGGGTAGATGCCGCTCCATCAAAGAAGCGCTTGGTATCCAGGCTGGGATTCGTAACAAAACAGAACGCCAGTCTTGTTCGGTATCCACTGCCATTTTGGAATTCCGGAACAAGACTAACATCCAAGCTAAGAAAAGAAAGAAGAAAACTAGCCTGGATGCCAGCCTCCGCTCCCACGGCCACTGCTGACGATGCTGACATTCGATTCAGGCTAAAGCTATTAAAGCTAGAAAGAGGAAGAGACAAGTGCAAGTCCGGTTGGCTGGTATCAAGGTTATAGGAAGAAACATCTTATTACCGTACGTGTTACCCGTGATCTTTTAAAAATGGCGGGCTTTTCAAAGAACATGACATCTTACACGCGCGTACGATCACAAGGCGTTCACCGTTGTATCTCTACGTAGAAACAACGCGTGAAATTTTAATTTTGGCGGAAACATCTATTTTTCTGGTGTAAGACAGTAGAAATCATAAATAGCACGTTTTATGCTGTTTCCCTGCCATAGAACTAATCGCCTCTCTTAGTAGCTCAACGCATTATCATGTTTTGAAAAGTCAAAACAAAGGTGAATTGTTTTTTTTTTTTTTCGAGAAGGTTGATTTTTCCACTGTAAAACAGTGATGAAAGGCTTAAAGTGCACGTTTTTTTTGCGCGAAAAAAAGGTCTTCATGTCATAACAACAGTTAGTTCCCAAAGTAGCTAAGACGCATTGTGTCAACGTGTTTTGGCATATCTTAACATATAAACCAGCATTTGCACACAGAATCAGCGTAGATTGTTATCATTGGTGGGGAATAGGTATTCTGACAAGCGTGCTCCTCTAGTAAATCATTCCGCAGATTTGGCCGATTTCTATATAATGGTTTCCGAGAAGTCTGTAAAAGACTTAGGCCATTTTGATCTAATTATATGGATGGCATCCTACTGGAACCCAAAACCTCATGCGAGCGTGCAAATAAAAAAGTTTGGCCCTCAAAAAGTTGCCTTCATTATGAAATTTAAGGGATATTTAACAAATGAGTAAACACATAGAAAATGGAGCATACCAAACAAAAATCTTCATTTTGTTCTTTCACATCTTCTTTGACCTTTAAAATAACATTTGGCATCCTCTGACATTACTTTTATTTCGTATTTGGTATCCGATATTTTTTTTGCAACCTAACGTTATATGTGCTCATTTTGCACCTGCTTTGTATGATTTACCGTACGGTTGAAAACTTTTTTTCTTTGAAAACGTCCGAAAATTCATGCGCGCGTGGATGTCACCCATACAATCAAATCAACAGGGCCCACCTGCATGTATATATTGAAAGGTTTTGATGACAATCATATGTACCTGACAAATGTGTACTGTCTTATGCTAAGTCGACCCCATTCTGTCAGTTCCTATTGTTTTTCTGCGCTATCTCATCTGTATGTATCCGAAGCTTCATCTCAGACATATGGTCGGGAAAGGAGGTGGGGGTAGTTTAAAATGCTAAAACTAATAAGCACCTGTCACAAAGAACATTGCTAACATTTGACGGTTACCATTTAAAAGTGGCCTCTCTAAAAATCAGTGCTCAGTCACGGGAAGGGCTTAGCCTGGGTACCATCCGTATTCTACCGGTGGGCTCCTTACACTCACTATTTTTAGGTAGTGAGTGTAAGGAGGCCGGTAGAATACGGACGGTACCCAGGCTAGAAAGGGCTATCTTGGTAAAGAAAACAAAAATAAAGTAAGAGATAAATAAAAGTATTCTAAACATTGAGGTTCATAAATAAAGTAAACATGGATCTTTCTTCGCTTTGTACATGTCTCAAACAACTTGTGGAGTGAAGAATAATGATAGGCATATATTTCATCACGTAGGTTTTCAACGGCAAAAATTACATGTAGGTAGAGTATCACAGAGTGGTACACCTTAACAAAAGAAATTATGAAAGCGAATAACAACTAAATGACCAAACTTCAGCCTTGATGACAAAGAATAATAAGGCTTGTCTCAATGGAACTTCAAATTATATGAAAAGTTGTCTAGTTGTAAATGATTACATGCCTTCTCATATATATATGTAATCATATGGTAAAAACGCATACAAGCTTTCTGAACATTAGAAAACATAAATAGATAATTCATGGTAATTTTCAGCATTCCTTGCATGCGATCACAATCGCACAAATTAGAGAAACAAGTCCAGTCGGACGTGTCTAAAGTTCGCCTGTGCGCGTCGTCTGCATCTCCCGTGTAATTTCCCGCCAAAACTTTTGACCTGTGTGCTAATGACAAGTTAAATATGACTCAAACTTCGCGCGTTTCAAAAGATTAAACTAGGTGTGAACAATCCACTGAAGAGTTTTGTTGATGTTCGTCTGGAGTGATGTCTAAGTAGGTACTGACCCCCTGCCCCCCAGGCAAGGCAACCCCTCCATCAATCATGACGTAGTAACAATAGGACAGAAAATCAGACGACATTTTGGCTCAGACCGCCATGACAGTGGCTCGGAGCGTCTTCGTTGGTGGTATCAATAACACGATAAAACACGAATGATTTGACGTGTGATGACCTTTTATTGTCCATGTCTCTTTACTGAACTGATTGCTCATAAAATTCCTCACAAAAGTAGTTTCTATGATTACATTTTGACGGTTTATTTTGCCGTTTGTGCAACCAGAAGACAGGTAGGCTTGAATTGTTTTGCCCCTTACACGAGTACATTTATTTCGTGTCAGTGAATAAACACAGAGGATTGAATGAGTCCTTGGATCAACAACACCGATACCAGACCCCCTGCCGTGGGTAACCTTCAGGTAACCTTCAACAGTTGTGGGAGGGGGGCGTGTTCTTTTTAGATGTCCCACTACGTCCTTGGAAATTGCGAAAGTTTGCAATTGTATCTTCCACTACCACAGAAGTGTGAGACATCAGAAAACATTTAATAGCACCTTAATATTTTTAAGGCTGAAAAATTCAATCGTGGGCGTCAAAGCTCAATTTACGATCACGTTGCAGAATTGCATTATTAAAATAGCTGGAAAAGTAAACCTTTTTTATTTTTCTTTGTCCATGAAAATCCACCCATGACTTCTTTAGACCCCCCCCCCCAACACACACACACACACACACACACATACACACACATACACATACACAAAACTGGCAAGACATAGCCGTACACACCTGTAATGGGTTGCTGGAGAGATTTTTTTTTTAATGGGACGTATACAAAGCCCTAAGGACACGCGAAAACGAAGAGCCCAACCCAACATCTGCTTGGAGATAAGTTCTCTGTATCATTGCTGTGTAACTATAAATCATTGCTGTACAATGATAAAAGACTATACGTCCATTTTTCCGCGGAAGTAAATGTAATACTCTCTAAGTGTTCTACGGAGTCGTCTTTGACAGGAGTGGACGAAGGTCGTCCATGTTGGAATCAGAGTTCATTCACTAACATTATGGGATCAGCTGGCGCCGACTAGCCTGAGTATCATCCGTATTCTACCGGGGCTCCTTACACTCGCTACCCCTAAAAAATAATATTTTTTTAGGGAAGTGAGTGTAGGGAACCCCGGTAGAAATAGGATGGTACCCAGGCTAGGCGCCGACATTATCTATTTATGAAACAGCTCAGACAAATTGTAGTCCAACTGTCAACGGGTCCCTAGATTTAAAACAACTGTCCGTTTTTCGTCAATTCCTTACGGTTAAGTCAATAGTTATGGAATTTTACTACTGTTAAAGTTTACGTTATTGGAGGGGAGGACACATTAATTTCTCTACGTCATTAAAGTAGTCACTAATTTGAAAATATTCATCCTACATTTTTCAAATATGGGACAAGACAATGGGCCATTTGTGTGTCAGTGAACGTGAAAAAGAGAACGAATACTCTTCTCACTAATCAATTCACTGATTCTTTTTCCTTGTACATTGTTTGTAAGTTTTACAATTTCTGTATTACTATGATGCGTGCTTATGCATCTTATTTGATTAACACAATGAAACTCAACACGCTATATAAACCATGCATTAGATGCAAGCTTCATGATGTAAAAGAGACCAACACGAGCGTCGAGAAGAATAGGGGTGACCCCTATCGGCTGAAAACGCCCGTCTTTGTATGATTTTGACAAAGATGCACCTGCAGTTCCAGAGCAAGCTGCTTGGGGGCCCAAACATACATTCTTCCTTGCATTGTATTACAACCTATCTACCCAAAAGTTCTGTTGCAGTACCAAGGTCAAATACTAGGGGGGGGGCAAAATCGACCTTGACTGTTACCTTTCAAACACCTACCTACATATCAAATATCATCGTAATCCATCAAGAGGTTCTTGAGTTATGCTGACTACAAAAATACAACAACAAAAATCGGACAAACACACACACACACACACAAACACACACACACAACAATATCTCCATTTCATGAACATAATGACTGTCTTACCTTTAACTAATGTAAAACGTATCTATTATTTCGTTTAGCCCACGGAATTAAAAGCCTACAGAGATGTGTGATAGACAGATAAATCACTATGATTTTCAAACAAGATTAGAGTCGTCTGTGATTATGATAGCTTCTCCACCTTGTCCATCATACCAACCTCCCATAGGATGTACGATAACTCCAAATCCCCCAGGACTATTCCATTAACAAGGTTGAAGAGGGGCGGTCAGGGACACATTTTTTTAAATCCCAGTTCGCTTCAAGTCTTGTCGTGTGCATACATGTACATTGTATTTTGATACTTTTTAAATGTATTCTGATACATTTTAAAATGTATTGACATCAAACCTATTGGCTAAAATTATCGCTTGAACTGATTTTTGCGAACTATCTTCGAAAGGAATTTGACACTAGTTCACCTTTATCCGCAAGGTAACTTTTAGCCGTTGAATCTAAAAACGGCATTTAGGAATATCAAGACGGTGGTTTCAAACTGCGATATTTCGACTTGATATCTCTAAATACTGTTTTAAATACCTCGCATTGTGCTTTAAAATGCAATTTCTACTAGCACCCGTTCCCCTTACATAACAGTATATTTCCAGTAACTCTATACCTCACAATGATACTGTATCTAGATGCTTGAAAGTATAATTTCCCAGATCCCATAGATATACATTCGAATATTTTAGCATATGCATCGTAACCGTTTTGTAGAATTGCGCAGCTACACATCTAACTTAAGATAGGAAAATTTGTCTTAAAGGGACATTCCACTCCAGAAGCGATTGTTGTATTTTTGATGCGCAATTAGATCTGTGCTGCTGGATATTTGATGCCATGCAAATGCGATTTTCTCGGTCGTAGAAGACTCTGAACGCAGCGTATACATTCCAAGTAATGGTACGGTCAGCGTCATGACGTTTTACAAGGGGAGCCGGCGACGGCTGGCAGTAACTTGAGCGATGTACAAGCCTTACATGACAGAAATATGGCACATGGTCTGTGACACATGTACAACGGTTGCTATCTGTCAATGTCTAACCAGGCGACACTTATTTTTATTGACAGTCAGTTGAGTGTCTGACAAATCTGGCATGACAGAAATATTCGACAATGATCTGGCGCACAACGGTTCCGATATATCAATGTCACATTTTTTCTAACGAGGCGACGGTTATTTTTATTGGCAGTGATTTGAGTGTCTGACAAGTCTGGTATGACGAAATGATATATCAAGGGTCTGTGGCGCAACGGATAACGCGTCTGACTACGGATCAGAAGATTCCAGGTTCGAATCCTGGCAGACTCGATCTTGTTTTTAATATTTTGTACAATGAAAACACAAACAGGACACAACATAATCTGTACCTACATTTACCCGACAGAAATTATTTTACTATCTTAACTCTATTAGTATTAGTAAGATAAATTAACGTCAGGATCGTTAATTGCCTCTGTGTGTGTGTCTTCCTCTGTGTTAATGAGTGGTGTGTGTGTGTGTGTGTGTGTGTGTGTGTGTGTGTGTGTGTAGCTGTGTATGCCTGTGTTCTACCAGATTATTTATTTCACCGAGGGAGTGAAGTCTGCCATCTCCTATCGCCTTGTTGCTGATTACATCATCATCATCATGCATAAATCTATACTACATAATCCAGCAGCCGTCAATACGAATCATATGGATATACTAACTAGCTACCCACGAGGGATATATGTGTGATATCAGTACCATCTGTAGTCCATGTTGTGGTTGTTTTCTTACCATTACATCTCTGGTATCTCTTAAATCCTCGATGTTATCAATGGTTTCTTCACAACAGGGATCCTCAACTGATACGCAAACAAGGCCGAGACGTACGTTGTACGCAGAATATGGGGAAACCCATAGACAACTAGAAATTTGAATATATAAAAGACAACAAAAGTTTCAATACTTTTTTTTAGAAAATTTGGCGTCCAATGGCTCAGTGACTAAGGCTATCGGACACGGGATCAAAATGCCATGGGTTATATTCGTGGCATTTTTAGCTAGCCTAGCGTTGTGCCATTGGGAAGATTCTGGGAAGACACCTTACAAAGCAGTCTTAAATCCACCCAGGTGTGGAAATGAGTACCTAACTTCGTTTTAGGAGGTAAAATATGAAGAAGAGGAATTGGTTCCGCCTTTCAAGACCTTGCCACCGCACTTGCGGCCTCAAGAGGGCCTCTTTTTAAAACACCGACTTTCACCCGACGTCTGCTTGGAGTGCATGGCTCGTAACTCACGAGCCAACCACCGCGCGGGAAACAAACCGGCGAGCAAACATGTTCGGACATCTTGAAAGTGTCCATTGTTGCTGTAGTGATGTATGTCTCTCACCCACCGGGCCCGATAGAGTCGTCAAACTGCACCACACTTGACCTTACTCTGTGGGGATGGGGAAACAGGGGTCAAATGTTCGGTAATAAATATCACACTATGATGGGCGCCCTCATGCTGTCGTCTGCAGCTCAGGCGTTGCCATGGACACGGCTCAGAAGTTTGGCGGGAGGTTTCACCAACTGCGACGGTATGCTCATGCAGGATGTTTGACTTAATTGGAAACGTTACACACAACAGAAAGAGACTGTAAGGGCCAAAACTTTTACGGGCATTCCTCATATAGAAGCAGTTTCAATTATGAAGACAGAAACAACTACATTATAAGTCAAGATGGCTCCCTTGCAAGAAATCTCGTGCGACTAACAAAAAGGATAGTCAAATCAAGGAGGTTGAAAGAAGGGAAAATTAACATGTTGGAAATCACTTTGTTTTCGTAAATTTTCTCTATGAAATATTAAGTATTGTGTGTGTGTGTGGGGGGGGGTCTGTGTCTGTCAGTGTGTTTCCGGATATTTATGGTCAATGTGATTTAAAAAGGGCTGGCTGGACTGCAGTGATTTAGTATATAAGGTTTTGTTTCGAATTCTATATTCTGGCTGCTCTTTTTTCAATCTATACTGTGTCCATTACCTCATCATTAGCAGCTGTGCTGAACTTAATAACATTATTACAATACAGCACGCTGGCAAGTAGCGGTGAGGTGGGTATTTAAGCTACCTAGCCGATATTAAAGCAAGAAAACAATTTATTACTCAAGGAACGGGATCGATTTTGGAAACGGTCAGATGGTCGAGCCGATACATAACGTTACTGTATTTGCAGCTTTGTCTAAAAAAATGACATCGCCGGAAGAATCGGTCTGTGTCATTTCATAGAAGCCCGTGAGGACATCTAGTTAGCGCCTTGTTTTCATAAGGACCTTCATTGATAAACACGACACGTCTAATTTTCATCGCTGTCTTTGAAGACCTTTGTTCTAATCTTTCAACATCCTTCCCAGACTTTCAACTGTCAGATTATTCTGGATTTAGTCAGAAATGATCACAGGCAAACATCCTTCAAGTCCCATCTGAATACTGTGAAGAATTACAATCCTTCACAGGTGTGGTGATATAACCCTGCAACTGTGGTTTGACAACGGAAATCTGTTACAGTAAAAGAAGAACAGTAAATCCTGTCTACAGCGACAACTCGAGGGATTTGATCAAAATGGTTACAGTAGACAGCTGGTCACTAAAGACAGGTCTTCAGTATGCAGAGGTAGACGTTGTACTACATTTGTGTTACGTATACTATAAATGCTACAATGTTCGCACTATATAAAAGGTCATAGTGTCCTTGGTCGTATCAAGGTATAGATTTCTTCGTATAAATGCATGATTTCAAATATGTCAAAATACTTTTCTATGATAACGTTCACTACTTTTCAGCACGTTGTAGGTATTTTTCAAA
Organism: Branchiostoma floridae x Branchiostoma belcheri; assembly: GCA_019207045.1. Classification (NCBI taxonomy): domain Eukaryota; kingdom Metazoa; phylum Chordata; class Leptocardii; order Amphioxiformes; family Branchiostomatidae; genus Branchiostoma; species Branchiostoma floridae x Branchiostoma belcheri. The sequence continues at coordinate 24,467,688 of CM033024.1, read as the reverse complement.
CATGGCATGAGTTCGGAAGTTGTATGTCTTCTTGTTTCTTCGGATAAAGAGGACCGTCAGCCTTTCAAGATGGCAGCTTGTCATACAAATACTTCACAATCAACTAGGCTTTTCAAGATGTATCACGGTTGCCAAAATTCATAGATTGCTGATGGAAATACTTTTTTTTAACTGGGGGGATAATCTAGCTACTTTTTTTCCAGAACATTTTCCCGTCTACTTCAAAAAGGTATTGACGTCAAACAGGATTTGCGAGAATATCATTTTTGTGGTATTTTCATGAATTCTCGTCTTTTTGACAAAAAGTCCATGATATCATTTTGTCCAAAAACGTATTCCATCTGCTATTTCTGTTGTTGAACCTTCTGTCACCGTCACACAAGATTTAGCATGTCAGAACACATCCCCTGAGCTGTAAGCACCTACAGGGAGGCCGGTGACCTCCACGGACCGCCGACAGTGTTCGAACCTTTGAGCCTGACCTCTGAGGACATCATGGCGATGTGGAAAACGAGATTAGGTCTCGCACAGTACGAAACTGACACCGAGACCTTTGACCTGGGTGAGGCATGCTGGGAACCCGCTGCGAACGAATTATTTGGTAACAGACGTGAACTTACAGACAGAAATGCCAGTAGGAACATTTTAGTTTAACCCAAGGTCACGACACGCTATGAGAGGTCCTTGTAGTTGTCTTTAGAGGTCATAATGGTGGGCATGAGAGAACAGGTGGATGCGTCTCTTACCAACGTGTTCTAACGGTTACTTTGGAAACGTCCAAAAGATTAAGACAATGAAGAAATGACATAGAATAATTGTGATATCTTTGTTATTTTTGCCAATAGCTTAGAAAAGTACGTAATTCTGTATTATCAATACTACCGTTATCATATGAACTTGGAATATTCAACTGACAATATGTCATATCAGATGTCAGGTGTCATGAAATATGTAATCAGATTCGTTTTCAACACCACACAGCGCCTACATACCGTGATTAAGCATCATCAAATAGTCACTGTTGCTCAAAAACAAGACGTTCCCGTTCAAAAACAGTATGACATGCACATTGGTGTGTTCATCATTTCGCAAGGTCAAATTGATAGCCACGGAACTTTTCAGATTTCCTAGATCATTTACAAGCGGGAAGATGGAATCACCAAGGTCAAAGCTACTTAATCTCTCAATGTCAAACGGCTTTGTCTGAGTCTAACATACCGTCTTGACTTTCAATGCCAACATATGCTTTGCATTGCCTGTTTTTTTTTTTTTCGAAGACTTCATGAAGATAATCGTGCCTTAAGATTATATGGATATAAATAACCTGGTCAAAAATATACTTAGAGTGTCTTCTCACAGTGTGCTTGGATCTATGACTAACGTTAATGGACAAAATTGCTCTTTAAATAAGTTGAAGGGAAAAAGGATTTGAGACCTCGATCGCCCAACCAACGAACCGATCCATCGACCTTTGGACGTGTCACATGTCGGAAGACCAACTGTTCGATAGACGGACGGACAGACAGCATCGCCTGAGTGACCGAGCAACTGTTGGATAAATTTGCCAAACGACCGACGGACTAACGGACAACACAAAATCTACAATCAGACTGACAACATTGGACGGATTCAACAGGCCATCCGAGTCATGATTGTCATTGAACTTTTCAGCTTCGCCTTGTTTTTACCTTCATGAAAATGGACGTATATTTTATGTGCATGTTTGTATGCGTCTGTCTGGTAGAATCTCTGGATCGGTTGTAGTGATGTTTGGCATATGGAGACGGGTTGGGAAGATGAAGGTCAAGGTCGAGTATGGTCCCCTGGAGTATGACCTTGGTACTACAGCAGAACTTCAAGTTGTTGTTTTCTTTCGCACAAGACATCGTTGTCTTCTTCTCTCGTAGATTACACTGTTAGCTATTGAGCGCTAGCCGTATGTGCATAGAATTCGTTTTTTGACAGCCTGAGCTAAATGCACTCTGTCTTATAGGTGACAAAGAGGCAGTCGAAGTTAGTTTACTTGAGTTTTTAATAAGTGCCACATCACTTGCTTGGGCACCTTATCTACCTACTTACACGGTAACTTACTGGCTATTACAATGAAAGCTCATCTGAGATTAGTGCTTGACAGGAAAGAGGGTCAAGCAGCAGTGCTCCAAGCAGCATTACCGGAGCCAAAGTCTGTATCCAAAGGGCTAAACTCGGGGGACAGTTGGACACTATTTAGCCTTTGGTTATTGTCTTTGCCCCCCTCTACATAGATCCGTTTGGAGATTACCCGAGCCCCTTTCAATGAGATGGGGAAGATTTTTCAGGTGAAGATATGGCGAGGTCTGAATTCGGTGACCTATCTACAAGTATGACCGAAGCTCGCCTACACGGCTACAGTGTGACAGGACTTTCACCCCGGGTAGATCACTACCCTGTCGCCTACAGTCTCGCCAGACTAGGTCCAAGATAACACCGTACGTACGTAGTACACCAGCACTTCATTATCGGGGCAGAAGGTCCCCCTCCCTCACATCACGATAAACATCTCTCCGTCTCTAATCCCAGGTCGCAGCTCAGACACCATTTCATTACTTGATTAACCCTCTTGACCTGGATAAGACAAAACCAGCGTACCTTAAAGAATGTACAAGGTGGAGAAACTGTCCGTCCAAGTCTTAAAGTCTACACCTGTCTTAGGGAAGCTGAGATTTCTACTTTCGCCCTCATTAAACTGGATCTACAGATAAGGCTCAGAAGACAAGGCCTTCAAGTCTGACTATGCCATATAAGTCCTGGCTTAGACGCAAATGGATTACGTCTAATCCGAGAGGAATTTGGTGAATTAAGAGAGAAAATTGTTTGATGTTTGAAACTCGTTAAGGTGCGCAGGATTTGTACACGTGGGTTGGTAGAGAAAGTTTAATATGGCCTCTTGAAATCTATTTTCTTTTATCTTCGTAAAGTTCTTGTGTAAGGAATAATCTCTTACCTGTGTGTGTGCGTTTATAATCGCATAGCTCGAGAAGCAGTGGATGGATCATTATGATATTTAGTGATGAGTAGAAGTTGGGGAAACGAAGGTTAAGTTTTATAAGAGGTTTCTTAGCGGCTTTCTGTGGTACTGTGGCGAAATTTCCGATTTTGGTATTTCGTACTCTGGGCATGCTATGGTCATGATTTTTGACAGATGTATAGCTCTTATGAATTATGGTGTAGATTTGAGCCCCTAGCGGCTTTGTTTGGAACTACAGAGTTTGATACTATACATTACGCACCTTGGATCTGGTTGGAGATTACAGTTTGTAAAGACCTTATCTAGATCTTCAATTGTCCGTCACAATTCGGAAAGACAACATCTTCCTAAAAGTAAGAGTCTGTTTGCATGTTCATGCCCAGAGGCTATTAGAAATGATTGTAGAAACGTAGGACTTTGCATGCAAGATGCAGTAAGAGATGAAACTTGCTAATAAAAGATAAAACATTGACATAAACCCTTGATACCAGCAAGGTCCTTTTTTCAACCTCCTTGTAATAGTAATCGCTGGCTATCACATTTTTACAGCAAACTCAAAAGTATCCTCAACAGTATCGTCGTTGGTTAACAGTTATGTTCGTATGAAGCATTTCTCAAAGAAATGATAAAGACAACAATTTATCATTTAAACGGTCAAGTTGAGTGCAACACGTAAACATGATTATCAAGGTCCGCCATCAACACCTCCGTGGACAATCAATTTTCCTTGAATCCGCGCAGTTCCCGAATGTGCCGCCTGGTTCTGTTTTCACGGTCGTCTGTTTCAAGATGGCGGCTCGACCCTCCAGGTGTGGGGGCTAATTGTTAGGTCATAAAGTTCGCGTGACCTTGACATAACCTTCGCGGCTTCGGGCGTTCTGAAACCAGCGGGGATGGGTTCATGATTGAGTGGGAGTATCCCATGACTTCTTGTTCACATGTGAAGAACAATTTGTAGTAAAGTGCCCTTCCTTGAACCCCTTTACGCACCACACTGTGACAGAACTATTTTACGAGGTTTGATGTTTTCAAGTCAGGTGTGAGACATATATCACTCCGCCGTGCCAAAATGGTTTGAAAACGTTTTCACCACACTGAAAAGGAATGTTTCATTGTGCTCATTAAATTGGTACACGACTTAAACTCATTTGACCTGAACATTTTAATACGGGATTGTTTGAATTCTTTTTGAGCTAAATGGTAGATATCACAGGTAACTGAAGTTACTTAATGACATATAACGTCTAGGCGACAGGGTATATAGCGATAGGTACATTGAACATCATATAACACAATAAGCTAGAATGCTAGTTATATACGTTGGTCGAGAAAGTTGTATTATCGACAAGTATGGTGGGCTCTTTAACGTGCACGAGTTGTGTTTCTCCTCAAAGACAAGGCCTCTAGCTTTACATCCCGTCCAGAATGACGTTTCTATAAACTGAAACTAGTTACGTGATCAATTTCAAATGAGTCGAGTTAGAAGCTTGGAATTTGACAGCGTTTCTACACACTTCTGGGCAGTGCTAGGGATTCGAACCCAGAATCTTTAGATTCCAAGCCAATGGCTCTTAGTCTTACCACAATGATGCCATGATGATGATAGTTGTTGTCTTGAAACACTAGGAAACATTTGTTATTTATTTGTTTATTTCTCTTTCATTGAACGAGATGGATCGCTCAGTAACTGTGTAATGTTTTTTTAGAGGGGGGCTATGTACATACATACAAATAATATACGATATGATCGTTACAAATCAATGTTACAGGCCGGTATTCCAGAATATTTAGACTCTGTATATTTTCTACCTATGTTCTCTTTTCTGTCTTGACACCTGGGACAAAATCTGTCTATGGCTGTGACAAATCATTTCCATCCCGGACCTCCGCCCCACGAGTGTCCCGGATGAAAGGGCTAAGTAAGTGGAAAATTCAAACCACAGTTTTCCCTGTAGAGCCAAGCAGAAAATGTTGATCTTTTACGGTCGTCATGGCGACTTAAAACCAGCTTTGTTCCTCGCTATATCTACTCTATTGAGAGTTATTTAATTGACGTAAAAATGTAGCCCAATTAAATGTAATGCAGAGAGTGAATATAAATGGTTTACCAATCTGGTGTCGGTTAAAAGTGGTCCCGACTAATAGAATAAGTCGCTATTTTAATCCGTCTTTAAAAGGTTGACAGGTGTGACCTCTGGTGTCATGGTCACGTCTAAGGCAGATCATCAGATTTCCTAGTCATAATACTGATCTTTCACATGTCGTTTTTTAAGATCAATTGTCGGGTCTTTTTAATCAATTGAAGTATCCACGTTTCCTTTACATTTCCTTTATATTTATTTGTCCTGTTATTGATTGATCTTATTCTAATCTTATTTTGGAAAACGCTGCAGTTTAAGAAAAAAGTGAAGACCCTGAGACGATCGTTAGTGTACGGTGACTTCAGAGTACACAAATAGTCTACTTAGAGTACTACTATTTAGAGTACTAAATCGTCTCTAGCAAACACAATCAGACACTAGTCGTGACTAGCATTAAAAAGTTAAACCCTTCCCGCGCCTGATGGCGCATAGGGCGGTGCCCATCTCTGTTTCCTTAGCTCTGGGCCACACAACGTAATCACTAAAGAAGGGGGCTAGTCCACTGGCGTGTGTTCAACATACTCTTTCCCGAATGCTGAGTGCTAAGCAGAGAAAGCAGCATGTACCATTTTTTAAGTCTTTGGTATGACTCGGCCGGGGATCGAACTCACGACCTACCGAATGCAAGGCGAACACTCTATCCACTAGGCCATTGCACCGTCACTAGCATACAGCAGACGTAAGGCACGTGGGATGAAGGACATCGCATGTCTTTTGTTTTCCTGATCATCATTGCTAATCTCCAAGCAGATTCTACGGTGCCATAAGATAGTATCAAAGCTGACCAAAGAGTATGGCCGGCCGAAGACAGTCAAACGGGCCCTTGGCCAGCTTTGATACTATCTTATGGCACCGTGGGATTTGCTTGGAGATTACATTATAGCACGGTATCGGCTTCTGCTGTGGAGACCATAGTTGGTGTCTGTGGGGTTATCTCCAAGCAGATCCTACGGTGCCATAAGATATCAAAGTATAAGTATCAAAGCTGGCCAAGGAGTATAGCTGGCCAAAGGGAATCAAATGGGCGCCTACGGTGGGTTTAATACTATATTACGCCACCGTGGATCTACTTGGAGATTATCTGTGGGTCTTGTTATGAATGCACAGACAGTTTCAAGTGTTCTCAATGTGGCTCTGTCACGTCTACTAGTCAGTGTTGGGATAGAGTCATCAGAAAGCCCAATCTGAGTTCTCATACAGCGCTTTTGAATAGATTCTGAGAGTCCGACAGATGCTGATCATTGTTGCTCAGTATCGTCTTCTGCTGTGGACACCATAGTGAGCGTGAATGCCCAGATAGGAGAAGAATAGACGTGGACTGACCGAATTGAGCTTCGCTGACTCACGTCTAACTCAATCAGAGACTAACGGTCAAATTTCGAAGACAAGATAACATCGTGGGTGGGTCAGGGGTGGTTAGGGTGCTGATGGGGTTAAAAGGATACTAAATCTGTCAGGGTTTCGCCCCAAATTTCCTTTTACTACGGTCTGGTGTTTCTCAAGGTTTCTATGCTATTCTACGGTGACTTTACCTTATCTAACAAAGGAGGGGTGTCTTAATGTCAGACATGGGTTAGTGGGGCAACGGGTTATAAATTATGATAGGATGTGTATGTGTCCAAATCTGCTGTGCAATATTGCTATCAAATGTCTTTCTTTTTTGTTTTCTTACTTTCTTTTTCTTCAATAAGTAACACGTATGTTAATGTGACATTTGAAACATGTAGTATTGCAAAACAGTGTACACGTATACCTAGCTCTTCCTCGATGTCTTTTTTACCTTCGCCAACGTTATGTTTACGGTGCGGGGAATGTGTATGTGTTTGTGTCTATAGACAGCATACCTCAGGAATTGTTGGAGAGATGAATCGATATAATTTATGATAGGTAGATAGGTATCGGGGAAACGAAGGTCAAGTTCGAAAATGGGGTCCCTAGCGCGTTTCTACGGTACTGTATCGGAACGTCCGGGTTTGATATCATGTTTTTCATGCCTTTGAGGTAAGATGTGTACATAGCCTATGATATAGATATAGATCAACGCAAAAAGGGAAGAGATCTGCAATCTTTCTGTCGTTATAAAATCTTTCCTCTTTGACAAGAAGTTCAGAAGAGGGAGGGCGATATTTGGGGTTACCTGTTTATAGATGGGGGAGGGAGGGACACGTAGAGGGACGGGTCTGTGACTTGTCAGTTCTTATAACAGTATATTCCTTTATCTTTTCAATTAGACGTACTGTCGTGAGGTTATCTCATACAGGGCAATGTCACTGAGAGCACGTGGCTCGGACTGGTTACATGTATTTAGATAGGAGTGGGACAAAAAAATGAGGTCTGGGATGTATCAGTTGGTTATAAAGATGTCTTTCTCCACTCTAATAATTCTGAGGAATCAGATCAGTGTACTTGTCAATGGAGATGTAATGCTAGTTTACCTTTATCCGCGGGGTAACCTATATCCGCTGCTTCTAAGAACAGGTTATTTCATATATAGGGCTATCAAGAAGACGAACGGTGATAACAAAATGAAAATTTTGAAAATGTCCATTCAAGAAACCACCTTAAGTTAACTTCCGTTGATGTAATGTCCTTAGATACGCTGTTTATAAAAGCAACGGATATAGGCTACCAACGAATAAAGGTGAACTAGCGTTAGATAGAGTGTGATGGAGGAGGTCGGGTACCTACGCATTATTAGTTGATCTTGCAATGATGTGTATCTTCCTTGACTTTTTTTTTCAATTAGGATCTCTAGGGTTATCTCAGTTAGCCCAGTGTCTGTGGGAGGGGACAGACTGAGGGGGTCGGGGGTCATAGAGGGCAGATCTGGTCGTCATCAGTTGAACAACAGCACATCTCTATATCTTCTTTTTTTCAATCAACAGTTCGGAGGTTATCTCGTGCAAGACGGTGCCAGTGGGAGGAGACATCAGGGAGATAGAGATGGGGGAGGTGGAGCCAGACTTTCCGCACACCTCCCTCTACTCTAGTATGCAGGCCTCTAGATACCCTGGGAACCAGTCAGGATCGGGCCGCTAGGACAGTTTATTCGGTGGCCCAAGACAGTCATGCCCGCCGATCTCCTTTTAGCGCCCCGGGGAGTTAAAGCGCGATGAGGTCAACCTGCCCTGTTCCCGATGGGAAAATGGTAGCGATAACTCATAACTCCTTCAGGCTTAAACTCCCCGAAGTTCGGAGGGCTGACTACCTTAGCTCCCCGAACAAAACTCGCTAGCTACCCGGTCCTGTCTGGCTCCCAGGGTAGCCTCCTGACAGAGTGAAGCTAGTCTCTACCAGACACCGGCCTGGCTGTATAGCACTAGGAGACTATGGCCAAATTAGGAATAAAAGCCTAGTAGGAGGTAATTGGTATAAGGGTGAACTGAACGACGATAAATACCGTCTGAGATTCCATGACTTGTCCCTATTTGGACAAATTCTTTCCTTTTGTCATCCAGCTGACACGTCTGCTTAGAGACTAGAGAGAAGGTTGCCTGTGTACGATCCTCCGTAGTAATACGAAGCTCAAACTTTTCGCTTGTTAACCGCGAAGTCTGGCCCTGATCGCATGATTGATGTACGACGGAGGATCGGGCTTGTGGCCTGGTATCCAGGCTAATAGTACCCAGGCTAGGTAGAAACACCAGAGTGTCGGTTACGCAAAGGGAAGGGTAGCCTCCTCCGCCGGCCTTTCTGTGGGCGTTGGCGTAAGTAAGAGTAACTATACAGGAGTTGGGGGTGTGGATGGAATTCGTCATTTCAACACGTCGCGGTCAGGTTTTGCACTGGAAAAGTTCGAATGCCCGGGAAGGAATATATCCCGGGAAGCTTGTTGTCTCGCACCGCCCTTCCTCCACAACATACACCAACGCCACAGACAGACTCAGTCTCAGAGAGATCGATGGCATGGACGAGCCTAAAGGAAGGGGCGGATTGTATTATACTGTATCTCTTTCTCCATTTCTTTTTCAACGAACAGAAAGGTTCAGGGAAGGTGTTGTAGTGCCAGTTTGTCATAAGGGCATACTGGCACTGGGGCAAATATGACTTGTTTGCCATCTATCAGTTTTTATCCAGGATGGTGACCATCACAGAAAAATAAGGTGTACCAATCTGTCCCCATTCAAGTGACATTCACCGACATTAAAAACATGCTTCGGTTCGTGTTCAATCTACAGAATATAGACCATTCGTTAGCGCCTTTTACCGTTCAAGTTGAAAACGGCATGCTTACAGACTCTTCTTTACTTGTCATTTTTTAATTAGACGCTAGGGAGCGCTCATGAATGGTCTGCATGAGTTGAGGGACGCCAGCAATTTCCTTGTAATCATGACATGAGGTAAATAAAAAGATTTCTATCTGGGAAATCAATCGCAGGTGTCCATAGCATCCTAAATTGGTCTAATAGGGGCAAAGTCATCTAGAAATCGCTATTTAGATATGTCAAGGACGTTCTATCAGATAGAACGTCCTTGGATATGTCGCTGCCATGTCGCTATTTACATAAACAAATTATCAGAAGGCCGGTCAGACAAAGCACATAATGTCCTTGCTCTTACCTGACTATATTTTCTGCTACCTGACGAATTACCTGTTGTATGTTGTCAATAGTTCAGGTTCGCCAAGACGAGTAAACATAAGTGATTGTGCAATAGCAAGCTGGGTGTTAATCCCGGGCGCTACATATGGAAATATCAAAAAGCATCACGCGACTTTTTTTCAACCAATCAACTTTGATTTCGGATACTAATGGCTAATTTAAAACGCGCTATCTAGTTGGATGGCAGAGGAAAAGACCTTAATCAGTGACCAATGGTGTCGTTTCAGTATTCAACATAACAAAGACATTGAACGTTCCGATTCGCTGATTGGCTGCAGTTTGATGATCAAATTATCAGACTGCACGTGCAGGAAGACGCATTGTCAATTACAGGTGCTTGTCAAAGAATTTTGGTTGCGTTGTTTATGTCATGGAGGTTGGTTCCTTGTTCGTGTTTTGCCATATTTTTCGTTGTTTGGGGATTCCGCACGGGATATTCTACGGAAGATATCGGGACTGCTGGTCGCCTAGAACTACACTAATGTCTGAGGTAAGTGGCTTCCTTGTTATAATTTGTTAAATACCAATAAACGGACAGTTAACATTGATAACAAAACATGCGTTCCATGCGTTAGCTACCTTACGTTAGGCCATGTTGATTTGATTGTAGGGATGACATCCACACGCATCAATTCTCGGCAAAAATTTCAATGTCGCCCAAATATTCCAGTCAGATTTTCAAGAGGGTGGACCTATTTTCTCGGCTCTTCCGTCCAAAATGAAGGGACCTAAGTTATGACAGAATTATTAACTTCCACAATTCTACCTTACGATTAAAGTGATTGGTTGCAGAACGAAAGTTCTTTTTTCACCCATAGACATCTATGTTATATTTCGTGGTTTACATGGACGCGTTCATAATGAACTACGTGAAATAAGCCGACATTCTTGAGCATACGCAGTACGAGCTCTGTTTAGGCGCAACCGCTTAAGAACGCGATTGTAGCTCAGAGCTTAAGTTCCGGCCCGGCAAGCTTGGTATGGTTGGAAAGATTGCTTAGCAAGGAATCGAAAGATAAAAACCGCAAAATGTTCGGACACTTCCTTCTCGAGATATTCTTGAGTATACGGGCTCTGTTTAGGCGCAACCGATAGCCTCTTTTCTTGAAACACCGCCAGTCACGGCACCGGGTAGGGGGGTGACTTAATAACGCGATTGTAGCTCAGAGCTTAAGTTCCGGCCCAGCAAGCTTGGTATGGTTGGAAAGGTCGCTTAGCAAGGAATCAAAAGATAAAAACCGCAAAATGTTCGGACACTTCCTTCTGGAGATATTCTTTAGTATACGGGCTCTGTTTAGGTGCAACCGATAGCCTCTTTTCTTGAAACACCGCCTGTCACGGCACCGGGTAGGGGGGTGACTTAAGAACGCGATTGTAGCTCAGAGCTTAAGTTGCGGCCCGAAAAGCTTGGTATGGTTGGAAAGGTTGCTTAGCAATGAATCGAAAGATAAAAACCGCAAAATGTTCGGAAACTTCTTTCTGGAGATATTCTTGAGTATACGGGCTCTGTTTAGGTGCAACCGATAGCCTCTTTTCTTGAAACACCGCCTGTCACGGCACCGGGTAGGCTGGGTAGGGGGGTGACTTAAGAACGCGACTGTAGCTCAGAGCTTAAGTTCCGGCCCGGCAAGCTTGGTATGGTTGGAAAGGTCACTTAGCAAGGAATCGAAAGGTAAAAACCGCAAAATGTTGGGATGCTTCCTTCTCGAGATATTCTTGAGTATACGGGCTCTGTTTAGGCGCAACCGCTAGCCGTCTTGTCTCAAGCACCGCCTGTCACGGCACCGGGTAGGGGGTTGTCTTAATAACGCGATTGTAGCCTAGAGTTTAAGTTCCGGCCTGGCAAGCTTGGTATGGTTGGAAAGGTCACTTAGCAAGGAATCGAAAGGTAAAAACCGCAAAATGTTGGGATGCTTCCTTCTCGAGATATTCTTGAGTATACGGGCTCTGTTTAGGCGCAACCGATAGCCTCTTTTCTTGAAACACCGCCTGTCACGGCACCGGGTAGGGGGGTGACTTAATAACGCGATTGTAGCCTAGAGTTTAAGTTCCGGCCTGGCAAGCTTGGTATGGTTGGAAAGGTCACTTAGCAAGGAATCGAAAGGTAAAAACCGCAAAATGGTGGGATGCTTCCTTCTCGAGATATTCTTGAGTATACGGGCTCTGTTTAGGCGCAACCGATAGCCTCTTTTCTTGAAACACCGCCTGTCACGGCACCGGGTAGGGGGTTGACTTAATAACGCGATTGTAGCCTAGAGTTTAAGTTCCGGCCTAGCAAGCTTGGTATGGTTAGACAGGTTGCTTAGCAAGGAATCGAAAGGTAAAAACCGCAAAATGTTGGGATGCTTCCTTCTCGAGATATTCTTGAGTATACGGGCTCTGTTTAGGCGCAACCGATAGCCTCTTTTCTTGAAACACCGCCTGTCACGGCACCGGGTATGGGGGTGACTTAAGAACGCGATTGTAGCTCAGAGTTTAAGTTCTGGCCTGGCAAGCTTGGTATGGTTGGAAATGGCACTTAGCAAGGAATCGAAAGATAAAAGCCGCAAAATGTTGGGATGCTTCCTTCTCGAGATATTCTTGAGTATACGGGCTCTGTTTAGGCGCAACCGATAGCCTCTTTTCTTGAAACACCGCCTGTCAGGGCACCAGGTAGGCTACGTAGGGGGGCGACTTAAGAACGCGATTGTAGCTCAGAGTTTAAGTTCCGGCCCGGCAAGCTTGGTATAGTTGGACAGGTTGCTTAGCAACGAATCGAAAGGTAAAAACCGCAAAATGTTCGGACACTTCCTTCTCGAGATATTCTTGAGTATACGGGCTCTGTTTAGGCGCAACCGATAGCCTCTTTTCTTGAAACACCGCCTGTCACGGCACCGGGTAGGCTGGGTAGGGGGGTGACTTAAGAACACGATTGTAGCTCAGAGCTTAAGTTCCGGCCCGGCAAGCTTGGTATGGTTGGAAAGGTCACTTAGCAAGAAATCGAAAGGTAAATACCGCAAAATGTTGGGATGCTTCCTTCTCGAGATATTCTTGAGTATACGGGCTCTGTTTAGGCGCAACCGATAGCCTCTTTTCTTGAAACACCGCCTGTCACGGCACCGGGTAGGGGGTTGACTTAATAACGCGATTGTAGCCTAGAGTTTAAGTTCCGGCTTGGCAAGCTTGGTATGGTTGGAAAGGTCACTTAGCAAGCAATCGAAGGGTAAAAACCGCAAAATGTTGGGATGCTTCCTTCTCGAGATATTCTTGAGTATACGGGCTCTGTTTATGCGCAACCGATAGCCTCTCTTCTTGAAACACCGCCTGTCACGGCACCGGGTATGGGGGTGACTTAAGAACGCGATTGTAGCTCAGAGTTTAAGTTCCGGCCTGGCAAGCTTGGTATGGTTGGAAATGGCACTTAGCAAGGAATCGAAAGATAAAAACCGCAAAATGTTGGGATGCTTCCTTCTCGAGATATTCTTGAGTATACGGGCTCTGTTTAGGCGCAACCGATAGCCTCTTTTCTTGAAACACCGCCTGTCACGGCACCGGGTAGGGGTTGACTTAATAACGCGAATGTAGCCTAGAGTTTAAGTTCCGGCTTGGCAAGCTTCCTATGGTTGGAAAGGTCACTTAGCAAGGAATCGAAAGGTAAAAACCGCAAAATGTTGGGATGCTTCCTTCTCGAGATATTCTTGAGTATACGGGCTCTGTTTAGGCGCAACCGATAGCCTCTTTTCTTGAAACACCGCCTGTCACGGCACCGGGTAGGGGGGTGACTTAATAACGCGATTGTAGCCTAGAGTTTAAGTTCCGGCCTAGCAAGGTTGGTATGGTTAGACAGGTTGCTTAGCAAGGAATCGAAGGGTAAAAACCGCAAAATGTTGGGATGCTTCCTTCTCGAGATATTCTTGAGTATACGGGCTCTGTTTAGGCGCAACCGATAGCCTCTTTTCTTGAAACACCGCCTGTCACGGCACCGGGTAGGGGGTTGACTTAATAACGCGATTGTAGCCTAGAGTTTAAGTTCCGGCTTGGCAAGCTTGGTATGGTTGGAAAGGTCACTTAGCAAGCAATCGAAGGGTAAAAACCGCAAAATGTTGGGATGCTTCCTTCTCGAGATATTCTTGAGTATACGGGCTCTGTTTATGCGCAACCGATAGCCTCTCTTCTTGAAACACCGCCTGTCACGGCACCGGGTATGGGGGTGACTTAAGAACGCGATTGTAGCTCAGAGTTTAAGTTCCGGCCTGGCAAGCTTGGTATGGTTGGAAATGGCACTTAGCAAGGAATCGAAAGATAAAAACCGCAAAATGTTGGGATGCTTCCTTCTCGAGATATTCTTGAGTATACGGGCTCTGTTTAGGCGCAACCGATAGCCTCTTTTCTTGAAACACCGCCTGTCAGGGCACCAGGTAGGCTGCGTAGGGGGGTGACTTAAGAACGCGATTGTAGCTCAGAGTTTAAGTTCCGGCCCGGCAAGCTTGGTATGGTTGGACAGGTTGCTTAGCAAGAAATCGAAAGGTAAATACCGCAAAATGTTGGGATGCTTCCTTCTCGAGATATTCTTGAGTATACGGGCTCTGTTTAGGCGCAACCGATAGCCTCTTTTCTTGAAACACCGCCTGTCACGGCACCGGGTAGGGGGTTGACTTAATAACGCGATTGTAGCCTAGAGTTTAAGTTCCGGCTTGGCAAGCTTGGTATGGTTGGAAAGGTCACTTAGCAAGCAATCGAAGGGTAAAAACCGCAAAATGTTGGGATGCTTCCTTCTCGAGATATTCTTGAGTATACGGGCTCTGTTTATGCGCAACCGATAGCCTCTCTTCTTGAAACACCGCCTGTCACGGCACCGGGTATGGGGGTGACTTAAGAACGCGATTGTAGCTCAGAGTTTAAGTTCCGGCCTGGCAAGCTTGGTATGGTTGGAAATGGCACTTAGCAAGGAATCGAAAGATAAAAACCGCAAAATGTTGGGATGCTTCCTTCTCGAGATATTCTTGAGTATACGGGCTCTGTTTAGGCGCAACCGATAGCCTCTTTTCTTGAAACACCGCCTGTCAGGGCACCAGGTAGGCTGCGTAGGGGGGTGACTTAAGAACGCGATTGTAGCTCAGAGTTTAAGTTCCGGCCCGGCAAGCTTGGTATGGTTGGACAGGTTGCTTAGCAAGAAATCGAAAGGTAAATACCGCAAAATGTTGGGATGCTTCCTTCTCGAGATATTCTTGAGTATACGGGCTCTGTTTAGGCGCAACCGATAGCCTCTTTTCTTGAAACACCGCCTGTCACGGCACCGGGTAGGGGGTTGACTTAATAACGCGATTGTAGCCTAGAGTTTAAGTTCCGGCTTGGCAAGCTTGGTATGGTTGGAAAGGTCACTTAGCAAGCAATCGAAGGGTAAAAACCGCAAAATGTTGGGATGCTTCCTTCTCGAGATATTCTTGAGTATACGGGCTCTGTTTATGCGCAACCGATAGCCTCTCTTCTTGAAACACCGCCTGTCACGGCACCGGGTATGGGGGTGACTTAAGAACGCGATTGTAGCTCAGAGTTTAAGTTCCGGCCTGGCAAGCTTGGTATGGTTGGAAATGGCACTTAGCAAGGAATCGAAAGATAAAAACCGCAAAATGTTGGGATGCTTCCTTCTCGAGATATTCTTGAGTATACGGGCTCTGTTTAGGCGCAACCGATAGCCTCTTTTCTTGAAACACCGCCTGTCACGGCACCGGGTAGGGGGTTGACTTAATAACGCGAATGTAGCCTAGAGTTTAAGTTCCGGCTTGGCAAGCTTCCTATGGTTGGAAAGGTCACTTAGCAAGGAATCGAAAGGTAAAAACCGCAAAATGTTGGGATGCTTCCTTCTCGAGATATTCTTGAGTATACGGGCTCTGTTTAGGCGCAACCGATAGCCTCTTTTCTTGAAACACCGCCTGTCACGGCACCGGGTAGGGGGGTGACTTAATAACGCGATTGTAGCCTAGAGTTTAAGTTCCGGCCTAGCAAGGTTGGTATGGTTAGACAGGTTGCTTAGCAAGGAATCGAAGGGTAAAAACCGCAAAATGTTGGGATGCTTCCTTCTCGAGATATTCTTGAGTATACGGGCTCTGTTTAGGCGCAACCGATAGCCTCTTTTCTTGAAACACCGCCTGTCACGGCACCGGGTATGGGGGTGACTTAAGAACGCGATTGTAGCTCAGAGTTTAAGTTCCGGCCTGGCAAGCTTGGTATGGTTGGAAATGGCACTTAGCAAGGAATCGAAAGATAAAAACCGCAAAATGTTGGGATGCTTCCTTCTCGAGATATTCTTGAGTATACGGGCTCTGTTTAGGCGCAACCGATAGCCTCTTTTCTTGAAACACCGCCTGTCACGGCACCAGGTAGGCTGCGTAGGGGGGTGACTTAAGAACGCGATTGTAGCTCAGAGTTTAAGTTCCGGCCCGGCAAGCTTGGTATAGTTGGATAGGTTGCTTAGCAACGAATCGAAAGGTAAAAACCGCAAAATGTTCGGACACTTCCTTCTCGAGATATTCTTGAGTATACGGGCTCTGTTTAGGCGCAACCGATAGCCTCTTTTCTTGAAACACCGCCTGTCACGGCACCGGGTAGGCTGGGTAGGGGGGTGACTTAAGAACACGATTGTAGCTCAGAGCTTAAGTTCCGGCCCGGCAAGCTTGGTATGGTTGGAAAGGTCACTTAGCAAGAAATCGAAAGGTAAAAACCGCAAAATGTTGGGATGCTTCCTTCTCGAGATATTCTTGAGTATACGGGCTCTGTTTAGGCGCAACCGATAGCCTCTTTTCTTGAAACACCGCCTGTCACGGCACCGGGTAGGGGGTTGACTTAATAACGCGATTGTAGCCTAGAGTTTAAGTTCCGGCTTGGCAAGCTTGGTATGGTTGGAAAGGTCACTTAGCAAGCAATCGAAGGGTAAAAACCGCAAAATGTTGGGATGCTTCCTTCTCGAGATATTCTTGAGTATACGGGCTCTGTTTATGCGCAACCGATAGCCTCTCTTCTTGAAACACCGCCTGTCACGGCACCGGGTATGGGGGTGACTTAAGAACGCGATTGTAGCTCAGAGTTTAAGTTCCGGCCTGGCAAGCTTGGTATGGTTGGAAATGGCACTTAGCAAGGAATCGAAAGATAAAAACCGCAAAATGTTGGGATGCTTCCTTCTCGAGATATTCTTGAGTATACGGGCTCTGTTTAGGCGCAACCGATAGCCTCTTTTCTTGAAACACCGCCTGTCAGGGCACCAGGTAGGCTGGGTAGGGGGGTGACTTAAGAACGCGATTGTAGCTCAGAGTTTAAGTTCCGGCCCGGCAAGCTTGGTATGGTTGGACAGGTTGCTTAGCAACGAATTGAAAGGTAAAAACCGCAAAATGTTCGGACACTTCCTTCTCGAGATATTCTTGAGTATACGGGCTCTGTTTAGGCGCAACCGATAGCCTCTTTTCTTGAATACCGCCTGTCACGGCACCGGGTAGGCTGGGTAGGGGGGTGACTTAAGAACACGATTGTAGCTCAGAGCTTAAGTTCCGGCTTGGCAAGCTTGGTATGGTTGGAAAGGTCACTTAGCAAGAAATCGAAAGGTAAAAACCGCAAAATGTTGGGATGCTTCCTTCTCGAGATATTCTTGAGTATACGGGCTCTGTTTAGGCGCAACCGATAGCCTCTTTTCTTGAAACACCGCCTGTCACGGCACCGGGTAGGGGGTTGACTTAATAACGCGATTGTAGCCTAGAGTTTAAGTTCCGGCTTGGCAAGCTTGGTATGGTTGGAAAGGTCACTTAGCAAGGAATCGAAAGGTAAAAACCGCAAAATGTTCGGACACTTCCTTCTCGAGATATTTTTGAGTATACGGGCTCTGTTTATGCGCAACCGATAGCCTCTCTTCTTGAAACACCGCCTGTCACGGCACCGGGTATGGGGGTGACTTAAGAACGCGATTGTAGCTCAGAGTTTAAGTTCCGGCCTGGCAAGCTTGGTATGGTTGGAAATGGCACTTAGCAAGGAATCGAAAGATAAAAACCGCAAAATGTTGGGATGCTTCCTTCTCGAGATATTCTTGAGTATACGGGCTCTGTTTAGGCGCAACCGATAGCCTCTCTTCTTGAAACACCGCCTGTCAGGGCACCAGGTAGGCTGCGTAGGGGGTGACTTAAGAACGCGATTGTAGCTCAGAGTTTAAGTTCCGGCCCGGCAAGCTTGGTATGGTTGGACAGGTTGCTTAGCAAGAAATCGAAAGGTAAATACCGCAAAATGTTGGGATGCTTCCTTCTCGAGATATTCTTGAGTATACGGGCTCTGTTTAGGCGCAACCGATAGCCTCTTTTCTTGAAACACCGCCTGTCACGGCACCGGGTAGGGGGTTGACTTAATAACGCGATTGTAGCCTAGAGTTTAAGTTCCGGCTTGGCAAGCTTGGTATGGTTGGAAAGGTCACTTAGCAAGCAATCGAAGGGTAAAAACCGCAAAATGTTGGGATGCTTCCTTCTCGAGATATTCTTGAGTATACGGGCTCTGTTTATGCGCAACCGATAGCCTCTCTTCTTGAAACACCGCCTGTCACGGCACCGGGTATGGGGGTGACTTAAGAACGCGATTGTAGCTCAGAGTTTAAGTTCCGGCCTGGCAAGCTTGGTATGGTTGGAAATGGCACTTAGCAAGGAATCGAAAGATAAAAACCGCAAAATGTTGGGATGCTTCCTTCTCGAGATATTCTTGAGTATACGGGCTCTGTTTAGGCGCAACCGATAGCCTCTTTTCTTGAAACACCGCCTGTCAGGGCACCAGGTAGGCTGCGTAGGGGGGTGACTTAAGAACGCGATTGTAGCTCAGAGTTTAAGTTCCGGCCCGGCAAGCTTGGTATGGTTGGACAGGTTGCTTAGCAAGAAATCGAAAGGTAAATACCGCAAAATGTTGGGATGCTTCCTTCTCGAGATATTCTTGAGTATACGGGCTCTGTTTAGGCGCAACCGATAGCCTCTTTTCTTGAAACACCGCCTGTCACGGCACCGGGTAGGGGGTTGACTTAATAACGCGATTGTAGCCTAGAGTTTAAGTTCCGGCTTGGCAAGCTTGGTATGGTTGGAAAGGTCACTTAGCAAGCAATCGAAGGGTAAAAACCGCAAAATGTTGGGATGCTTCCTTCTCGAGATATTCTTGAGTATACGGGCTCTGTTTATGCGCAACCGATAGCCTCTCTTCTTGAAACACCGCCTGTCACGGCACCGGGTATGGGGGTGACTTAAGAACGCGATTGTAGCTCAGAGTTTAAGTTCCGGCCTGGCAAGCTTGGTATGGTTGGAAATGGCACTTAGCAAGGAATCGAAAGATAAAAACCGCAAAATGTTGGGATGCTTCCTTCTCGAGATATTCTTGAGTATACGGGCTCTGTTTAGGCGCAACCGATAGCCTCTTTTCTTGAAACACCGCCTGTCACGGCACCGGGTAGGGGGTTGACTTAATAACGCGAATGTAGCCTAGAGTTTAAGTTCCGGCTTGGCAAGCTTCCTATGGTTGGAAAGGTCACTTAGCAAGGAATCGAAAGGTAAAAACCGCAAAATGTTGGGATGCTTCCTTCTCGAGATATTCTTGAGTATACGGGCTCTGTTTAGGCGCAACCGATAGCCTCTTTTCTTGAAACACCGCCTGTCACGGCACCGGGTAGGGGGGTGACTTAATAACGCGATTGTAGCCTAGAGTTTAAGTTCCGGCCTAGCAAGGTTGGTATGGTTAGACAGGTTGCTTAGCAAGGAATCGAAGGGTAAAAACCGCAAAATGTTGGGATGCTTCCTTCTCGAGATATTCTTGAGTATACGGGCTCTGTTTAGGCGCAACCGATAGCCTCTTTTCTTGAAACACCGCCTGTCACGGCACCGGGTATGGGGGTGACTTAAGAACGCGATTGTAGCTCAGAGTTTAAGTTCCGGCCTGGCAAGCTTGGTATGGTTGGAAATGGCACTTAGCAAGGAATCGAAAGATAAAAACCGCAAAATGTTGGGATGCTTCCTTCTCGAGATATTCTTGAGTATACGGGCTCTGTTTAGGCGCAACCGATAGCCTCTTTTCTTGAAACACCGCCTGTCACGGCACCAGGTAGGCTGCGTAGGGGGGTGACTTAAGAACGCGATTGTAGCTCAGAGTTTAAGTTCCGGCCCGGCAAGCTTGGTATAGTTGGATAGGTTGCTTAGCAACGAATCGAAAGGTAAAAACCGCAAAATGTTCGGACACTTCCTTCTCGAGATATTCTTGAGTATACGGGCTCTGTTTAGGCGCAACCGATAGCCTCTTTTCTTGAAACACCGCCTGTCACGGCACCGGGTAGGCTGGGTAGGGGGGTGACTTAAGAACACGATTGTAGCTCAGAGCTTAAGTTCCGGCCCGGCAAGCTTGGTATGGTTGGAAAGGTCACTTAGCAAGAAATCGAAAGGTAAAAACCGCAAAATGTTGGGATGCTTCCTTCTCGAGATATTCTTGAGTATACGGGCTCTGTTTAGGCGCAACCGATAGCCTCTTTTCTTGAAACACCGCCTGTCACGGCACCGGGTAGGGGGTTGACTTAATAACGCGATTGTAGCCTAGAGTTTAAGTTCCGGCTTGGCAAGCTTGGTATGGTTGGAAAGGTCACTTAGCAAGCAATCGAAGGGTAAAAACCGCAAAATGTTGGGATGCTTCCTTCTCGAGATATTCTTGAGTATACGGGCTCTGTTTATGCGCAACCGATAGCCTCTCTTCTTGAAACACCGCCTGTCACGGCACCGGGTATGGGGGTGACTTAAGAACGCGATTGTAGCTCAGAGTTTAAGTTCCGGCCTGGCAAGCTTGGTATGGTTGGAAATGGCACTTAGCAAGGAATCGAAAGATAAAAACCGCAAAATGTTGGGATGCTTCCTTCTCGAGATATTCTTGAGTATACGGGCTCTGTTTAGGCGCAACCGATAGCCTCTTTTCTTGAAACACCGCCTGTCAGGGCACCAGGTAGGCTGCGTAGGGGGGTGACTTAAGAACGCGATTGTAGCTCAGAGTTTAAGTTCCGGCCCGGCAAGCTTGGTATGGTTGGACAGGTTGCTTAGCAACGAATTGAAAGGTAAAAACCGCAAAATGTTCGGACACTTCCTTCTCGAGATATTCTTGAGTATACGGGCTCTGTTTAGGCGCAACCGATAGCCTCTTTTCTTGAATACCGCCTGTCACGGCACCGGGTAGGCTGGGTAGGGGGGTGACTTAAGAACACGATTGTAGCTCAGAGCTTAAGTTCCGGCTTGGCAAGCTTGGTATGGTTGGAAAGGTCACTTAGCAAGAAATCGAAAGGTAAAAACCGCAAAATGTTGGGATGCTTCCTTCTCGAGATATTCTTGAGTATACGGGCTCTGTTTAGGCGCAACCGATAGCCTCTTTTCTTGAAACACCGCCTGTCACGGCACCGGGTAGGGGGTTGACTTAATAACGCGATTGTAGCCTAGAGTTTAAGTTCCGGCTTGGCAAGCTTGGTATGGTTGGAAAGGTCACTTAGCAAGGAATCGAAAGGTAAAAACCGCAAAATGTTCGGACACTTCCTTCTCGAGATATTCTTGAGTATACGGGCTCTGTTTAGGCGCAACCGATAGCCTCTTTTCTTGAAACACCGCCTGCCAGGGCACCAGGTAGGCTGCGTAGGGGGGTGACTTAAGAACGCGATTGTAGCTCAGAGTTTAAGTTCCGGCCCGGCAAGCTTGGTATGGTTGGACAGGTTGCGTAGCAACGAATCGAAAGGTAAAAACCGCAAAATGTTCGGACACTTCCTTCTCGAGATATTCTTGAGTATACGGGCTCTGTTTAGGCGCAACCGATAGCCTCTTTTCTTGAAACACCGCCTGTCACGGCACCGGGTAGGGGGGTGACTTAATAACGCGATTGTAGCCTAGAGTTTAAGTTCCGGCCTAGCAAGCTTGGTATGGTTGGAAAGGTCACTTAGCAAGGAATCGAAAGGTAAAAACCGCAAAATGGTGGGATGCTTTCTTCTCGAGATATTCTTGAGTATACGGGCTCTGTTTAGGCGCAACCGATAGCCTCTTTTCTTGAAACACCGCCTGTCACGGCACCGGGTAGGCTGGGTAGGGGGGTGACTTAAGAACACGATTGTAGCTCAGAGCTTAAGTTCCGGCCCGGCAAGCTTGGTATGGTTGGAAAGGTCACTTAGCAAGAAATCGAAAGGTAAAATCCGCAAAATGTTGGGATGCTTCCTTCTCGAGATATTCTTGAGTATACGGGCTCTGTTTAGGCGCAACCGATAGCCTCTTTTCTTGAAACACCTCCTGTCACGGCACCGGGTAGGGGGTTGACTTAATAACGCGATTGTAGCCTAGAGTTTAAGTTCCGGCTTGGCAAGCTTGGTATGGTTAAAAAGGTCACTTAGCAAGGAATCGAAGGGTAAAAACCGCAAAATGTTGGGATGCTTCCTTCTCGAGATATTCTTGAGTATACGGGCTCTGTTTATGCGCAACCGATAGCCTCTCTTCTTGAAACACCGCCTGTCACGGCACCGGGTATGGGGGTGACTTAAGAACGCGATTGTAGCTCAGAGTTTAAGTTCCGGCCTGGGCGCGTGGTATGGCTGGACAGGTCTCTTAGCAAGGAATCGAAAGGTAAAAACCGCAAAATGTTGGGATGCTTCCTTCTCGAGATATTCTTGAGTATACGGGCTCTGTTTAGGCGCAACCGATAGCCTCTTTTCTTGAAACACCGCCTGTCAGGGCACCAGGTAGGCTGCGTAGGGGGGTGACTTAAGAACGCGATTGTAGCTCAGAGTTTAAGTTCCGGCCCGGCAAGCTTGGTATGGTTGGACAGGTTGCTTAGCAACGAATCGAAAGGTAAAAACCGCAAAATGTTCGGACACTTCCTTCTCGAGATATTCTTGAGTATACGGGCTCTGTTTAGGCGCAACCGATAGCCTCTTTTCTTGAAACACCGAATGTGACGGCACCGGGTAGGCTGGGTAGGGGGGTGACTTAAGAACACGATTGTAGCTCAGAGCTTAAGTTCCGGCCCGGCAAGCTTGGTATGGTTGGAAAGGTCACTTAGCAAGAAATCGAAAGGTAAAAACCGCAAAATGTTGGGATGCTTCCTTCTCGAGATATTCTTGAGTATACGGGCTCTGTTTAGGCGCAACCGATAGCCTCTTTTCTTGAAACACCGCCTGTCACGGCACCGGGTAGGGGGGTGACTTAATAACGCGATTGTAGCCTAGAGTTTAAGTTCCGGCCTAGCAAGGTTGGTATGGTTAGACAGGTTGCTTAGCAAGGAATCGAAGGGTAAAAACCGCAAAATGTTGGGATGCTTCCTTCTCGAGATATTCTTGAGTATACGGGCTCTGTTTAGGCGCAACCGATAGCCTCTTTTCTTGAAACACCGCCTGTCACGGCACCAGGTAGGCTGCGTAGGGGGTGACTTAAGAACGCGATTGTAGCTCAGAGTTTAAGTTCCGGCCCGGCAAGCTTGGTATAGTTGGACAGGTTGCTTAGCAACGAATCGAAAGGTAAAAACCGCAAAATGTTCGGACACTTCCTTCTCGAGATATTCTTGAGTATACGGGCTCTGTTTAGGCGCAACCGATAGCCTCTTTTCTTGAAACACCGCCTGTCACGGCACCGGGTAGGCTGGGTAGGGGGGTGACTTAAGAACACGATTGTAGCTCAGAGCTTAAGTTCCGGCCCGGCAAGCTTGGTATGGTTGGAAAGGTCACTTAGCAAGAAATCGAAAGGTAAAAACCGCAAAATGTTGGGATGCTTCCTTCTCGAGATATTCTTGAGTATACGGGCTCTGTTTAGGCGCAACCGATAGCCTCTTTTCTTGAAACACCGCCTGTCACGGCACCGGGTAGGGGGTTGACTTAATAACGCGATTGTAGCCTAGAGTTTAAGTTCCGGCTTGGCAAGCTTGGTATGGTTGGAAATGGCACTTAGCAACGAATCGAAAGGTAAAAACCGCAAAATTGTGGGATGCTTCCTTCTCGAGATATTCTTGAGTATACGGGCTCTGTTTAGGCGCAACCGAAAGCCTCTTTTCTTGAAACACCTCCTGTCACGGCACCGGGTAGGCTGGGTAGGGGGGTGACTTAAGAACGCGATTGTAGCTCAGAGCTTAAGTTCCGGCCCGGCAAGCTTGGTATGGTTGGACAGGTCACTTAGCAAGAAATCGAAAGATAAAAACCGCAAAATGTTGGGATGCTTCCTTCTCGAGATATTCTTGAGTATACGGGCTCTGTTTAGGCGCAACCGATAGCCTCTTTTCTTGAAACACCGCCTGTCACGGCACCGGGTAGGGGGTTGACTTAATAACGCGATTGTAGCCTAGAGTTTAAGTTCCGGCTTGGCAAGCTTGGTATGGTTGGACAGGTTGCTTAGCAAGAAATCGAAGGGTAAAAACCGCAAAATGTTGGGATGCTTCCTTCTCGAGATATTCTTGAGTATACGGGCTCTGTTTAGGCGCAACCGATAGCCGTCTTGTCTCAAGCACCGCCTGTCACGGCACCGGGTAGGGGGTTGTCTTAATAACGCGATTGTAGCTCAGAGCTTAAGTTCCGGCCCGGCAAGCTTGGTATGGTTGGACAGGTCACTTAGAAGCAATCGAAAGGTAAAAACCGCAAAATGTTGGGATGCTTCCTTCTCGAGATATTCTTGAGTATACGGGCTCTGTTTAGGCGCAACCGATAGCCTCTTTTCTTGAAACACCGCCTGTCACGGCACCGGGTAGGGGGGTGACTTAATAACGCGATTGTAGCTCAGAGCTTAAGTTCCGGCCTAGCAAGCTTGGTATGGTTGGACTGGTTGCTTAGCAAGGAATCGAAGGGTAAAAACCGCAAAATGTTGGGATGCTTCCTTCTCGAGATATTCTTGAGTATACGGGCTCTGTTTAGGCGCAACCGATAGCCTCTCTTCTTGAAACACCGCCTGTCACGGCACCGGGTATGGGGGTGACTTAAGAACGCGATTGTAGCTCAGAGTTGAAGTTCCGGCCTGGCAAGCTTGGTATGGTTGGAAATGGCACTTAGCAAGCAATCGAAAGATAAAAACCGCAAAATGTTGGGATGCTTCCTTCTCGAGATATTCTTGAGTATACGGGCTCTGTTTAGGCGCAACCGATAGCCTCTTTTCTTGAAACACCGCCTGTCAGGGCACCAGGTAGGCTGCGTAGGGGGGTGACTTAAGAACGCGATTGTAGCTCAGAGTTTAAGTTCCGGCCCGGCAAGCTTGGTATAGTTGGACAGGTTGCTTAGCAACGAATCGAAAGGTAAAAACCGCAAAATGTTCGGACACTTCCTTCTCGAGATATTCTTGAGTATACGGGCTCTGTTTAGGCGCAACCGATAGCCTCTTTTCTTGAAACACCGCCTGTCACGGCACCGGGTAGGCTGGGTAGGGGGTGACTTAAGAACGCGATTGTAGCTCAGAGTTTAAGTTCCGGCCCGGCAAGCTTGGTATGGTTGGACAGGTCACTTAGCAAGGAATCGAAGGGTAAAAATCGCAAAATGTTGGGATGCTTCCTTCTCGAGATATTCTTGAGTATACGGGCTCTGTTTAGGCGCAACCGATAGCCTCTTTTCTTGAAACACCGCCTGTCACGGCACCGGGTAGGGGGGTGACTTAATAACGCGATTGTAGCTCAGAGCTTAAGTTCCGGCCTAGCAAGCTTGGTATGGTTGGACTGGTTGCTTAGCAAGGAATCGAAGGGTAAAAACCGCAAAATGTTGGGATGCTTCCTTCTCGAGATATTCTTGAGTATACGGGCTCTGTTTAGGCGCAACCGATAGCCTCTCTTCTTGAAACACCGCCTGTCACGGCACCGGGTATGGGGGTGACTTAAGAACGCGATTGTAGCTCAGAGTTGAAGTTCCGGCCTGGCAAGCTTGGTATGGTTGGAAATGGCACTTAGCAAGCAATCGAAAGATAAAAACCGCAAAATGTTGGGATGCTTCCTTCTCGAGATATTCTTGAGTATACGGGCTCTGTTTAGGCGCAACCGATAGCCTCTTTTCTTGAAACACCGCCTGTCAGGGCACCAGGTAGGCTGCGTAGGGGGTGACTTAAGAACGCGATTGTAGCTCAGAGTTTAAGTTCCGGCCCGGCAAGCTTGGTATAGTTGGACAGGTTGCTTAGCAACGAATCGAAAGGTAAAAACCGCAAAATGTTCGGACACTTCCTTCTCGAGATATTCTTGAGTATACGGGCTCTGTTTAGGCGCAACCGATAGCCTCTTTTCTTGAAACACCGCCTGTCACGGCACCGGGTAGGCTGGGTAGGGGGGTGACTTAAGAACACGATTGTAGCTCAGAGCTTAAGTTCCGGCCCGGCAAGCTTGGTATGGTTGGAAAGGTCACTTAGCAAGGAATCGAAAGGTAAAAACCGCAAAATGTTGGGATGCTTCCTTCTCGAGATATTCTTGAGTATACGGGCTCTGTTTAGGCGCAACCGATAGCCTCTTTTCTTGAAACACCGCCTGTCACGGCACCGGGTAGGGGGTTGACTTAATAACGCGATTGTAGCCTAGAGTTTAAGTTCCGGCTTGGCAAGCTTGGTATGGTTGGATATGGCACTTAGCAAGGAATCGAAAGGTAAAAACCGCAAAATAGTGGGATGCTTCCTTCTCGAGATATTCTTGAGTATACGGGCTCTGTTTAGAGGCAACCGATAGCCTCTTTTCTTGAAACACCTCCTGTCACGGCACCGGGTAGGCTGGGTAGGGGGGTGACTTAAGAACGCGACTGTAGCTCAGAGCTTAAGTTCCGGCCCGGCAAGCTTGGTATGGTTGGACAGGTCACTTAGCAAGAAATCGAAAGATAAAAACCGCAAAATGTTGGGATGCTTCCTTCTCGAGATATTCTTGAGTATACGGGCTCTGTTTAGGCGCAACCGATAGCCTCTTTTCTTGAAACACCGCCTGTCACGGCACCGGGTAGGGGGTTGACTTAATAACGCGATTGTAGCCTAGAGTTTAAGTTCCGGCCTAGCAAGCTTGGTATGGTTGGACAGGTTGCTTAGCAAGCAATCGAAGGGTAAAAACCGCAAAATGTTGGGATGCTTCCTTCTCGAGATATTCTTGAGTATACGGGCTCTGTTTAGGCGCAACCGATAGCCTCTCTTCTTGAAACACCGCCTGTCACGGCACCGGTATGGGGGTGACTTAAGAACGCGATTGTAGCTCAGAGTTTAAGTTCCGGCCTGGCAAGCTTGGTATGGTTAGAAATGGCACTTAGCAAGGAATCGAAAGACAGAAACCGCAAATTGTTGGGATGCTTCCTTCTCGAGATATTCTTGAGTATACGGGCTCTGTTAAGGCGCAACCGATAGCCTCTTTTCTTGAAACACCGCCTGTCACGGCACCGGGTAGGGGGTTGACTTAATAACGCAATTGTAGCCTAGAGTTTAAGTTCCGGCCTGGCAAGCTTGGTATGGTTGGACAGGTCACTTAGCAAGGAATCGAAAGGTAAAACCGCAAAATGTTGGGATGCTTCCTTCTCGAGATATTCTTGAGTATACGGGCTCTGTTTAGGCGCAACCGATAGCCTCTTTTCTTGAAACACCGCCTGTCACGGCACCGGGTAGGCTGGGTAGGGGGGTGACTTAAGAACGCGACTGTAGCTCAGAGCTTAAGTTTCGGCCCGGCAAGCTTGGTATGGTTGGAAAGGTCACTTAGCAAGGAATCGAAAGGTAAAAATCGCAAAATGTTGGGATGCTTCCTTCTCGAGATATTCTTGAGTATACGGGCTCTGTTTAGGCGCAACCGCTAGCCGTCTTGTCTCAAGCACCGCCTGTCACGGCACCGGGTAGGGGGTTGTCTTAATAACGCGATTGTAGCCTAGAGTTTAAGTTCCGGCCCGGCAAGCTTGGTATGGTTGGAAAGGTCACTTAGCAAGGAATCGAAAGATAAAAACCGCAAAATGTTGGGATGCTTCCTTCTCGAGATATTCTTGAGTATACGGGCTCTGTTTAGGCGCAACCGATAGCCTCTTTTCTTGAAACACCGCCTGTCACGGCACCGGGTAGGGGGTGACTTAATAACGCGATTGTAGCCTAGAGTTTAAGTTCCGGCCTAGCAAGCTTGGTATGGTTGGAAAGGTCACTTAGCAAGGAATCGAAAGGTAAAAACCGCAAAATGTGGGATGCTTCCTTCTCGAGATATTCTTGAGTATACGGGCTCTGTTAAGGCGCAACCGATAGCCTCTTTTCTTGAAACACCGCCTGTCACGGCACCGGGTAGGGGGTTGACTTAATAACGCGATTGTAGCCTAGAGTTTAAGTTCCGGCTTAGCAAGCTTGGTATGGTTGGAAAGGTCACTTAGCAAGCAATCGAAAGGTAAAAATCGCAAAATGTTGGGATGCTTCCTTCTCGAGATATTCTTGAGTATACGGGCTCTGTTTATGCGCAACCGATAGCCTCTCTTCTTGAAACACCGCCTGTCACGGCACCGGGTATGGGGGTGACTTAAGAACGCGATTGTAGCTCAGAGTTTAAGTTCCGGCCTGGCAAGCTTGGTATGGTTAGAAATGGAACTTAGCAAGGAATCGAAAGATAAAAACCGCAAAATGTTGGGATGCTTCCTTCTCGAGATATTCTTGAGTATACGGGCTCTGTTTAGAGGCAACCGAAAGCCTCTTTTCTTGAAACACCTCCTGTCACGGCACCGGTAGGCTGGGTAGGGGGTGACTTAAGAACGCGACTGTAGCTCAGAGCTTAAGTTCCGGCCCGGCAAGCTTGGTATGGTTGGACAGGTCACTTAGCAAGAAATCGAAAGATAAAAACCGCAAAATGTTGGGATGCTTCCTTCTCGAGATATTCTTGAGTATACGGGCTCTGTTTAGGTGCAACCGATAGCCTCTTTTCTTGAAACACCGCCTGTCACGGCACCGGGTAGGGGGTTGACTTAATAACGCGATTGTAGCCTAGAGTTTAAGTTCCGGCCTAGCAAGCTTGGTATGGTTGGACAGGTTGCTTAGCAAGGAATCGAAGGGTAAAAACCGCAAAATGTTGGGATGCTTCCTTCTCGAGATATTCTTGAGTATACGGGCTCTGTTTAGGCGCAACCGATAGCCTCTTTTCTTGAAACACCGCCTGTCACGGCACCGGGTAGGGGGTTGACTTAATAACGCAATTGTAGCCTAGAGTTTAAGTTCCGGCCTGGCAAGCTTGGTATGGTTGGAAAGGTCACTTAGCAAGAAATCGAAAGGTAAAAACCGCAAAATGTTGGGATGCTTCCTTCTCGAGATATTCTTGAGTATACGGGCTCTGTTTAGGCGCAACCGATAGCCTCTTTTCTTGAAACACCGCCTGTCACGGCACCGGGTAGGCTGGGTAGGGGGGTGACTTAAGAACGCGATTGTAGCTCAGAGCTTAAGTTCCGGCCCGGCAATCTTGGTATGGTTGGACAGGTTGCTTAGCAAGGAATCGAAAGATAAAAACCGCAAAATGTTGGGATGCTTCCTTCTCGAGATATTCTTGAGTATACGGGCTCTGTTTAGGCGCAACCGATAGCCTCTTTTCTTGAAACACCGCCTGTCACGGCACCGGGTAGGCTGGTAGGGGGGTGACTTAAGAACGCGATTGTATCTCAGAGTTTAAGTTCCGGCTTGGCAAGCTTGGTATGGTTAGAAATGGCACTTAGCAAGGAATCGAAAGGTAAAAACCGCAGAAAGTTGGGATGCTTCCTTCTCGAGATATTCTTGAGTATACGGGCTCTGTTTAGGCGCAACCGATAGCCTCTTTTCTTGCAACACCGCCTGTCACGGCACCGGGTAGGCTGGGTAGGGGGGTTTGTTTGTTTGTTTGTTTGTTTGTTTATTTCGATCTCCAATTAGAGTTACAATTATTATCATAACTCTATTCTTCCTGGAGTCGTCCATCAACATTACAAATTAAAACCATCAAATAACATAAAGTCAACAAAAGTACATGTATACTGTATGACATAAGAAAAACTGAAGTGAACTGATTACAAAATGTAACATAAACTCAGTAAACAGAAGTAATGAGGAGGGGTCAGAGGTCAAAGGCTATAACATAAGTAACAAAACATCAATCGTTGAAACCATAAATAAAATAACCAAATGGGTGTAATTAACAAAGAAAATATCCACAACACAAGTCAATTATCTACATCATATCTACATACAAATTCGTCTACCACCAATCCTGCAAGGGTTTGTTTGTGTTGATTTTTGTCCGGATCCAATTCACAATATGTGTTTTGAAAATGGAAGGTGAGGTTGCTTCATTTGTGGTGGGAAAGTGTTATATGACTTGGTGCATCTATACAAGAAGGTCCTTGTCAAGGCCGCAGTTCTTGGCTTAGGTAATCTAAAACCACCACTTGTCGCAAGACG
Organism: Branchiostoma floridae x Branchiostoma belcheri; assembly: GCA_019207045.1. Lineage (NCBI taxonomy): Eukaryota > Metazoa > Chordata > Leptocardii > Amphioxiformes > Branchiostomatidae > Branchiostoma > Branchiostoma floridae x Branchiostoma belcheri. The sequence continues at coordinate 24,437,597 of CM033024.1, read as the reverse complement.
AGTGCTGTGCTCATGTCTGCTACTAATGTTTTCTAATCTGCTATACATAGCTCTAGGTTCCTTAGATACTAATAGCTTGTTGAACATAGAAAGAGTGCCTGTGTACAATCTTTCTTTAACTGTTGGCCATTGTAGTTTACTATGCATATAATCAATGTTCTCATTATAGCGCGCATTAAGAATTAGTCTAGCTGCCCTATTTTGCAGAATCTGTAGCTTGTTCAAGGAGGTCTGAGAGCAGGCAGATAACAAGCAAGCACAATAATCCAGATGGGATAACACTAGTGCCTGCGTCACCATCTTTAGCGGTCCATCCACAATCAGATGTCTAGATCTCTTAAGCATTGCTAGTGAACCAGTCATCCTATTCAGGACTTTGTCTGCTTGCTGTGTCCATGTTAAGTACTGATCTATAATGAAACCAAGTAGTTTTGCTTGAAATACTTGTTCAATCCTTTTGCCATTCAAAGAAAGCTGTAACTCTGGGTTGCTCCTTAATCTGTGGCGACTTCCCATCAAAATCGATTTTGTTTTCTCCACATTTAATACTAATTTGTTGCTTGTACCCAGTCCCATATATGGTTAAGTTCGGCCTGAAGTGTGTTTTGTATCATAGAGACATTTGGGCCAGAAGCGGAAGGAGTGGAGTCGTCAGCATACAACTCTATGTTACAGTGAGTTATAGCAGTGGGTAAATCATTGGTATATATACAAAAAAGTAATGGCCCCAAGCAACTCCCCTGTGGAACACCACTCAAGCATTTCCTGTGTGATGAGACACCACCGTTAACACTGACAGCCTGTGTTCTATCTGTCAGATAGCTGTTGACCCAATTGACGGCCGACTGGACAAACCCGTAGCTCTTTAGTTTGGCTAACAACACCTTGTGGTTTACCACGTCAAAGGCGGCGCTGAAATCCAAGAGCACTGCACCTACAAGATTGCCTTTGTCTACTTCCTCTCGCCATCTGTCTGTCATTTGCACAAGAGCACTAGCAGTGGAGTGATGCATCTTGTATGCATGCTGGCGATCGGACAGAATGTTATTAAAGACTAAGTATGACTGGATTTGGTCTTTACATATTTTCTCCATTAATTTACTTATTGCTGGTAGGAGACTGATGGGGCGGCTATTTGGACCATTTAAGGGAAGGGCTTTGTTTTTTATTAGCGGAAGTACCTTAGCACTTTTCCACTGTGTGGGGAAAATCTCCTGTTCAATAGAACTGTTGAATATGTGGCACAAGGGGTAGCTATGTGGTCGGCAGATATGCGTAGTAATGTATTATCGATATTGTCAAAACCTGTTGAATAACACTGGGGAAGATATGTTAAAAGCTCATGGACATAGTGCACAGTTACTCTTTGAAAAGAGAAGGAGCATTCGTTGGATTTCATAATGTACTTGTCAATTGGTGCAGTTACTCTTGTAATATCTGGCTCATCTCCCTGAGTAAGCCGCAACACTTTGTTTACAAAATACTCATTAAAGTGATCGGCAATGTCCTTAGGCTTAGTCAAAATTTTACCATTTGTCTCAATAAATTTAGGTGTATCACATGTGTTTCTGCCTAGTATTCCATTTATCACCCTCCATAGTTTCTTGGTGTCACCATTACAACTGTGTGTGTCAAGTAATTCTCTGTAATGTGCTTTCTTTTTCTTTCTGTTTTCCCTCACAACAACATTTCTCAGTCTCTTGTACACCATGTAATCGGATGAAAGACCTGATGCCTGTGCTTCCTTTTTCGCATCATCCCTTAGTGTCATCAGTTCTCGGAGGTCACCGTCGATCCACTGGGCTGGCGATGACCTCACGGTGGACTTCCGAACAGGGGCGTGCTCATCCACAACTTGTGTGAACAAAGTCATGAAGCAATGTAGTGCATCGTTTACGTCCTGCTCATTACTTACAAGGTGCCATGGGACTTCTGAAATGTCTTGTAGGAATTTTAGTTGATTGAACTTTTTGTATGATCGTTTGTGAGTGATGGTCGGCTGTCCTTTAGGAGGTTTTGTCTTCCTAGTTATATACACCAGGTTGTGATCAGTGCACCCTAATGGACTAGATTTAGCACATGTGAATAAGTCTGGTCTGTTTGTGAATAGCAGATCTATACAAGATGATGTTTCAGTGCCATTAACGTTTGTGCAAATTCTAGTTGGATCTTTCACCATTTGTGTTAAGTTGAGTGAAGATAGTTCTAAGTTAAGTCTTTGTTTCATTGTACATGTATCACTTGACCAATCGATATTAAAGTCCCCTAAAATCATGACTTCCTTGTCCCCGTTAGATACTGTTTCTAGTGATTGCACAATAGTGTTAAGGTATTCTGCCTTAGCACTGGGAGGCCTGTAAAGGCAACCAATAAGTATAGGTTGTACATAGGGGAGATGAATTTCTGTCCATAATAATTCAATGCCATTGATCTCAAGGTCTGCTCGTCTTTTATGCGGGATGTTTGAATTGATAAATAATGCCACTCCACCCCCTCTGTTGTTACGGTCTTTCCTTAATACCGTGTAATCACCTACATGTAGGGCTCCATCAAGCACACTATCGTCGAGATGAGTTTCTGATATTGCCAAGACATGGAAATTGTTATCATGTAGTAACTGAGATATCTCCTGTGTTTTATTACGCAGACTGTTTATATTCACGTGTCCCACATGTAGCCCTTTACACGGTAAGGTGACATTAGGACCTGGATTGGTCTGTATGTCGCCTGACATTAACAGGGTAAGTACGGCTAACAGTAAACTCGGGTCTGAGGTACCTCCAGTACTGTGTTTTCTTGACTGCGTGACCAGTTGGATGCTGCTGACTGCGAGAGATCCACCCATACCCAGAGACACGGGACGATCAGGTGCAATCTGCCATGATGTCAGTGGATCCACAGGAAACTGAGGTGGTAGCACTCGGCTGACGTTTGGGAGTAGGGCTGAAGTAATAGTGGCTCCAAGCAACACGAGGCGAGGCAATGCACTTAACATAGACATGGTTTCTATGGACTCCAGGCTACCTAATCTATAACAATCAAGATTAGTGCTAAAATCTTTATTTCAAGGTTAGAAAATGATCACAGGGGTTGATAGTACCTTTTAACGTGTTTACAGAAACTAGCACTATCTAATGATGGATGCGTGACGTTGCACAATCAGTTACGTGTCATCAGAGTACGGTAATGATAATGTGCCTAAATACAGATTGGTGCACAGACAATGTGCACTAAGTACAATCATACAATAATACAAGCATTGGAACACAGTGTTGGAACCTCCAAGTGAGCTCTTCCTGTACGGCTCTGTACGTTTTGCCACCGGTGATGCCCCTTGTTCTATGCTGCCCTCCCCAGTGCGCACGGACGGGCACAATTTGGCAAGGTAATAGACAAACAATTTATAATTTTGTGAACTCCCAGCAATTGGGTAGCGTCTATAATCAGTATGCAGTCAACTCAAGCTGAGTTGTACGCTCTAACGTTAAGAAACAAGAAAATTTGGGGGCCTTACTCGCCAGTGGACAAGGAGGCGTCCATCTTGAATCCTGACCTCTGACCTCCACTGGGGGTGACTTAAGAACGCGATTGTAGCTCAGAGCTTAAGTTCCGGCCCGGCAAGCTTGCTATGGTTGAAAAGGTCACTTAGCAAGGAATCGAAATGTAAAAACCGCAAAATGTTCGGATGCTTCCTTCTCGAGATATTCTTGAGTATACGGGCTCTGTTTAGGCGCAACCGATAGCCTCTTTTCTTGAAACACCGCCTGTCACGGCACCGGGTAGGGGGTTGACTTAATAACGCGATTGTAGCCTAGAGTTTAAGTTCCGGCTTGGCAAGCTTGGTATTGTTGGAAAGGTCACTTAGCAAGGAACCGAAAGGTAGAAATCGCAAAATGTTGGGATGCTTCCTTCTCGAGATATTCTTGAGTATACGGGCTCTGTTTAGGCGCAACCGCTAGCCGTCTTGTCTCAAGCACCGCCTGTCACGGCACCGGGTAGGGGGTTGTCTTTATAACGCGATTGTAGCCTAGAGTTTAAGTTCCGGCCCGGCAAGCTTGGTATGGTTGGACAGGTTGCTTAGCAAGGAATCGAAGGGTAAAAACCGCAAAATGTTGGGATGCTTCCTTCTCGAGATATTCTTGAGTATACGGGCTCTGTTTAGGCGCAACCGATAGCCTCTTTTCTTGAAACACCGCCTGTCACGGCACCGGGTAGGCTGGGTAGGGGGGGTGACTTAAGAACGCGATTGTAGCTCAGATCTTAAGTTCCGGCCCGGTAAGTTTGGCATGATTGGAAAGGTCACTTAGCAAGGAATCGAAAGGTAAAAACTGCAAAATGTTGGGATGCTTCCTTCTCGAGATATTCTTGAGTATACGGGCTCTGTTTAGGCGCAACCGATAGCCTCTTTTCTTGAAACACCGCCTGTCACGGCACCGGTAGGCTGGGTAGGGGGGTGACTTAAGAACGCGATTGTAGCTCAGAGCTTAAGTTCCGGCCCGCAAGCTTGGTATGGTTGGACAGGTTGCTTAGCAAGGAATCGAAAGGTAAAAACCGCAAAATGTTGGGATGCTTCCTTCTCGAGATATTCTTGAGTATACGGGCTCTGTTTAGGCGCAACCGATAGCCTCTTTTCTTGAAACACCGCCTGTCACGGCACCGGGTAGGCTGGGTAGGGGGGTGACTTAAGAACGCGATTGTAGCTCAGATCTTAAGTTCCGGCCCGGTAAGTTTGGTATGATTGGAAAGGTCACTTAGCAAGGAATCGAAAGGTAAAAACCGCAAAATGTTGGGATGCTTCCTTCTCGAGATATTCTTGAGTATACGGCTCTGTTTAGGCGCAACCGATAGCCTCTTTTCTTGAAACACCGCCTGTCACGGCACCGGGTAGGCTGGGTAGGGGGGTGACTTAAGAACACGATTGTAGCTCAGAGCTTAAGTTCCGGCCCGGCAAGCTTGGTATGGTTGGAAAGGTCACTTAGCAAGGAATCGAAAGGTAAAAACCGCAAAATGTTGGGATGCTTCCTTCTCGAGATATTCTTGAGTATACGGGCTCTGTTTAGGCGCAACCGATAGCCTCTTTTCTTGAAACACCGCCTGTCACGGCACCGGGTAGGGGGTTGACTTAATAACGCGATTGTAGCCTAGAGTTTAAGTTCCGGCTTGGCAAGCTTGGTATGGTTGGATATGGCACTTAGCAAGGAATCGAAAGGTAAAAACCGCAAAATAGTGGGATGCTTCCTTCTCGAGATATTCTTGAGTATACGGGCTCTGTTTAGAGCAACCGAAAGCCTCTTTTCTTGAAACACCTCCTGTCACGGCACCGGGTAGGCTGGGTAGGGGGTGACTTAAGAACGCGACTGTAGCTCAGAGCTTAAGTTCCGGCCCGGCAAGCTTGGTATGGTTGGACAGGTCACTTAGCAAGAAATCGAAAGATAAAAACCGCAAAATGTTGGGATGCTTCCTTCTCGAGATATTCTTGAGTATACGGGCTCTGTTTAGGCGCAACCGATAGCCTCTTTTCTTGAAACACCGCCTGTCACGGCACCGGGTAGGGGGTTGACTTAATAACGCAATTGTAGCCTAAAGTTTAAGTTCCGGCCTGGCAAGCTTGGTATGGTTGGAAAGGTCACTTAGCAAGGAATCGAAAGGTAAAAACCGCAAAATGTTGGGATGCTTCCTTCTCGAGATATTCTTGAGTATACGGGCTCTGTTTAGGCGCAACCGATAGCCTCTTTTCTTGAAATACCGCCTGTCACGGCACCGGGTAGGCTGGGTAGGGGGGTGACTTAAGAACGCGATTGTAGCTCAGAGTTTAGGTTCCGGCCTGGCAAGCTTGGTATGGTTGGACAGGTCACTTAGCAAGGAATCGAAAGGTAAAATCGCAAAATGTTGGGATGTTTCCTTCTCGAGATATTCTTGAGTATACGGGCTCTGTTTAGGCGCAACCGATAGCCTCTTTTCTTGAAACACCGCCTGTCACGGCACCGGGTAGGGGGTTGACTTAATAACGCGATTGTAGCCTAGAGTTTAAGTTCCGGCCTAGCAAGCTTGGTATGGTTGGACAGGTTGCTTAGCAAGGAATCGAAAGGTAAAAACCGCAAAATGTTGGGATGCTTCCTTCTCGAGATATTCTTGAGTATACGGGCTCTGTTTAGGCGCAACCGATAGCCTCTTTTCTTGAAACACCGCCTGTCACGGCACCGGGTAGGGGGTTGACTTAATAACGCGATTGTAGCCTAGAGTTTAAGTTCCGGCCTAGCAAGCTTGGTATGGTTGGACAGGTTGCTTAGCAAGGAATCGAAAGGTAAAAACCGCAAAATGTTGGGATGCTTCCTTCTCGAGATATTCTTGAGTATACGGGCTCTGTTTAGGCGCAACCGATAGCCTCTTTTCTTGAAACACCGCCTGTCACGGCACCGGGTAGGGGGTTGACTTAATAACGCAATTGTAGCCTAGAGTTTAAGTTCCGGCCTAGCAAGCTTGGTATGGTTGGAAAGGTCACTTAGCAAGGAATCGAAAGGTAAAAACCGCAAAATGTTGGGATGCTTCCTTCTCGAGATATTCTTGAGTATACGGGCTCTGTTTAGCTATAGGCGCAACCGATAGCCTCTTTTCTTGAAACACCGCCTGTCACGGCACCGGGTAAGCTGGGTAGGGGGGTGACTTAAGAACGCGATTGTAGCTCAGAGCTTAAATTCCGGCCCGGCAAGCTTGGTATGGTTGGACAGGTTGCTTAGCAAGGAATCGAAAGGTAAAAACCGCAAAATGTTGGGATGCTTCCTTCTCGAGATATTCTTGAGTATACGGGCTCTGTTTAGGCGCACCGATAGCCTCTTTTCTTGAAGCACCGCCTGTCACGGCACCGGGTAGGGGTTGACGTAATAACGCGATTGTAGCCTAGAGTTTAAGTTCCGGCCTAGCAAGCTTGGTATGGTTGGACAGGTTGCTTAGCAAGGAATCGAAAGGTAAAAACCGCAAAATGTTGGGATGCTTCCTTCTCGAGATATTCTTGAGTATACGGGCTCTGTTTAGGCGCAACCGATAGCCTCTTTTCTTGAAACACCGCCTGTCACGGCACCGGGTAGGCTGGGTAGGGGGGTGACTTAGAACGCGATTGTAGCTCAGAGTTTAAGTTCCGGCCTGCAAGCTTGGTATGGTTGGACAGGTCACTTAGCAAGGAATCGAAAGGTAAAAATCGTAAAATGTTGGGATGCTTCCTTCTCGAGATATTCTTGAGTATACGGGCTCTGTTTAGGCGCAACCGATAGCCTCTTTTCTTGAAACACCGCCTGTCACGGCACCGGGTAGGGGTTGACTTAATAACGCGATTGTAACCTAGAGTTTAAGTTCCGGCCTAGCAAGCTTGGTATGGTTGGACAGGTTGCTTAGCAAGGAATCGAAAGGTAAAAACCGCAAAATGTTGGGATGCTTCCTTCTCGAGATATTCTTGAGTATACGGGCTCTGTTTAGGCGCAACCGATAGCCTCTTTTCTTGAAACACCGCCTGTCACGGCACCGGGTAGGGGGTTGACTTAATAAACACGATTGTAGCCTAGAGTTTAAGTTCCGGCCTAGCAAGCTTGGTATGGTTGGACAGGTTGCTTAGCAAGGAATCGAAGGGTAAAAACCGCAAAATGTTGGGATGCTTTCTTCTCGAGATATTCTTGAGTATACGGGCTCTGTTTAGGCGCAACCGATAGCCTCTTTTCTTGAAACACCGCCTGTCACGGCACCGGTAGGCTGGGTAGGGAGGTGACTTAAGAACGCGATTGTAGCTCAGAGCTTAAGTTCCGGCCCGCAAGCTTGGTATGGTTGGACAGGTTGCTTAGCAAGGAATCGAAAGGTAAAAACCGCAAAATGTTGGGATGCTTCCTTCTCGAGATATTCTTGAGTATACGGGCTCTGTTTAGGCGCAACCGATAGCCTCTTTTCTTGAAACACCGCCTGTCACGGCACCGGGTAGGGGGTTGACTTAATAACGCGATTGTAGCCTAGAGTTTAAGTTCCGGCCTAGCAAGCTTGGTATGGTTGGACAGGTTGCTTAGCAAGGAATCGAAAAGTAAAAACCGCAAAATGTTGGGATGCTTCCTTCTCGAGATATTCTTGAGTATACGGGCTCTGTTTAGGCGCAACCGATAGCCTCTTTTCTTGAAACACCACCTGTCACGGCACCGGGTAGGGGGTTGACTTAATAACGCGATTGTAGCCTAGAGTTTAAGTTCGGCCTAGCAAGCTTGGTATGGTTGGACAGGTTGCTTAGCAAGGAATCGAAGGGTAAAAACCGCAAAATGTTGGGATGCTTCCTTCTCGAGATATTCTTGAGTATACGGCTCTGTTTAGGCGCAACCGATAGCCTCTTTTCTTGAAACACCGCCTGTCACGGCACCGGGTAGGGGGTTGACTTAATAACACGATTGTAGCCTAGAGTTTAAGATCCGGCCTAGCAAGCTTGGTATGGTTGGACAGGTTGCTTAGCAAGGAATCGAAGGGTAAAACCGCAAAATGTTGGGATGCTTCCTTCTCGAGATATTCTTGAGTATACGGGCTCTGTTTAGGCGCAACCGATAGCCTCTTTTCTTGAAACACCGCCTGTCACGGCACCGGTAGGGGTTGACTTAATAACGCGATTGTAGCCTAGAGTTTAAGTTCCGGCCTAGCAAGCTTGGTATGGTTGGACAGGTTGCTTAGCAAGGATCGAAGGGTAAAAACCGCAAAATGTTGGGATGCTTCCTTCTCGAGATATTCTTGAGTATACGGGCTCTGTTTAGGCGCAACCGATAGCCTCTTTTCTTGAAACACCGCCTGTCACGGCACCGGTAGGGGTGACGTAATAACGCGATTGTAGCCTAGAGTTTAAGTTCCGGCCTTGCAAGCTTGGTATGGTTTGAAAGGTCACTTAGCAAGGAATCGAAAGGTAAAAACCGCAAAATGTTGGGATGCTTCCTTCTCGAGATATTCTTGAGTATACGGGCTCTGTTTAGGCGCAACCGATAGCCTCTTTTCTTGAAACACCGCCTGTCACGGCACCGGGTAGGGGGTTGTCTTAATAACGCCATTGTAGCCTAGAGTTTAAGTTCCGGCCTAGCAAGCTTGGTATGGTTGGACAGGTTGCTTAGCAAGGAATCGAAAGATAAAAATCGCAAAATGTTGGGATGCTTCCTTCTCGAGATATTCTTGAGTATACGGGCTCTGTTTAGGCGCAACCGATAGCCTCTTTTCTTGAAACACCGCCTGTCACGGCACCGGGTAGGCTGGGTAGGGGGGTGACTTAAGAACGCGATTGTAGCTCAGAGTTTAAGTTCCGGCCCGGCAAGCTTGGTATGGTTGGACAGGTCACTTAGCAAGGAATCGAAGGGTAAAAATCGCAAAATGTTGGGATGCTTCCTTCTCGAGATATTCTTGAGTATACGGGCTCTGTTTAGGCGCAACCGATAGCCTCTTTTCTTGAAACACCGCCTGTCACGGCACCGGGTAGGGGGTTGACTTAAAAACGCGATTGTAGCCTAGAGTTTAAGTTCCGGCCTGCCAAGCTTGGTATGGTTGGAAAGGTCACTTAGCAAGGAATCGAAGGGCAAAAACCGCAAAATGTTGGGATGCTTCCTTCTCGAGATATTCTTAAGTATACGGGCTCTGTTTAGGCGCAACCGATAGCCTCTTTTCTTGAAACACCGCCTGTCACGGCACCGGGTAGGGGGTTGTCTTAATAACGCCATTGTAGCCTAGAGTTTAAGTTCCGGCCTGCAAGCTTGGTATGGTTGGACAGGTTGCTTAGCAAGGAATCGAAAGATAAAAACCGCAAATGTTGGGATGCTTCCTTCTCGAGATATTCTTGAGTATACGGGCTCTGTTTAGGCGCAACCGATAGCCTCTTTTCTTGAAACACCGCCTGTCACGGCACGGGTAGGCTGGGTAGGGGGGTGACTTAAGAACGCGATTGTAGCTCAGAGTTTAAGTTCCGGCCCGGCAAGCTTGGTATGGTTGGACAGGTCACTTAGCAAGGAATCGAAAGGTAAAAATCGCAAAATGTTGGGATGCTTCCTTCTCGAGATATTCTTGAGTATACGGCTCTGTTTAGGCGCAACCGATAGCCTCTTTTCTTGAAACACCGCCTGTCACGGCACCGGGTAGGGGGTTGACTTAAAAACGCGATTGTAGCCTAGAGTTTAAGTTCCGGCCTGCCAAGCTTGGTATGGTTGAAAAGGTCACTTAGCAAGGAATCGAAGGGCAAAAACCAAAAATGTTGGGATGCTTCCTTCTCGAGATATTCTTGAGTATACGGGCTCTGTTTAGGCGCAACCGATAGCCTCTTTTCTTGAAACACCGCCTGTCACGGCACCGGGTAGGCTGGGTAGGGGGTGACTTAATAACGCGATTGTAGCCTAGAGTTTAAGTTCCGGCCTGGCAAGCTTGGTATGGTTGGAAAAGTCACTTAGCAAGAAATCGAAAGGTAAAAACCGCAAAATGTTGGGATGCTTCCTTCTCGAGATATTCTTGAGTATACGGGCTCTGTTTAGGCGCAACCGATAGCCTCTTTTCTTGAAACACCGCCTGTCACGGCACCGGGTGGGGGTGTCTTAATAACGCGATTGTAGCCTAGAGTTTAAGTTCCGGCCCGCAAGTTTGGTATGGTTGGAAAGGTCACTTAGCAAGGAATCGAAAGGTAAAAACCGCAAAATGTTGGGATGCTTTCTTCTCGAGATATTCTTGAGTATACGGGCTCTGTTTAGGCGCAACCGATAGCCTCTTTTCTTGAAACACCGCCTGTCACGGCACGGGTAGGCTGGGTAGGGGGTGACTTAATAACGCGATTGTAGCCTAGAGTTTAAGTTCCGGCCTGGCAAGCTTGGTATGGTTGGAAGGTCACTTAGCAAGGAATCGAAAGGTAAAAACCGCAAAATGTTGGGATGCTTCCTTCTCGAGATATTCTTGAGTATACGGGCTCTGTTTAGGCGCAACCGCTAGCCTCTTTCTCAAGCAACACGCCTGTCACGGCACCGGGTAGGGGGTTGACTTAATAACGCGATTGTAGCCTAGAGTTTAATTTCCGGCCTGGCAAGCTTGGTATGGTTGGACAGGTTGCTTAGCAAGGAATCGAAAGGTAAAAACCACAAAATGTTGGGATGCTTCCTTCTCGAGATATTCTTGAGTATACGGGCTCTGTTTAGGCGCAACCGATAGCCTCTTTTCTTGAAACACCGCCTGTCACGGCACCGGGTAGGCTGGGTAGGGGGGTGACTTAAGAACGCGATTGTAGCCTAGAGTTTAAGTTCCGGCTTGGCAAGCTTGGTATGGTTGGAAAAGTCACTTAGCAAGAAATCGAAAGGTAAAAACCGCAAAATGTTGGGATGCTTCCTTCTCGAGATTCTTGAGTATACGGGCTCTGTTTAGGCGCAACCGATAGCCTCTTTTCTTGAAACACCGCCTGTCACGGCACCGGGTAGGGGTTGACTTAATAACGCGATTGTAGCCTAGAGTTTAAGTTCCGGCCTAGCAAGCTTGGTATGGTTGGACAGGTTGCTTAGCAAGGAATCGAAGGGTAAAAACCGCAAAATGTTGGGATGCTTCCTTCTCGAGATATTCTTGAGTATACGGGCTCTGTTAGGCGCAACCGATAGCCTCTTTCTTGAAACACCGCCTGTCACGGCACCGGGTAGGCTGGGTAGGGGGGTGACTTAAGAACGCGATTGTAGCTCAGAGCTTAAGTTCCGGCCTGCAAGCTTGGTATGGTTGGATAGGTTGCTTAGCAAGGAATCGAAGGGTAAAAACCGCAAAATGTTGGGATGCTTCCTTCTCGAGATATTCTTGAGTATACGGGCTCTGTTTAGGCGCAACCGATAGCCTCTTTTCTTGAAACACCGCCTGTCACGGCACCGGGTAGGGTTGACTTAATAACGCGATTGTAGCCTAGAGTTTAAGTTCCGGCCTAGCAAGCTTGGTATGGTTGGACAGGTGCTTAGCAAGAATCGAAAGGTAAAAACCGCAAAATGTTGGGATGCTTCCTTCTCGAGATATTCTTGACTATACGGGCTCTGTTTAGGCGCAACCGATAGCCTCTTTTCTTGAAACACCGCCTGTCACGGCACCGGGTAGGTGGTTGACTTAATAACGCGATTGTAGCTAGAGTTTAAGTTCCGGCCTAGCAAGCTTGGTATGGTTGGACAGGTTGCTTAGCAAGGAATCGAAAGGTAAAAACCGCAAAATGTTGGGATGCTTCCTTCTCGAGATATTCTTGAGTATACGGGCTCTGTTTAGGCGCAACCGATAGCCTCTTTTCTTGAAACACCGCCTGTCACGGCACCGGGTAGGGGGTTGACTTAATAACGCGATTGTAGCCTAGAGTTTAAGTTCCGGCCTAGCAAGCTTGGTATGGTTGGAAGGTCACTTAGCAAGGAATCGAAAGGTAAAAACCGCAAAATGTTGGGATGCTTCCTTCTCGAGATATTCTTGAGTATACGGGCTCTGTTTAGGCGCAACCGATAGCCTCTTTTCTTGAACACCGCCTGTCACGGCACCGGGTAGGCTGGGTAGGGGGGTGACTTAAGAACGCGATTGTAGCTCAGAGCTTAATTCCGGCCCGGCAAGCTTGGTATGGTTGGACAGGTTGCTTAGCAAGGAATCGAAAGATAAAAACCGCAAAATGTTGGGATGCTTCCTTCTCGAGATATTCTTGAGTATACGGGCTCTGTTTAGGCGCAACCGATAGCCTCTTTTCTTGAAACACCGCCTGTCACGGCACCGGGTAGGGGGTTGACTTAATAACGCGATTGTAGCCTAGAGTTTAAGTTCCGGCCTAGCAAGCTTGGTATGGTTGGACAGGTTGCTTAGCAAGGAATCGAAGGTAAAAACCGCAAAATGTTGGGATGCTTCCTTCTCGAGATATTCTTGAGTATACGGGCTCTGTTTAGGCGCAACCGATAGCCTCTTTTCTTGAAACACCGCCTGTCACGGCACCGGGTAGGGGTTGACTTAATAACGCGATTGTAGCTAGAGTTTGTTCCGGCCTAGCAAGCTTGGTATGGTTGGACAGGTTGCTTAGCAAGAAATCGAAAGGTAAAAACCGCAAAATGTTGGGATGCTTCCTTCTCGAGATATTCTTGAGTATACGGGCTCTGTTTAGGCGCAACCGATAGCCTCTTTTCTTGAAACACCGCCTGTCACGGCACCGGTAGGGGTTGACTTAATAACGCGATTGTAGCCTAGAGTTTAATTTCCGGCCTGGCAAGCTTGGTATGGTTGGACAGGTTGCTTAGCAAGGAATCGAAAGGTAAAAACCGCAAAATGTTGGGATGCTTCCTTCTCGAGATATTCTTGAGTATACGGGCTCTGTTTAGGCGCAACCGATAGCCTCTTTTCTTGAAACACCGCCTGTCACGGCACCGGGTAGGGGGTTGACTTAATAACCAATTGTAGCCTAGAGTTTAAGTTCCGGCCTAGCAAGCTTGGTATGGTTGGAAAGGTTGCTTAGCAAGGAATCGAAAGGTAAAAACCGCAAAATGTTGGGATGCTTCCTTCTCGAGATATTCTTGAGTATACGGGCTCTGTTTAGGGCGCAACCGATAGCCTCTTTTCTTGAAACACCGCCTGTCACGGCACCGGGTAGGCTGGGTAGGGGGGTGACTTAAGAACGCGATTGTAGCTCAGAGCTTAAGTTCCGGCCCGGCAAGCTTGGTATGGTTGGACAGGTTGCTTAGCAAGGAATCGAAAGATAAAACCGCAAAATGTTGGGATGCTTCCTTCTCGAGATATTCTTGAGTATACGGGCTCTGTTTAGGCGCAACCGATAGCCTCTTTTCTTGAAACACCGCCTGTCACGGCACCGGGTAGGGGGTTGACTTAATAACGCGATTGTAGCCTAGAGTTTAAGTTCCGGCCTGGCAAGCTTGGTATGGTTGGACAGGTTGCTTAGCAAGGAATCGAAAGGTAAAAACCGCAAAATGTTGGGATGCTTCCTTCTCGAGATATTCTTGAGTATACGGGCACTGTTTAGGCGCAACCGATAGCCTCTTTTCTTGAAACACCGCCTGTCACGGCACCGGTTAGGGGGTTGACTTAATAACGCGATTGTAGCCTAGAGTTTAAGTTCCGGCCTAGCAAGCTTGGTATGGTTGGACAGGTTGCTTAGCAAGGAATCGAAGGGTAAAAACCGCAAAATGTTGGGATGCTTCCTTCTCGAGATATTCTTGAGTATACGGGCTCTGTTTAGGCGCAACCGATAGCCTCTTTTCTTGAAACACCGCCTGTCACGGCACCGGTAGGCTGGGTAGGGGGGTGACTTAAGAACGCGATTGTAGCTCAGAGTTTAGTTCCGGCCCGGCAAGCTTGGTATGGTTGGACAGGTCACTTAGCAAGAAATCGAAAGGTAAAAATCGCAAAATGTTGGGATGCTTCCTTCTCGAGATATTCTTGAGTATACGGGCTCTGTTTAGGCGCAACCGATAGCCTCTTTTCTTGAAACACCGCCTGTCACGGCACCGGGTAGGGGGGTGACTTAATAACGCGATTGTAGCCTAGAGTTTAAGTTCCGGCCTGCCAAGCTTGGTATGGTTGGAAAAGTCACTTAGCAAGGAATCGAAGGACAAAAACCGCAAAATGTTGGGATGCTTCCTTCTCGAGATATTCTTGAGTATACGGGCTCTGTTTAGGCGCAACCGATAGCCTCTTTTCTTGAAACACCGCCTGTCACGGCACCGGGTAGGGGGTGACTTAATAACGCGATTGTAGCCTAGAGTTTAAGTTCCGGCCTGGCAAGCTTGGTATGGTTGGACAGGTTGCTTAGCAAGGAATCGAAAGGTAAAAACCGCAAAATGTTGGGATGCTTCCTTCTCGAGATATTCTTGAGTATACGGGCTCTGTTTAGGCGCAACCGATAGCCTCTTTTCTTGAAACACCGCCTGTCACGGCACCGGGTAGGGGTTGACTTAATAACGCGATTGTAGCCTAGAGTTTAAGTTCCGGCTAGCAAGCTTGGTATGGTTGGACAGGTTGCTTAGCAAGGAATCGAAAGTAAAACCGCAAAATGTTGGGATGCTTCCTTCTCGAGATATTCTTGAGTATACGGGCTCTGTTTAGGCGCAACCGATAGCCTCTTTTCTTGAAACACCGCCTGTCACGGCACCGGGTAGGGGGTTGACTTAATAACGCGATTGTAGCCTAGAGTTTAAGTTCCGGCCTAGCAAGCTTGGTATGGTTGGACAGGTTGCTTAGCAAGGAATCGAAGGTAAAAACCGCAAAATGTTGGGATGCTTCCTTCTCGAGATATTCTTGAGTATACGGGCTCTGTTTAGGCGCAACCGATAGCCTCTTTTCTTGAAACACCGCCTGTCACGGCACCGGGTAGGCTGGGTAGGGGGTGACTTAGAACGCGATTGTAGCTCAGAGTTTAAGTTCCGGCCCGGCAAGCTTGGTATGGTTGGACAGGTCACTTAGCAAGGAATCGAAGGTAAAAATCGCAAATGTTGGGATGCTTCCTTCTCGAGATATTCTTGAGTATACGGGCTCTGTTTAGGCGCAACCGATAGCCTCTTTTCTTGAAACACCGCCTGTCACGGCACCGGGTAGGGGGTTGGACTTAATAACGCGATTGTAGCTAGAGTTTAAGTTCCGGCCTGCCAGCTTGGTATGGTTGGAAGGTTGCTTAGCAAGGAATCGAAGGACAAAAACCGCAAAATGTTGGGATGCTTCCTTCTCGAGATATTCTTGAGTATACGGGCTCTGTTTAGGCGCAACCGATAGCCTCTTTTCTTGAAACACCGCCTGTCACGGCACCGGGTAGGGGGTTGACTTAATAACGCGATTGTAGCCTAGAGTTTAAGTTCCGGCCTAGCAAGCTTGGTATGGTTGGACAGGTTGCTTAGCAAGGAATCGAAGGTAAAACCGCAAAATGTTGGGATGCTTCCTTCTCGAGATATTCTTGAGTATACGGGCTCTGTTTAGGCGCAACCGATAGCCTCTTTTCTTGAAACACCGCCTGTCACGGCACCGGGTAGGGGTTGACTTAATAACGCAATTGTAGCCTAGAGTTTAAGTTCCGGCCCGGCAAGCTTGGTATGGTTGGACAGGTTGCTTAGCAAGGAATCGAAAGTAAAAACCGCAAAATGTTGGGATGCTTCCTTCTCGAGATATTCTTGAGTATACGGGCTCTGTTTAGGCGCAACCGATAGCCTCTTTTCTTGAACACCGCCTGTCACGGCACCGGGTAGGCTGGGTAGGGGGGTGACTTAAGAACGCGATTGTAGCTCAGAGTTTAAGTTCCGGCCCGCAAGCTTGGTATGGTTGGACAGGTCACTTAGCAAGGAATCGAAAGGTAAAATCGCAAAATGTTGGGATGCTTCCTTCTCGAGATATTCTTGAGTATACGGGCTCTGTTTAGGCGCAACCGATAGCCTCTTTTCTTGAAACACCGCCTGTCACGGCACCGGGTAGGGGGTTGACTTAAAAACGCGATTGTAGCCTAGAGTTTAAGTTCCGGCCTGCCAAGCTTGGTATGGTTGGAAAGGTCACTTAGCAAGGAATCGAAGGTAAAAACCGCAAAATGTTGGGATGCTTCCTTCTCGAGATATTCTTGAGTATACGGGCTCTGTTTAGGCGCAACCGATAGCCTCTTTTCTTGAAACACCGCCTGTCACGGCACCGGGTAGGGGTTGACTTAGAACGCGATTGTAGCCTAGAGTTTAAGTTCCGGCCTGGCAAGCTTGGTATGGTTGGACAGGTTGCTTAGCAAGGAATCGAAGGGTAAAAACCGCAAAATGTTGGATGCTTCCTTCTCGAGATATTCTTGAGTATACGGGCTCTGTTTAGGCGCAACCGATAGCCTCTTTTCTTGAAACACCGCCTGTCACGGCACCGGGTAGGGGTTGACTTAATAACGCGATTGTAGCCTAGAGTTTAAGTTCCGGCCTAGCAAGCTTGGTATGGTTGGACAGGTTGCTTAGCAAGGAATCGAAGGTAAAAACCGCAAAATGTTGGGATGCTTCCTTCTCGAGATATTCTTGAGTATACGGGCTCTGTTAGGCGCAACCGATAGCCTCTTTCTTGAACACCGCCTGTCACGGCACCGGTAGGGGGTTGACTTAATAACGCGATTGTAGCCTAGAGTTTAAGTTCCGGCCCGCAAGCTTGGTATGGTTGGACAGGTTGCTTAGCAAGGAATCGAAGGACAAAAACCGCAAAATGTTGGGATGCTTCCTTCTCGAGATATTCTTGAGTATACGGGCTCTGTTTAGGCGCAACCGATAGCCTCTTTTCTTGAAACACCGCCTGTCACGGCACCGGTAGGCTGGGTAGGGGGGTGACTTAAGAACGCGATTGTAGCTCAGATCTTAAGTTCCGGCCCGGCAAGTTTGGTATGGTTGGAAAGGTCACTTAGCAAGGAATCGAAAGGTAAAAATTGCAAAATGTTGGGATGCTTCCTTCTCGAGATATTCTTGAGTATACGGGCTCTGTTTAGGCGCAACCGATAGCCTCTTTTCTTGAAACACCGCCTGTCACGGCACCGGGTAGGCTGGGTAGGGGGGTGACTTAAGAACGCGATTGTAGCTCAGAGCTTAAGTTCCGGCCGGCAAGCTTGGTATGGTTGGACAGGTTGCTTAGCAAGGAATCGAAAGGTAAAAACCGCAAAATGTTGGGATGCTTCCTTCTCGAGATTTCTTGAGTATACGGGCTCTGTTTAGGCGCAACCGATAGCCTCTTTTCTTGAAACACCGCCTGTCACGGCACCGGGTAGGCTGGGTAGGGGGGTGACTTAAGAACGCGATTGTAGCTCGATTTAAGTTCCGGCCTGGCAAGTTGGTATGGTTGGAAAGGTCACTTAGCAAGGAATCGAAAGGTAAAAACCGCAAAATGTTGGGATGCTTCCTTCTCGAGATATTCTTGAGTATACGGGCTCTGTTTAGGCGCAACCGATAGCCTCTTTTCTTGAAACACCGCCTGTCACGGCACCGGGTAGGCTGGGTAGGTGACTTAATAACGCGATTGTAGCTCAGAGCTTAAGTTCCGGCCTGGCAAGCTTGGTATGGTTGGAAAGGTCACTTAGCAAGCAATCGAAAGGTAAAAACCGCAAAATGTTGGGATGCTTCCTTCTCGAGATATTCTTGAGTATACGGGCTCTGTTTAGGCGCAACCGATAGCCGCTTTTCTTGAAACACCGCCTGTCACGGCACCGGGTTAGGGGGTTGTCTTATAACGCGATTGTAGCCTAGAGTTTAAGTTCCGGCCTGGCAAGCTTGGTATGGTTTGAAAGGTCACTTAGCAAGGAATCGAAAGGGTAAAAGCCGCAAATGTTGGGATGCTTCCTTCTCGAGATATTCTTGAGTATACGGGCTCTGTTTAGGCGCAACCGATAGCCTCTTTTCTTGAAACACCGCCTGTCACGGCACCGGAGGCTCGGTAGGGGGTGACTTAAGAACGCGATTGTAGCTCAGAGCTTAAGTTCCGGCCCGGCAAGCTTGGTATGGTTGGACAGGTTGCTTAGCAAGGAATCGAAAGATAAAACCGCAAAATGTTGGGATGCTTCCTTCTCGAGATATTCTTGAGTATACGGGCTCTGTTTAGGCGCAACCGATAGCCTCTTTTCTTGAAACACCGCCTGTCACGGCACCGGGTAGCGGGTTTGTCTTAATAACGCATTGTAGCCTAGAGTTTAAGTTCCGGCCCGGTAAGTTTGGTATGGTTGGAAAGGTCACTTAGCAAGGAATCGAAAGTAAAAACCGCAAAATGTTGGGATGCTTCCTTCTCGAGATATTCTTGAGTATACGGGCTCTGTTTAGGCGCACCGATAGCCCTCTTTTCTTGAAACACCGCCTGTCAACGGGGGGGGGGGGGAGGGGGGGGGGGCACCGGGTAGGGGGTTGACTTAATAACGCGATTTGTACCTAGAGTTTAAGTTTTCGGCCTGGCAGCTTGTATGGTTGGACAGGTTGCTTAGCAGGAATCGAAGGTAAAAACCGCAAAATGTTGGGATGCTTCCTTCTCGAGATATTCTTAAGTATACGGGCTCTGTTAGGCGCAACCGATAGCCTCTTTTCTTGAAACACCGCCTGTCACGGCACCGGGGGTAGGGGTTTGACTTAATAACGGGCGATTGTAGCTAGAGTTTAAGTTCCTTCCTGGCAAGCTTGGTATGGTTGGACAGGTTGCTTAGCAAGGAATCGAACAGGTAAAAACGCAAAATGTTGGGATGCTTCCTTCTCGAGATATTCTTGAGTATACTGGCTCTGTTTAGGCGCAACCGATAGCCTCTTTTCTTGAAACACCGCCTGGTCACGGCACCGGGTAGGCCTGGTAGTGGGGTGACTTAATAACCCGATTGTAGCCTAGAGTTTAAGTTCCGGCTTGGCAAGCTTGGTATGGTGGAAAAGTCACTTAGCAAGAAAGCGAGGTAAAAAAACCGTCAAAATGTTGGGATGCTTCCTTCTCGATATATTCCTTGATATACGGGCTCTGTTAGGCGCAACCGATAGCCTCTTTTCTTGAACACACGCCTGTCACGGCACCGGGTAGGGGGTTGACTTAATCGCGATTGTAGCCTATGAGTTTAAGGTTCCGGCCCGGTAATTTTGGTATGGTTGGAAAGGTCACCTTAGCAAGGATCGAAATGTAAGAAACCGCAAAATGTTGGATGCTTTCCTCTCGAGAATTCTTTGAATAGTATACGGGCTCTGTTTAGGCGCAACCGATAGCCTCTTTTCTTGAAACACCGCCTGTCACTGCACGGGGTTGCTCGGTAGGGGGTGACTTAATAACGCGATTGTAGCCTAGAGTTTA